>SKCR01024898.1:0-600000 GCA_019454045.1 Zanthoxylum bungeanum | reverse complement strand
ACCTGGATCCGGTCCGGAATGACCCGGGTCCGGAAAGACAAGGGTCCGTAATATATTTTTACAGACTCAGGTCTTGATTTTAAAGACCCTTCGGGACCCGGGTTCATATAACTCTGGATCTGGATACTCGGATCCGGTTAATTTAAAAAAATAAATATAATTTAGTATATTTTTTGAAGTTAATTGATAATTTTTTACATGGATCCGGTTAATTTTAATCATATTTTATATTTTAATGAATTTCAATTGTGATAATTTAGTATTTTTCATGATACAAATCCTAATCCGGATATACCCAAACCCATACTGAATATACATGAATCCGGATCCGGATAATTTTTCCCGAATCTGAATCCGGACCCGAAAAAAAAAATCATTTTCGGATCCGAATTTTGTCATCCCTACCTCCCATCCAAGTGTGGCATGCCATCATAATGGACACAGGCACGTGTTAGTTGCAGGTTGTGGGGCCCTTATTTTATCCACATCGTGATCATCATCGTGTAACTCTCTCTCTCTCTCAATATATTTCAGTGCTGAATTTGATTTTAAAAAAAAAATGAGAAACGACTACGAGAGAGAGGCTATCAGTTGAAGTAGACCCCACGTTAAGGGGAAAATGAATGATTGAAAAGGTGGGGCCCAAGATCGAAGGATGGTGACAGATTTGACAGTCAGATCATCATCAGATCATTATGTAAATCTAACAATAATTTCTTAAATGACAACCGTTTTTTTTTTTTTTATATATATTTTTTGGGGTGATAATTGAAATTCTTTAGGCTACTTTTCAAGGTCTAAAGAAAGGCTACAAATACTACTCGCTTTTAGTTCGAATCATTTCACCTTAAATGGTTACAAGAAATTTCGGAAACAAAATCGATCAAGTGACTATATTATTTTTATATTTGAGATATTAGAAATATTCTTAAATATTTTTATGATACACCGAAGTAGGTAAAATAAATTAAAAAATAGATTTTAAATTTAAGAATCAAAAATTACATATTTATGTTATATTAATCTCCCACGTATTAAGATTGATATTCACAAATAATATAGCGAAATTAGGTTCGCTATTAGGTAAAAGAAGTGTGATTGTTTTACCAATAGTGGAGACATAATCAGGAAATGTTTCGATTTATATTCCTACTAATGCAATTTCCATTGGAGATAGGCAAACATTCTTATTTGTTGATCTATTCAATGCTGGAATTAGACATGTTATTAATGTGGGTACTTGGAGGCGCAATTGTCCAGATTACATAGCTTCCGTCAGACGGGAGAGAGCTTCCGCATCAGGTATGTTTATTTTCTCTATCATTGATATCTCTTTGGCTTGTGAAGCCATTGGTTCTGGATGGGTTTTAGATTCTGCTAGTCCTACTCACATCTGCAATTCGTTGCAGGGGCTGAGGGTCAGTAGGATACTTAATCCAGGCGAGATGCAGCTGTATTTTGGGAATGAATATTCTTTATCTGCAGCAGCCGTTGGCGAATACGAGATTCGTCTATCCAGAGGCAGCATCATTTTGACAGATTGTGTTTTTGTGCCTGATTGTGTAGCTAATATTATCTCCATGTTTGTATTAGATACAAAAGGATATCATGTACATATTAAGAATCGTTCTATGTATATATGATATAGATGATATTTTGTTACACAAATGTTCAAATTCACAAGGTCATTATATTTTACATGCCATTAGAGATGTTTATGAAATTAGGGATAATAAACGTAAAAGATATGAAATAACTGATATTGAATTGTGGCATATGCGGTTAGGTCATATATGTGTACGACGCCTGACCCAGTTGGTTAAGAATGGTTTGATTGAGAATCTAGCCATACAATCTTTTCCAACTTGTGAATCTTGTATTCAGGATAAAATGACTAAAGCCTCATTTACTGGTGTTGGACATCGGGCCACTGATTTATTGGAACTCGTACATAGTGATGTATGTGGTCCTATAAGTCAAATTGCTCATAGTGGTTTTTCTTACTTCGTAACATTTACCGATGATTTGTCACTGTATTGTTTTGTTTATTTGATGAAACATAAATCGAAAATCTTTAAAAAGTTTAAAGAATTTTGAAACGAAGTAGAAAAACAAACTGGTAAATTCATCAAATGTCTTCGATCAGATCGAGACGGTGAATTCACCGAGTATCTTAAAGAGAATGAGATTCCCGCTCAATATACTCATTCAGATACTCCACAGCACAATGGAGTGTCTGAAAGGAGAAATCAGACTTTATTATCTATGGTTCGATCAATGTTGAGTTTTACAGATCTACCTCACTTTTTGTAGGGGTATGCTCTTCTTACTGTTGCACATCTGCTGAATAGGGTTCCCTCTAAAGTTGTTCCTACTACTTCATATGAGATATGGGTTGGTAGGAAACCAAACTTTAATTATATTAGGGTTTGGGGATGTCCTGCATACGTCAAGGTGACGCAGTAGGATAAACTTTTGTCTCAATGGCAAAAATTTAGGTTTGTTGGATATCATTTGAACTCCAAAGGATATCAATTCTATGAACCTGAGCATCGAAATGTGTTTGTAGCTCGTTTTGCCAGATTTCTTGAAGAAGAATTCTTGGCAGAATGTGGTAATCATAGAATGGTTGAGATTGATGAAGTCCAACCTATAGATGACAGACCAATAGAGGAATCACAAGTTCAGACAGAAGCAGAGCCTTCTAGTTCCACTCTCTATAGGTCTACTAGGATATCGAGACCTCATGAGCGCTTGTATTTGATACAATACAAGAGTCTCGATGTGCTCCTTGTTGAGGAGACCGATCCATATACCTACAGAGAAGCAATGTTACACATTGATTCCGCTAAATGGCAGGAAGCCGTGAATTCTGAAATAGACTCTATGCATCAGAATCAAGTATGGGACTTGGTTTCGCTTCCTGAGGGAATTGTTCCCGTAGGTTGTAAATGGGTTTACAAAAGGAAGCGTGGGCCTGATGGGAAGGTTGAAAACTTCAAGGCTCGACTGGTTGCTAAATGTTACACTCAAAAGTCAGGTGTAGACTATGATGAAACATTTTCACCAGTAGTGATGCTAAAGTCTATTAGGATTTTGTTGGCTATCGCTGCTTACCATGATTATGATATTTGGCAAATGGATGTCAAAACGGCTTTTCTTAATGGATTTCTTGATGAAGAAATCTATATGGAACAGCCGAAGGGTTTTGTCTCCAGCCAAAATTATGGCATGGTATGTAAGCTTAAGAAGTCCATTTATGGACTTAAACAAGCTTCACGGAGTAGGAATCTTCATTTTGATGAGGTAATCAGATTGTCTGGTTTTCTCACAAATGAAGAAGAACCTTGTGTTTATAAGAAGGTTAGTGGGAGTATGATCGTGTTCTTAGTGCTTTATGTTGACGACATCCTGATCATTGGAAATGATCTTGGAATGATGCAGGGTGTTAAAGCATATCTCTGTAAAAACTTCTCCATAAAAGACTTGGGTGAAGCTTCCTATATACTTGGTATAAAACTCTATAGAGATGGAGAAAGAAAGCTAATTTGGTTATCTCAATCTTCGTACATAGATAAGATCCTAGAAAGGTATAACTTTAACAATTGTAAAATTGCTAATATACATTTTCGACATGACATTCATCTTTCGAAGAAGATGTGTCCTCAGACGGAAGATGAAAATGCTAGAATGTCTAATCAACCTTATGCATCATGCTTATGAAGCATCATGTATGTCATGTTATGTACAAGACCTGATATTAGCCATGCAGTAAGCGTTACTAGCAGATATCAGTCAAATGTAGGTAACGACCATTGGATGGCCGTTAAACATATCCTAAAGTACCTGAAAGGTACTAAAGATAAGTTTCTTATTTATGGAGAATGTGATTTACAGATAAGATGATATACAGATTATGACTTTCAGTCAGATCCTGGTGATAGAAAGTCTACCTCAGGTTTTGTATTTACTCTTAATAATGCAGCAGTCAGTTAGAAGTGTTCCAAACAGAGATCAACAGCTGATTCCACCATAGAGGCAGAATATATTACGGCATCAGATAATGCAAAGGAAGCTGTATGGATTAGAAAATTTATCACTGATTTGGGAGTTGTCCCAAGCATCGAGGATTTGATCCATTTATTCTGTGATAATAGTGGTGCCGTTGCACAAGCAAAAGAACCCAGAGCGCATCAGAAATCAAAACATGTGGAACGAAAGTACCACATTATTCGTGAGATCATTGCTCGAGAATATGTTGTCATATGCAAGATACTGGAGAGGACAACATAGCAGGCCCGCTTACGAAGGCCTTACCTCTGAGACTATATGATAGACATGTAAAGGCGATAGGTATTAGATACCATCAAATTTGGCACTAGAACAAGTGGGAGAAAATATTGGAGTTAGTGCTCGGCGCGTCAATTTTTGTTGTATTTATTGTAAATACGATGTACATTTTATTTTATTATGAATAAAATTAAGTAATTTTCATCAATATAATCTTATATATGGTAAAAGCGTAAATGACCTTAGAATGAATGGTTGTGACATAATTGCAAAAGCGCCGCAATTGTTACTGAGAAATGTCACAATACAATTCATTCTTAAATTGTTCCTAGTCAAGGTTTACATACTTGGTCAGTTAGTAAACCTGTGAGACCGGTACGTGTCGTATATTAGATTTGTTCTAATGATTTGACTCAGTAAACCATGAGTCTTGGGAGACTCATATAGACACGTAGGTATTTATTGGATAAATAATGAACGACTCATTCGAAGATTCATGATAGATGGTACACCAACGTCAATAGGAATCTTTACGAGTCGAATAACATATTAGCTCATTTGACTTGAGATACCACTGTAAATATGTGAGATATCCTCCATACTTTGATGACAGTCACGTCAACGATCTTTTAATATCATATCTCCGCTTGTTCGTTGGGTATGGACTGATACCCATGATATCATGTTATGTATCCAGAGAGGATCTGTCAGTCCCGTGTACGGGATTTAGGTGTCCAATTTGTGATTCTTTGAAATCTTTAGCCGATGTATGATTCAGAAACGAGTTCCGAATATTTATTAAAGAATCATAATTATGTCGCGACATATGAATTGTTCATAGCGGAGATTTGACGTTTAATCTATAACTCCGGAATAATTCGGATAACCTATGACAGAAGGATTATATATATATAATGACTTCGACTTAGATGGTTCAACTTGATTATCTGTGGACATCGTAATTTGTGAGTGGATAAATTACGGACATGGAAATGGTTTCCATGACAGATAAACTTGAACTTATAGAGTCCCACAATATAAAGTGTACTCGTTGAGCACTTGGGCAATTAATTATGGATAATTCGGATTATTCATAATATACACATGCATATTAAATAATGTGTATTTGTATATGATATATAATTTAGATTAGATACACATTATTAAGTACCAATTGAATTTTGTCACTTATTTTATTGTTATTATTAATTATTTAATTGTTAATTAATTATTATTAATAAAATGGAAGAACATTCTTGGAATATTTTTCCATGTTTTTATTTTATCTTTTATTAATTAGATAAATAATTAATTAATTAGCTAAATAATTTATTTATTTAAGATAAGAATATTTTAGAATATTCTTATTTAAATGGAAAATTGTGATTTGCTAATCCATGAGTTTTGGACACATGGATTTTGATTAACAAAAATCAAAATAATTACATTTTGATAAAGTTAAACTTGTTTTAGAATTATTGGTTAAATAACAAATTAAATTTGACCAAATTACTTCTAGCAATTTCGGCCAAGGGCTTATTTTGCTATATATTGAAATTGTTTCATTTGGTTTAAGTTTAGCCTCATCTCATGTGTTGAGAAAATAACGAAAAAAAATGGATTAGGGTTCTAAGCAAGTTGTTCAACATCAAAGGTGAAGGAATTGGAAATTTGGTGCTTGGATTAAGGTAATTTAAAGTTTCCAATTTCTAATTTCTTAATTTTGTTTCTTAAGCATGAAATATATATTAGATATGTATTTTACATGTCTTAAACTTACATGTATCTTGGATATATTTATAAACCAAAAATTTGATGTTGATTGCTTAGAAACCTTAATTAGTTTCTTTATTAAGCATGTGTTGTTAGATTAATTAGTGAATTAATCTCCAAAATACAAATTGTCATTCTACAGTGATGTTACCACTCTAATATTGCCTAGAATTTTTCTTGATACTTTATGTTGTGGTGATTTTATTTGGTGTAAATTAATTGGATTAATTTGATGAATAAATTAGATTTTGGCATGAAAAATGGAGAAAATTAATTTTGGATCAGATCTGGTTTTGAGTCTTAAAACAGAATATTTTTCATGGAAAAATATGTTGTTTGGATGATTTTGGATGTGTATTGGGTGGTGAATAAATTCCGGAAATTGTTCCGGGGTGAAAACGCGAGAAAACGGCGAAATTCGCGTAGAAACGGGCTCACCACGTGCCGGTTGTGTAACCAGCGAATTGGGCACTGTTCGGGGCAGCCCAAGAGCTGACCGAACACTGCCCAAGTGTCAGGGTTGGCCCGGCTTGGCGGTTGGTCAACCAGTTTGATAATTTGCCAGTTATGCTTAGTATTTGTCGAAAAATATTTTCGTAAAATAATTTATCGTGTTTCGAAATGTATTATGTCATTAAATGTTAATAAATAATATATTTAAACTTATTTGGGTGAATTCAAATATTTGATATTAATTAATTCGCTCGAAAAATTTTAAAATGTTTAAAAATAATTTTTGCCTTCCACTGCGTCATTCCGCTGCGCTTACCCCAACACCCAGCACAACAGAGATCTAAGCTGCAACCAAGATGAGATGGTATATTTCAAGTCTTGGAGTGGATCAACGATAATGCTTATAAGCTAGATCTTCCTGGTAAGTATGATGTCTCCGCAATGTTTAATATTTCTAACTTATCTTTTTTTTTTTTGTTATGCAGATATAGATTCGAGGTTGAATATTTTTCAAGAGGAATGGAATGACATGAATCAAGGCATACATAGAGCACCAAGGAATAAAACCAAGAGCATAGAACCGTTGCAAGCACCAGAAGGGCTAATCATAAAATAGAAGGCCAATAAGATTAAAGAAGTAATGGCGAGACTAACACAACGTTTCATGGCCGACTATAACAGATATGTCAGTGGCACATTGGAGTTGGATGTGGGCTTCAATAGAGAAGGCCCAAAGCTATTTCACTTAGACCAAATCAGATCTGTGTGACACTCACAAGCCCATTTTGAAGACAATGACCTTTTTGAATAATTTGGCTTAATTCTATTCTATCATATATGTAATTCGGTCAATTTGCTTGTAATTTAAACATTATGTTTGACATGTTGACTTTAGTTTTGATGTAATTAAGTTAGTTGACCATGTCATTAAGATTAATTATGCTTAAAACCTACCTAAAATTTTAAGCACCTCAAATAGTTGCTTGTATAAACACCTCAAATTAGCTTAAGATATATTAGTTTTTAATCTTTGTTTTTGTTATATTTAGGTGAGAGATAACTATCGGGGACGTGTTTGAGTGAAAGCAAGGGTAGTTTCTAGGATTTAAAAGTCATTTTCACCCATTAAGGGTGTTTTGGTCATTTCAGATCATTAGGCATTCTTTGTCTTGTAATATATAAACTTCACTTTTTAATGAAACGAACCACAAAACTTTCAGCAAAGAAACTTGCTTGTTTAAGCATGGCAATGGCCAAATCTTATAAGAGAGGGATTCTCCTTATTTAAGTCAAAATCGACTTATTTAAGTATGGCAAGTTTAATGGCATCTCCAAATGATAGTAAGGTTCTTCAAAACTTCATCTATGAGTTAGCATGGGTATGGTTTCATCGTGGTTTAGGGTTGATCTTAGAATGATTTTGTTCCAACAAAATCATTGACCAGAGTTCTTAGGGCTTGTAACAATCTAAGAGGTTTACTTAGTTTAATCAGTCAAGTGGGTTTATTGTCAAAAACTCTCCAATAAAATCAAAACTTGGACTAAACATTACAACAATATAGCGTGTGCATAATATTACTGCAAATAATTATTTTTTCATTAAAAAAATAAAAGAAGAAATTATCAATTTGTCAAGTTTTAGCCTTTCAGATTACTTCAATGCAAGCCATTTCATGATTTTTAATAACATTTTCTTTAAATAAATATAAGAATTTTGGAAAAAAAAAATATCTATTAGAAAAAAATTAGTGGTTCTAATGGGGCTAAACCTTGAGACTAATTGACTGAGTCATTAACATGTTAGAGATAAAAATTACAGAGAATATGAGAGATTGAGAGGGAAAAAATAATAAAAAAAAAAGACAGAAAATTTTTAATTTATTTGTGCCCATAATTATTGATATCATATTTTTATAAATAAATGATAAAAATAAAAAATAACAAAATAAATGGATATGTTACTGTTAGTTTTTAACGACGGATGATTGATGAGGTATTATAAAAAAATTAAGGACTTGATGAGATATTAAAAAAAAAAAATTAGGGGCCTTTCTCCTTTTTTTAGTAAATTTAATTGAAATACTGTGTGTGTTTATATATATATATATATATATATAAGTACATTCTTTGCAAGTAAGAAACACTTTCGTAGTTTCTTTAAAGATTTTTGCCGCTTGGACTCACTTGTATGACCTACCCACTAAATTTTATATTGAAAAAGAAAGTGATTACATTAAATTCAGAACTCTTAAAGAGCTTATATTTCCAAAAATAAAATAAAATGCAATGTGAGGAAAACAATGATGGTTTCATTCATGTAATGCCAGTACAAATTAAATTTAACTATTTTTAATAGGTCATGCTAAATAATATTCATTAAGGATCTATTTTTGAAAAAATTTCACACAGAGAAATATAAAAAATTATCAAAATATTAATTATTTTTTCATTTTTCCTATGAAAACTTTCCTAAAATTGATCTTAATTTCCTTTTTTTAATTATAATCTAATTGCAATCTAATTTTCACATCATCAATGTGAACAGTGTTAGAATCCCGACCCCCTTGTTTTCACACAAAATAATTTACCAATTAAACTAACTTGCACAAAGTAGTTTTTTCTTCGCTCAAATCTTTAATTATACTAATAAGATATTTTGTTTTTCAATTTTTACTTATTAAATAAGGGGATTTAAACACTATTCCAAATCTACTAATTAGGGATGACAATGGGACCGGACGAGATGATATTTTTCAATTCCAATCCTGTCCCATTTATATTACTAGAATAAAAAATAGTCTCAGTCTCGTCCATTTTCTAAGATAAAAAATCATTCCCGTAAAAAAGTTTGGGCCATCTTTTTTGTCCCATACCATTTCCAAATTGTATGTCTCAAATCTCGTTTCAAATGAAATGAGATTCGTTGAGATGGGACGAGATGATGAAAATTATCAACCCTACTAATAACACTATTAAAAAAAAAAAAAAAAACTAAGTTCTAACAGACAGTTTTGCGGGCCATAAGATAGAGATGGCAACGGGCCGGGCTCGGGCCGGGCTTATCAAAGCCCGACTCGAGCCCAGCAAATTAAATTTAGGCCCGAGCCCGATTTTTTATTATAAAAAATTATAAAAATAAAAAATTTATTATAAAAATATATATTTTATAAAAAAAAATATTTATTTATTTATTTTAAGCACGGGCCAAGCCGGACCCGGGCTTTTTTGGTTGAGCCCCGCCTGGGCTGGCCCTCATTTTGAAGGCCGGCTCGGGCTTTTTTCACCTATGGCCCGAGCTTTTTTGTCACCCTTACCATAAGAGCCCAATTGTTAAGATAAAAAATAATTTTGATTTGTTATTTTTTTAAAATAAAAAATAATTGGGCTCGTCATGTTAATTTTTTAAGATAAAAAATCATTCCCGTAAAAAATTTTGGGATATTTTTTTATCCAGTACCATTTCCAAATGTATGTCTCAACTCTTGTTTCAAATGAGATGAGATCCTGTTAAGATGATACGAGATATGGAAAATTACCAACCCTACTAATAACATTATTAAAAAAAAAAAAAAAGTTTTAACGAACAGTTTTACGGCCATAAGACGTGTCATCAATATGAGCAATATGAGCCGTGTTTGAATCTGAGATCTTTTATTTTCACTCAAAATAAATAAACTAACTTGCACAAAATAGTTGTTTCTTTGCTCAAATCTTTAATTATACTAATAAGTTTTATTTTTTTTTTTTTTTTTTCAATTTTTACTTATTAATTAAGGGGATTTAAATTATATTCTAAATCTAATAATTAGGGATGGCAATGGGACTTTACGGGATAATATTTTTCAATTCCGGTCACGTCCCGTTTATATAATTAGAATAAAAAATGATCTCAGTCTCATCTCGTTAATTTTTTTTTAAGAAAAAAAAATCATTCCCTTCAAAAATTATGGGAAATTTTTTTTTATTCTATACCATTTCTAAATTATATGTCTCAAATCATGTTTCAAATGAGATGGGATCCCGTTAAGACTAATGGAATAGGGAAAATTACCCACCACACCAATAACATTATTAAGAAAACGAATAAGTTTTAGCGGACAGTTTTGTGGGCCATAAGAGCCGAATTAGGGGCCCATAGGGACTGTGTCCACGTCAGCATCTGTGATCAAACATTTCTTTAACTGAAAAAGAAGGAATACGACACAGTGACAGCTCATTTCATCAAAATTTTGTCCAACCACAAGCGACAAACAAAAAACGACGTCGTAATGAAAAAACCACCCCCTGAAATTTCATCTCCGACCACAGTAAAACAGTTTTAACTGCCCAGGGCCCCCACTCGTGTTTGTTCTCACGTCAGTAAAAAGCGCACTTGATATCCACAAATTTACTTTAATACCCTTAACCGTGTCAACAACGTATGACAGTCAAGGGTGAAAATGTAATTTCGTACACGAGTACTAACTAGATATACTGTTGGATACTAATACAAGACAGGATCTGGATAGTTCCCACTACAGAAAAATCTTGACCGTCAGATCAAATCAACGGTGAAGATTACAAAAGACAAACAATGGACCCTGTCGTACAGAACCACTCAGTAAAGTACAATAATAATTATTTACAGAGAGAGAATCTAGTTACAGCGCGTGGATACACGAACCTATCATATTTAAGGTTAAAGTGAGTCGTCAGTTTCGTGGTGAGGATGGTAATTGATTGGGAAGTGTGGAGATTTATTAAATTTAATTTTTTGTTATATTGAATTTTCTTTGAAATTAATATTATATATATATATTTTTTAATTAATTTAGAATGATAAAATATCTTTTACACTCCTATTAAATTTTAACTTGGGAAAAAGATTATTCTAAATCCTAGATTATCCCGAATTTTAATTGAGTTAAAAAAAATACATTTGTAATTAGGCTGAAAGTATTACTAAATATTTTAATGAATTTTGTTTTGTCTCTACCCAGCATCCACTGTTGATTGGTGCGTACAGTACACGCTTTGGAGGGAGAGTGGGAGTGTACGACGAAGTAATAAATTCAAGGCCAGTGTTTGGGAGCATATTTTTCATTGTCAAATTCAATTCAAAACAATTAAATTTTAGGCAAGTATTTGATTTATCAAACTATATTCATATATTGCAAATCTTAAAAATCAATTTTGTTGAAAATCATATGACATACAATAATATGAATACTAATAAATACATCGAATGCATTAATGATTGTCAAGATTTGTCTTAATGTATTAAAGTTAAATCCGCAAATCAACTCCAAAGAAGAATTATAAAAAAAAAATGCTCTCCTCGCACCGAAAAAACTTGAACCATCAACTTCAAAAATGATAAGAGAAGATATTCAATAATCAAATAATGAACGATTTGAAAAAAAAATCACTTTATTTCACCAATAATTTGATTGTATTGAAATTTTCCTAAATGATAATATGAGGGAAATTCAAATTCTAAACTCGTATAATTTTTTAATATACTATAGCCCATTTGTATAACCTATGTGTATTCTTAGTTTATGTTCTTTCTAATATATATATTTTTTAATCAAAGGTAAACAAAAATTATGAAAATTTATTTTCTTTCTAATAAATATGGCGAGGCACATGAGGGGCTTGGCTTTATTACTCTTAATAGCCATTGAATGTCAGAAATTAAGTGCCTTGCTTACAAGAAAAAGCATTAGAAGACAAAATGAGTAGATTAGTCCTCGTGAACAAAAAGACCTCAATTTCATGAATTAATTAAGAATTTAATTAGTACTTTAATAAATTAAGAGATTTGAACTACATTAATTGATAGTGATGGATCAATCATCACAAAGGCTAGAGAGACAATGGGACAGTTTTACAGAGATAAAATAAACAGCAAGGAAAGTGAGAATATGAAAATTAAATTAAAAATATAAAATATTATCCCTAAAACTTTATTGATTTTAGAATGAATGAAACCCAAGGAGAAGCCATTTTTAACATCATCAAAGAGTGAAAAACCCATAAAAACAAAATACATTATTATTGAGATAATAATATCCAAGTCCTTGAGTTTTCAGTCAATTTATAAATAAAGTCGATTTATCTTCCTTTACAATGAAGTTTTCCCGGAATATTTCATTAAAATGAAGCGTTGTGAAAAAATTACAGACTATTTCCTAATTTGTGATTCCATTAAAAATAAGGGATCCAGAAGTTGTTACAACCATCATAAATAAATTGTACATGAACTAACTTACGCTAGGGGTGGCAATTTGGGTCATGATTCATTTATTCGTTTGATTCGATTCGCTTTAAAGCGAATACGGGTTTAAAAAAATGGATTCGTTTAATAAATGGGTCAATTCGATTCGATTCGTTTATTAAACGAATCGAATACGAATTTAAGCTCATTAATTCGTTTATTCGTTTAGGATTTGTTTTATTATTTTTATTTACTAGTTTTTGTTAATTTTCAATTAAAATTCGAGAAATTATAGCTAATTACCATTAAAAAAAGTAATATTTTCGATATTTGGTGAAATATTTTTAGTAAATATATTAATTACATATTTTATATGTATATATTTAAGAAGAATTAGTGTAAATTAAGTGTGGTAAATTATTTTATTAAATAATATAATGACTAAACGAATAAACGAATATTCGTATTCGATTCGTTTAATAAACGAATCGAATACGAATCCTGATAAACGAATCGAATACGAATCCTGATATTAGGATTCGTTTAATAAACGAATCAAATACGAATTCATCACATTTTGATTCGATTCGTTTAGGATTCGATACAAATTCGATTCGTTGATTCGTTTTGTCACCCCTAACTTACGCCTACCTCAATTAATTATCGAGATTAATACCATCAGTCTTCAAAAATCACAGCATATATCACAATAAATCGTTAATTTTTTATATCATGGGATATAGTATAAAAATTATATCTAATGAGATTTAAATCTTAAAACTTAAAAAAAAAAAAAAAAATCACTCAATATAGATGATTTAAAGAAAGTTGCCATATTAAAATATAAAATGGAAGTTAATTGATAGAAGAAAGATTATGAAGAAGAAGAAATGAAATAGAGAAAGATGTATCACTTGTCATGTGAGCACCAGCTGTGTCCATTCCACTCTTCTTCACATATTGATAAATACCCTTCCTACCTTCCTTGTTCTGTCCTTTGACTAATCTTATATGCTCACCTCCTCTTCTTCTTCAGTAAAAAAAATAATAAAAAAATGAAAGCTTTCATGCTCTCTCTCTAATGGAAGAACCAAAAGTATCCTAAACACTTTTGCTTTGTATAATAATAAACCCACAACAGGAAAAAAAAAAAAAAACAATGAAAGCTCTCTCTCTTTTCTTCCTTGTTTTCTCCTCCTTAATGTCACTTTCTGTTCAAGCCAAGGACTTGCAGCAGCTTCTTAGCTTCAAGGCTTCATTACCAAACCCTTCAGTACTTCAAAACTGGTCACCTAATCAGAACCCATGTGGGTTTAAGGGTATTTCATGCAAGGCTTCAGCTTCAGCTTCAGTTTCAGTTTCTTCCATAGACTTGAGTTTCATTCCTTTGAGTGTTGATTTTCATTTTGTTGCTTCTTATCTTTTGACTCTTGATACCCTTGAAGCCCTGTCTTTGAAAAGTACTAATATTTCTGGCACCATTTCTTTGCCTGCTGGATCTAAGTGCAGCTCATTTTTGAGCTCTTTAGATCTGTCTTTAAACACTTTGTCTGGTCCTTTATCTGATATTTCCTATCTGGGTTCTTGCTCAAGCTTGAAAAACTTGAACATGTCAATTAATTTTCTAGATTTTTCTGGCAGAGAGGCTGGTGTGTTGAAGCTGAGTTTAGAAGTTCTTGATCTTTCTTACAACAAAATTTCAGGTGCCAATGTTGTTCCTTGGATTTTGTTCAATGGTTGTGATGAGTTAAAGCACTTGGCTTTGAAGGGGAACAGAGTTAATGGTGATGTAGATGTGTCCAAGTGCAAGAATTTGCAGTTCTTGGACGTTTCTTCAAACAATTTCTCCATGGCTGTGCCTTCATTTAGAGATTGTTTAGCTTTGGAGTATCTTGATATTTCAGCTAACAAGTTTACTGGTGATGTTGGGCATGCAATCTCAGGTTGTGGGAACTTGAGTTTCTTGAATGTTTCAAGCAACCTGTTTTCAGGGCCAATTCCTGTGGTGTCATCAGCTTCAAATTTGCAGTATCTTATCCTGGGGGAAAATCAATTCCAAGGGGAGATTCCTTTGCATCTTGTTGATTTATGTACAAGTCTTGTCAAGCTTGATCTTTCTTCAAACAACCTGTCTGGTAAAGTTCCAAGTAGCCTCAGTTCTTGCTCTTTACTGGAATCTTTTGATATATCTAGTAACAAATTCACTGGTGAATTGCCCATTGAAACATTTTTGTCAATGAGCAACTTGAAGGAGTTGGTTTTGTCTTTTAATGATTTCACTGGAGCTTTACCTGATTCTTTATCAAAGCTCACAAATTTGGAGACTTTAAATCTGAGTTCAAATAATCTCTCTGGTTCAATTCCTGTTAATTTGTGTCAAGGCCCTGGAAACAGCTTGAAAGAGTTGTATCTTCAAAACAATATGCTTATAGGCTCTATTCCTGAAACTATAAGTAACTGTTCTCAGCTTGTTTCACTCCATTTAAGCTTCAATTATCTTACTGGTACTATCCCTTCAAGCTTGGGGTCACTCTCCAAGCTTCAAGATTTGAAGCTTTGGTTGAATCAACTCCATGGACAGATCCCGTCAGAGCTTGGCAATATTCAAACTCTGGAAACTCTGATTCTTGACTTCAACGAGTTGACGGGAACTTTGCCTTCTGCTTTGAGCAACTGCACCAATCTGAATTGGATCTCATTGTCGAATAATCACATGGGTGGTGAAATTCCCTCTTGGATTGGCCAGCTTTCGAACCTGGCCATTCTCAAAGTCAGCAACAACTCCTTTTACGGTAGGATCCCTCCAGAGCTCGGAGATTGTCAAAGCTTGATATGGTTGGATCTTAATACCAACTTCTTTAACGGGTCGATCCCTCCTGCATTGTTCAAACAATCTGGTAAAATCGCAGCTAATTTCATTGCGGGGAAAAAATATGTGTACATCAAGAATGATGGTAGTAGAGAGTGCCATGGAGCTGGAAACTTGCTTGAGTTTGCAGGAATGAGGATTGAGCAGTTGACCAAGATTTCCACCCGGAGCCCTTGCAACTTCACTAGAGTGTATGGAGGTCTCACGCAGCCCACATTTAACCATAATGGGTCTATGATGTTTCTTGATATTTCTTACAATATGTTGTCGGGTAGCATTCCAAAGGAGATTGGCTCTCTGTCTCAACTTTTTATCTTGAATTTGGGCCATAACAATCTTTCCGGGACTATTCCAACAGAAGTGGGAGATTTAAAGGGTCTTAATATTCTTGACCTCTCGAGCAATTGGCTTGAAGGGAGGATTCCAACATCCATGAGTGCTCTTACCTTCCTTTCTGAGGTTGATCTGTCGAACAACCAACTCACTGGAATGATTCCTGAAATGGGTCAGCTTGAAACTTTTCAACCGACCAAGTTTGTGAACAATTCAGGGCTTTGTGGATTACCTCTTCCTCCGTGTGGAGAAGATTCGAGGGCGAATGCAAATTCTCAGCATCAGAAGTCTCATAGAAGACCAGCTTCTCTCGCTGGGAGCATTGCTATGGGATTGTTGTTCTCACTCTTCTGCATCTTTGGTTTGATAATTGTTGCTGTGGAAACGAGGAAACGGAGGAAAAAGAAAGAGTCAGCTCTTGATGTCTATATCGACAGTCGATCTCATTCAGGCACTGCAAATACCAGCTGGAAGCTAATGGGAGCACGCGAAGCATTGAGCATCAACCTTGCCACATTTGAGAATCCCCTTCGAAAGCTTACCTTTGCAGATCTCCTTGAAGCCACTAACGGCTTCCACAATGACAGTCTTATAGGCTCTGGTGGTTTTGGTGACGTATACAAGGCTCAACTGAAAGATGGAAGCATTGTAGCTATCAAGAAACTGATACACATCAGCGGTCAGGGTGATCGGGAATTCACAGCTGAAATGGAAACAATAGGGAAAATCAAGCACCGGAACCTTGTACCACTCTTGGGCTATTGCAAGGTAGGAGAAGAGAGGCTCTTGGTTTACGAGTACATGCGGTATGGAAGCTTAGAAGATGTATTACACGACCGAAAGAAAGTGGGGATCAAGCTTAATTGGGCAGCAAGGAGGAAGATTGCAATTGGGGCAGCAAGAGGTTTGGCTTTTCTTCATCACAATTGCATCCCACACATCATTCACAGAGACATGAAATCGAGCAATGTTCTTCTAGATGAAAACTTGGAGGCCAGAGTCTCTGATTTTGGAATGGCAAGACTAATGAGTGCAACGGACACACATTTGAGTGTCAGCACGCTAGCAGGCACACCTGGCTATGTCCCTCCCGAATACTACCAAAGCTTTAGATGTTCCACAAAAGGCGATGTTTATAGTTATGGTGTAGTTTTGCTCGAGTTGCTAACAGGAAAAAGGCCAACAGATTCAGCAGATTTCGGTGACAATAACCTAGTTGGGTGGGTGAAGCAGCACGCGAAGCTGAAAATAAGCGATGTCTTTGATCCAGAGCTCATGAAAGAGGATCCAAACCTCGAGATTGAACTTCTACAACACTTGCGGGTAGCGTCTGCTTGCCTAGATGAACGACCATGGAGGAGACCAACAATGATTCAGGTTATGGCAATGTTTAAAGAAATCCAAGCCGGTTCAGGACTTGACTCGCAATCTACCATTGCCACTGATGATGGAGGTTTCAGTACAGTCGAAATGGTGGAGATGAGCATCCAAGAAGTTCCAGAACTAAGCAGCAAGCCATAGGTGAAACCAAGTTAAAACTTGAATCAATTTCTAGAACAAGAATTTTTCCCACTTTGGAAAAAAAAAATGTCACCTTTGTGTCTCTTCCATTTAATGTATGTAAAATCTTTGTAAACCCTTTTGAAAAATTCTTGTTATTTATACTTAAAAAGTTGTTTTAACTTTGATATAAAATGTGTAAATATACAATGCCAAGTTTGTTCTGCCATCTTAGTTCTTTAGTTTTGCTTTCCAAAGATAAAAATTTGTGTGACCTCAGTGATAGTGACCAAGTGGCGGCTTCTTTTGGCATCTTTTTTGTGCATGATTATGATTATTTGTTTTCATTTTCTCTTTTGCGTTTGTTCCGTTCATGTGTAATGTGTGTCCAGAATTGCTATATATTTTTAATTAAAAAAAATTAGCTATTTCCTTTTTCATGAAAATCATTTTCTCAAATGGGAATTGTTATTTTCATTTATTGTTTGTGAATAGGGTTTACAATTGGTTGGACTAAGTGGGGATTTGCCGATTCCGATTCCGATTTCGGATTAACCGGATATTCAATTCAATGAGTAAGAAAAATTCTCTCTCTCAATGTAATATCCACGGTAATTAACAATTATTAAGTATGAAATTTGAATTTTATTAATAAATAAGATCACATTATATAATAGGTAGACCCGGCCACAGTTCCGGTTTGGAATCGAAATTGAACCGGTAGGAACCGGCCGGTTCCGGTTCCAACCGGTACCGATTTCGAAATCCGAACCAGATTTGTTCGGTTCGGTTAGGGTTCTATCATAGCCGAATCAAATAGAATCAGACGGTTCGAACCGGAACCGTTGGAACCGTTTGGCCCAACGACTAGTAGCCGTTGGACCAAGCAGCAGGGAGCAACGGCTCCGTGCTGCCTTTAATTTATTTAATTTATTTTTTTGTAAAATATAATTATTAAATTACCCTTAATAACATTTGATAAACACTAAAAAGTGCACATTTATTAAAATAAAAATTAATCATTTTACACTTATAGTTTCATTAATCCCCTTAATTTAGCACATTTGTTAAATAATAATTATATTTATATTTATTGTGATTTTTATCTTTTATGTAGGTGAAATAATACTTTGGATGCATATCTAGAAAAATGGACTTGACATTTGGATTTTGGAGGCCAAAAACTTGAAAGAGCGTTATAACAGTGTATAAATTTGGAAATTCCAATCCTGCACAATATTCATATTTTGGCCGTAACTTTTTTACTCCGATATCAGATTGAGGCGATTTCAGTTTCAGATGAAAGAAGACTCAAATGTCATGGTCTACCTAAAAGAATGTGACTGAATGTATAGGCAATATATCACACAAAACCTCATCAGTGTACGAACCTATGGTAAATGTAGGTAATACCTGTTAGGGTTAGTGCTCAGAGTGCCAATCCGGATCGTATTCATGTCCGATTCATGAATACGAACAATTCATTTTTCCATAATATTACTTATTTATGGTAATACTTTTTGCTTTTATATACATATTCGATCTAATTACGATTAGATTGAAACTAAATATGATTTAGTGATATGTATATATTAGACAAAGACCCGATAATATATAATGTAGTGTGCAGTTACAAAGTAATTTATAATTGACATTGTGAAGTGTCACTACTAGAAGTATATTATCAAATAAAGTTCATGGTCAAGATTTACTAACACGGATCGGTTAGTAAAATCCGCTGAGACCAGTACACGTCGTATATCGAGACTTGGTCCGATGGTTTATCCCAACGAACCATGAGTCTGGGAGACTCGTATAGAAGTGTAGGTGTTTATAGTGGATAAATATTTAACGACTCATCGAATATTTCCTAATAGATGGTACACCAACGTCAATAGGAATCTTCTCGGGTTGAGTGGGCATAATGATCCTTCGACTTGAGGTACCACTGTGGATGTATGAGGTATCCTCCACACTTTGATGGCAGTCACGTCACCGATCTATTTAGATCAGACCTCCGCCTGTTCGTTGGGTGTGAATTGATCCTCATGATATCATGTGCGTATCAAGATAGGATCCGCCAGTTCTGTGTACAGAGCATATGTATTCAATGTGCAATTAGCAATCTGTTAAATCCATGGGCCCGTGGTACACTGTAGAAGTAAGTTCTAAGTGTTTTTAAGTGATTGCTAATAAAATTGTCGACAAGATTATACCTATAGAGATTTGAAGTTTTTATTTATATCTCTGAGATAATCCGAATACCTGTGATGGAGGGATTATACGTATGCGATGATCTCGACCTGTATGATTCAGGGAGTTTATCCGTGATCGTCATAATTTACGGGTGGGTAGATTATGGACACGAAATTGGATTTCGGGACGGATATGCCTGAATCTAGAGAGTCTCACTAATGAAATATACTCGTAGAGCACTAGGGCAACTTTTATAAATAATACTAATTATTTATAAGTCGTTTAACGGTTAAACAATAATACGTGCGTTTGGGATCTTTCGGCCATTTGTTAAATGTCGAATTGTGATATTTGACATTTATAATTAATATATGTATTTTGATTATTTAATGTAAATATAATACATATATTTAAGATATTTGTATTTAATTATTTGATTATTTAAATGTTAAATAATTAAATTAATTAAATAATAAATATCTTGTTACTTTAATTAAAGTAAGCAAATGGCTAATTTTAATTGGATTATTTGGCCAATTTTGATTGGTATAAATGGTTTGATAAAATTGGTACAAGTTGTGACTTATATTAAATGGTTTAATGGATAAGTATCACAATTTTTAATTAAATCATTTTCATTTATTTTATTGAAAAAAAAAAAAAAACACTTGGCTAATATTTTCTACAAGTTTCGGCTACTACCATAGAAAATATATAAGCCATGTTTTCTTTTTTTGTTTCATAATTCAAGAACCTTAAAATCAAAATACAAAGAAAGATAGAGAGAAAAATGAGAGAAATAAGAGAAAGCTTGGAAAATCAAAGATTTTAGTAAGTTTTTCTTACTTTATTCTTCATGAAAATTGTTTCTATCATACTAGGCTTCAATATGTGTAGCTTAGTTTCTTCTTTACTCTTTTGTGGATGTATTCTGTTGGTTGGGAACTTGATAGAAAGATGGAAGCATGTATGTGTATTAAGATTGTATGAAATTATTTCTTAAGCATTCTTTTGGTTATTTGATAACTTGGTTGCCATTCTAGAGTTACTTAACCACTCATAAATGACCTAGAATTGTTCTTGAGTTGTTTCATGATGGTGAGACTTGTTTGGTGTGGTAAGAATTGAATTAAAATGTTGAATTTAATTAATTTGGTGTTAATTTGTCAATTTATGGAAATTATAAAATTAGGGTTCATAACCCACTCCAAATTTGTGGCTTTTCATATATGTGTTAATTAATGATGTATATATTATGCACATTAATTTTGGTGTTGATGGACTTGATCTTGAATGGTTTTGAACCGATTTGGACTAAAGTGCAATTTTTGGAAAGTTGAGGGACATATTCGGCAATTTGGGAAAATTTGGTTTCTTGAATTGTAAATTTTATTTTCATGTATAAGACATGTATAGATCATTTTGGTAGTGATTTGAAATCATCTAATTATGTATTTGACAAATTAGGACTAAAATGATCAAAATATAATGTTTATGGGCATTTCCGTATTTACTGAAAAATCTGGAAAATTTTCAGATTTCTGATTTAATGTATATTTGATGTACAAATCATTTTGGTTGTGATTGGAAATCACCTAAGCTTGTTTTGAACAACTTAGGACTAAAATGATTAAAATAGAAAGTTTTTGGGTTGTATGGTAATTTACTGAAATTATGATTTCAGGGTTAAAAATTTCTGTTTTTTAGTATTGAGTGATTAAAATAAATAAGTTTATTTTAATTACCCAAGAAAATTAAAGAAATGGGGAAATTTGATTTTCCCGCATTCCGCTGCGTAACCCGGGTATTTTACCCAAAACCCCAACAAAAATGGTATCAGAGCAGATCTGAACCTCAACACATGATATGAATATGCCTTTAAATTCAATGTTTAATTTTGTTCTTGCTTTATACATGCTTGTATTTATTTAATTTGATTAAATTAAATACGTAACATCTTTACGGAAAATCCCTAATTAATAAGGTTTTAAAGTAATATGTATTGGATGCATATTTCTTGGTCCGTCTTGTCAATACGGTTTTTGGATATCTGTTCTATGGCTGCATCCGAGAAAGTGCCAAAGCAGTGAGGGTGTAGTTGATAGAAATTTATCCAAACCGGATGTATATGAGATACTAGATAAATTCAAGCGAATGCGGAAATCCTGAACCTGCCAAAGCTGTCAGGACTACGCAACTTGAATTTATCATTGACAAGTTTAACCTTGGTACGCCTCCTTGTGAACGTGCCAAAGCTGTCACAACGAGAAACGACCAGGACCGGAACCTATGAGTCACTAGTGAGTGATTGACAATGAGTTGTCTACCTAATGAATATACGTAGGCGAGAACGTGCCAAAGCTGTGAATCGAAATATATTCATGGGATCCACCTCTCACTATGGAATTCAATTGAATTCCCGTTTTCCGTTAGGGATTACGGTATTACGTAAAATAGTGGGAGGCACTGCTTGGTTTAAAATTCCTTAACTAAAACAGTGTGTAATATTATGAAAATTGTTGCTTATATTTCCTTTATTCTATTATGTTGATAGAACTAAAACTTCTAATCCACTGCATGCATATTATTTATATATGATTTCTGACTTTCCTTATGGTTGCAGATTTCTAGAATAGATTCTAGATTTAGAGTAGGATTGGATATTGTTATATTAGTTAAAACCATCGGGAACTGTTGTTCTGATTTTCTTGAAAAATCAAGATGGTTAGTGACTTAGTTTCTAAGTTACAATAGGTAATCTAAATAGATATCCGGTTTAGGATATAATAGTCTGGAGAGAATAGTTTCTTTTACAAGAAGAATTGACGTGAATTAGTTCATGTCTCGAGATTCTTGACTGACATTAAGAAAACTCATTAGGTATTTGTTTATCTGATAATGACGTTTCTTGGCTTTAATGACCTTTAGAGGTAATGTGTCTGACACAGTTTGCTAATCAATTATTTGCAATTATTGTGAATAATTGAACGCAAATTATAAAGCTAAAGAAATGAGATGCGTATAGTTGTGTATAGGAAATATCGATTTTCACAATACTACAACTATAGGTATTGGATATCGGATCTCTCGTCTAGTTATTTAAAATATTGTTTTGATATTTGATATCAGAACTTGTGACTATTGGATAGTTACTTGTTCTTTATAAACCATTATTTCATATTTTAATACGACTAGTACTGTCATTGATGTAGAGATAAACATTAAGAAAAATATTCGGTTAATTAAATAACTTATAACAGTGTTTTATGAGATTTTATCACATAAGCATTAAATGCTTATTCTGTTTGGTAAATGATGGTCTGATACGAGATCACACCACATATCCTTATCTATTTAATGAATATTGTATTCAGGAAGTGATTAAATCTCATTTAACCAATGATCGTCATTGGACCATAATTTATTAAACTAATACATTAGATGTATGTAGTTTCATAAATTAGAAATTGCATTGGATAGTTTTCTTTACTTCATAACTTAATTATGAATTGTCATGACTTAGTTACGTGTTTCTAAAAGAATATATATTGAACGTCTTGAATGGTTCGAGAACTTTTAATATGTTTCTGATGAAGCGCGAATAGAATATTCTGATTGGTTCAAGAATATTCGATTTGAAGTTTTGAAAAATATATCATTAAATTCATCGTGAGTCTTTGAATTATTCAAAGATATTTGATATGATCAAACATATGAATTTTTTGGCAAATTAGTTCTAAGGTTATTCAATGAATATGATTCTAACTCAATATTATTCTTATATGATTCCATTGTGATGGAATTAGTCAGTGGAAGAAATTGAATCTTATATGTTTTGATTCGTTGGATATTGAGTGTTACCGAATTAGTTTCAATACTATTGGGGATATGCTCTAATAACAATATTCATCATTTTAATTAATGTTCCATTAATTCTACAGTTACTTATTTGATATGTATAGGTAGAAAATTCGAATATTGAAAAGTTTAAGATTTGAATATTTCTTTTGTATAATAGTTATATAATTGAAAATACTTGTGCGTCGGAAGTACAAGTAAAAGTTTATCATTTATCCTATTTAATAGAATATTTTATTTTATTTGATGAAATATCTTTTCTACAATCTCGAGTAATAAAACTGTTTTATTACTTGGTGTGTATTGTGTAACATCGGATGTTGACCATTGTAGAAAAGACTTGACTTATTGAAGTCAAATGTGAGAGTGATAAACTATAAATGGAACTACGTAATTAATAAGATGAAAAGACCCTAAGACATCTTCAGTATAAGTCCAATAGGATGTCAGAATCATTTACAAAGTATTTGATACTTAATGGTTCTGTTGTTTTCTTATCGAAGAAAATTATCCTATAACTTATAGTAGGAGCGATATTTGATATCGATTTCGAAAGTTAGCATTGAACCATAAATCTAAGATTGTTCGTAGCTTACTACAATCAAGTTTTGAACTTGATTAAGCTTTCGTTATGAATTGTTCTTAAAATGTGTAAATTATTTGCGCAGCAAAAGCAAAGTGAGCTTATTAAAGGTTTGACCTTTATAGTATGACAGTGAGAAATATTATACTCAGTAATCTATTGTAGATTCTAAGGAAACTTGTCTCTTGTCGTACTAATTGAACAATTAAAGATCTGTTGGTTAATGTTGATATTAAACTTTATATTTTGGCTAAAGAATGCAAAATGGCGTTCCTGAATGGTTTCTTCGAATAAGAGATCCATTGTGATTTCTTTGTTTGAAGAGTTCATTCTAGAATGGCCCTGAAGTTTGTATTCTGCTAAGATTACAGTTTGATATACTAGCTTATAGAGCCTATTGTAGACTCAGATAAGCTTTCTGGAAATCTGTGTTTTCTAATTTTGATAACAGTCAGATTGTTTGATTTTATCAAAGCATAGAAAATACATATATGTTAGTAGGGTTAATGGGAGCGTACATATTTCTTTCTAGTGTTATATATCGTAATGATATTATCATTATTAATGTAATAATGAGATGTTTATAAGGTTAAAGATTTACCTAAGTTTTCTTTTCTACTTGAAAGTAGTGGGAGTAGTATTTGTTATATTTGATATATAATTTTATATATGATATAAAACTAAGAGACTTGTGAGATACTCACATTAGTCGTGCATTATATATGATATAATAAAGGACACATCAAGACTATCTGTGTGACAGTTAGTGTAACTGTTTGACAGTTAATGTGTCTCTTGTATATAGTATTTATCTTTCATAAAAGATGATTTCTTTGTCTAAAGAGATATTGATTAGAATGTTTAGTCAATCTTATGTATCATAGGATGATGACATAATGATTATTATATCATGTACGATTAAAGATATCAATTTAACCGTAATTGTTATAAGTTATTTTGATACGTTGTAGACCATAGGATGGGTCTTGAAACATGTTATTTGTTATCTTGGAGATATTAAGAACGAGTTTCTTATTCATGGAGAATATAGTCCGCAACCATTAGGGTCAGATTAGTTTTGAGTCTAATTATGACGTTAGATAATCTACGTCATATAAAGTCAGAAAAGACGCAGCGAGAGTGTTACAGTTGATTCCACTGTATTAGTGGAATTAATTGTAACTTATGAAGTATTGACTTATGAAATTACAAAGTGACCTTGTAAATTAAAAGTTTTGATATTGGTGTTATGCTTGCGGTTGTCTCATAATATTTGGATTTGATCTCTAAATACATAGACAACTCAATAGTTATATCACAATATTGATATCGCATCTGAGTCATTTTGATGTATAACTTAGGTTATACAAAATGTGAATGATGCAAGTTAAAGGAAGCTTTTTGGGTTTGTTAGACAAACTCAATATGTTATAGCGGACCTACTTGTTGTTTCCTATCTCTCGAGTGTTAGGCATATTAAGATGTGTATATGATATCGTGGATTGGCACTAGAACAAGTGGGAGAAATTGTTAGGGTTAGTGCTCAGAGTGCCAATCTGGATCATATTAATGTCTGATTCATGAATACAAACAATTCATTTTTTCATAATATTACTTATTTATGGTAATACTTCTTGCTTTTATATACATATTCAATCTAATTATGATTAGATTGAAACTAAATATGATTTAATGATATGTATATATTAGACAAAGACCTGATAATATATAATGTAGTGCGCAGTTACAAAGTAATTTGTAATTGACATTGGGAAGTGTCACTACTAGAAGTATATTATCAAATAAAGTTATTGGTCAAGATTTACTAACACGGGTGGTTAGTAAAATCCGCTGAGACCAGTACACGTCGTATATCGAGACTTGGTTCGATGGTTTATCCCAATGAATCATGAGTCTGGGGAGACTCGTATAGACGTGTAGGTGTTTATAGTGGATAAACACTGAACGACTCATCAAAGATTTCCTAATATATGGTACACCAACATCAATAGGAATCTTCTCGGGTTGAGTGAGCATAGTGATCCTTCGACTTGAGGTACCACTGTGGATGTATGAGCTATCCTCCACACTTTGATGACAGTCAGGTCACCGATCTATTTAGATCAGACCTCCGCATGTTCATTGGGTGTGGACTGATCCTCATGATATCCTGTGCGTATCAAGATAAGATCCGTCAGTTATGTGTACAGAGCATAGGTATTCAATGTGCAATTAGCAATCTGTTAAATCAATGGGCCCGTGGTGTACTGTAGAAGTAAGTTCTAAGTGTTTTTAAGTGATTGTTAATAGAATCGTCGACATGATTATACCTATAGAGATTTGACGTTTTTATCTATATCTCCGGGATAATCCGAATACCTGTGATGGAGGGATTATACGTATGTGATGACCTCGACCTATATGATTCAACGAGTTTATCTGTGATCGTCATAATTTACGGGTGGGTAGATTATGGACACGAAATTGGATTTTGTGACGGAGATGCCTGAATCTAGAGAGTCTCACTAATGAAACATACTCGTAGAGCACTATGTCAACTTTTATAAATAATACTAATTATTGATAAGTCGTTTAACGGTTTAACGATAATACATGCGTTTGAGATCTTTCAGCCATTTGTCAAATGTCGAATTGTGATAATTGACATTTATAATTAATATATGTATTTTGATTATTTAATGTAAATATAATACATATATTTAAGATATTTATATTTGATTATTTAAATGTTAATGAATTAAATTAATTAAATAATAAATATCTTGTTACTTTAATTAAAGTAAGCAAATGGATAATTTTAATTGGATTATTTGGCCAATTTTGATTAGTATAAATGGTTTGATTTAATTGGTACAAGTTGTGACTTATATTAAATGGTTTAATGGATAAGTATCACAATTTTTAATTAAATCATTTTCATTTATTTTATTGAAACAAAATAAATTACTTGGCTTGTATTTTCTACAAGTTTCAGCCACTACCATAGAAAATATATAAGTCATGTTTTTTTTTTTTATTGTTTCATAATTTAAGAACCCTAAAATCAAAATACAAAGATAGAGAAAAAAAGAAGAGAAAGCTTGCAAAATCAAAGATTTTAGTAAATTTTTCTTATTTTCTTCTTCATGAAAATTATTTCTATAATACTAGGCTTCAATATGTGTAACTTAGTTTCTTCTCTACTCTTTTGTTGATGTATTTTGATGGTTGGGAACTTGATAGAAAGATGGAAGCATGTATATGTATTAAGATTGCATGAAATTGTTTCTTTATCATTCTTTTGGTTATTTGATAACTTGGTTGCCATTCTAGAGTTACTTAGCCACTCATAAATGACCTAGAATTGTTCTTGAATTGTTTCATGGTGGTGAGACTTGTTTGGTGTGGCATGAATTGAATTAAAGTGTTGAATTTAATTAATTTGGTGTTAATTTGTCAATTTGTGGAAATTGTAAAATTATGGTTCATAACCCACTCCAAATTTGGGGCTTTTCATATATGTGTTAATTAATGATGTATATATGATGCATATTAATTTTGGTATTGATTAGACTTGATCTTGAATAATTTTGAACCGATTTGGACTAAAGTGCAATTTTTGGAAAGTTGAGGGACATATTCGGCAATTTGGGAAAAATTGGTTTCTTGAATTGAAAATTGTATTTTCATGTATAATACTTGTATAGATAATTTTGGTAGTGATTTGGAATCACCTAATTATGTATTTGACAAATTATGACTAAAATGATCAAAATATAATGTTTAGGGCATTTCCGCAATTACTGAAAAATCTGGAAATTTTTCAGATTTCTGTTTTTAATGTATATTTGATGTACAAATAATTTTGGTTGTGATTGGAAATCACCTAAGCTTGTTTTGAACAACTTAGGACTAAAATGATTAAAATAGAAAGTTTTTGGGTTGTATGGTAATTTACTGAAATTATGATTTTCGGGTTAAAAATTTCTGTTTTTGAGTATTGAGTGATTAAAATAAATAAGTTTATTTTAATTACCCAAGAAAATTAAAGAATGGGAAAATTTGATTTTCCCGTATTCCGCTGCGTAACCCGGGTATTTTGCCCAAAACCCCAACAAAACCCGCTTAGTAACTTTCACTTCTCCATATTCATTAAGCTACAACAGTCTATAAGGCTCGGGATGTTTCAAACACTCCACTCCCAACCTTTCATTTAGTGTCTTGATAGCCACGTTTGTGCAACTCCCACCATCTATAATCATACTACGTTTTTTTCCATTCACTCTATACCTAACGTGAAAGATATTCTCCCTTTGCTTCTCTATATCATCCTCTCTACTGTGTGAGCTCAAAGCACGCTTAACAATAACAGATAAAGTCTCTTCAGGGATTGCTCATCTATTATGATCAGTGGTATTTTCTAATTATGGCATTTCATATTCTACTTTTTCCATGGAACATGCAAAAATGACTTATTACATTTAGAGTTTTTGATGAGCAACATACTGTAACCCGGGTATTTTGCCCAAAACCCCAACAAAACCCGCTTAGTAACTTTCACTTCTCCATATTCATTAAGCTACAACAGTCTATAAGGCTCGGGATGTTTCAAACACTCCACTCCAAACCTTTCCTTTAGTGTCGTGATAGCCACGTTTGTGCAACTCCCACCATCTATAATCATACTACGCTTTTTTCCATTCACTCTATACCTAACGTGAAAGATATTCTCCCTTTGCTTCTCTATATCATCCTCTCTACTGTGTGAGCTCAAAGCACGCTTAACAATAACGGATAAAGTCTCTTCAGGGATTGCTCATCTATTATGATCAGTGGTATTTTCTAATTATGGCATTTCATATTCTACTTTTTCCATGGAACATGCAAAAATGACTTATTACATTTAGAGTTTTTGATGAGCAACATACTGTAAAAAATATTTAAAGAGTGATTAAAGTAATTTTTGATGAATATGGTTTATTAGGCAAAATTTTAACAATTGGTTTTGACAATACATCTTCAAATACTGCATCGATTAGAGATTTAAAAGAAATATGTCAACCAAATTTGGGGGGTTGTTTTTTCATGTTCCTTACACATACAATGTCATTAATATATGTGTTTAAGATGGTCTGAATTATTTAGAAAATCACATTAAACGTATTTAGATTGCACTTAATTGTATTTATTCAACAATTTTTGAGTTTCTTGTTGAAAGTTTAGTAAGCAAAAATTTTCAAGCACTTAACTGGTGGAAGCGACTTCAAAATGTCTATCATATTTTATCAATTATTGTTAAAGAGGTGTTGACATCACATGTTTCCATCGTTGTGGTTGAACAAGCCTTCAGCTTAGGAGGCAATATTTTAGAAGCGAGACGGTCTCCATTACATCCAAGCACTTTAAAAGCAATATCATGTGTGGATGATTGGACCCAAGCTGATATGAAGCAACAAGAAGATGCATCTGATAACTTTGAAGACTTATTCGACAATGCATTTACAAGTGCAAGCGGAACGGGAGCTGAAGGATCAACAACAGGCACAGTAATGATGATGAGTATATAATTGTAATGGGAAACTATCTAAAAAATATAATGGAATTACGTGAGTTTTGATTCCTCTCATCTCAAGATGATTAGTAAACAACTTAAGTTTTTAAAAATTTAAGTTTAAACTCTTTTATTTTATTTTTAATTTAATTTATTAATTTAATGTAATATAAATTCAAATTAATAATTTCAAATCCTATTTTTATTTTATTTTTAAAAAAATTAAATTAAAATTTTAAATTAATTAAAAAACCAGAACCGAACCAGAACCGTCCGGTCTGGTTCCAGTTCTGTTTCGGTTGTGGAACCAGAAACCAGACGATTCAGTTCCAATTTGGAACTGAACCGAACCAGTGATCGGGTCTATATATCTGACCAAATAATAAACGTTTTGATTTTGGTAATTATACACCACACTTTTGTGATTAATTTACCAAACATAATCACTTTGATTTGTTTGAGCTATTTTTTTAGGGTGGGCATGATTCAGTCTGATTCCCAAAAAAAAAAAAATTGTAATTATTTAGTTTTTTTAAGTAATCGTTCGATGTTTTTTATTTTAAAAATATATAATTATTTTTAATTATTGGTTTGGTTTGGTTTGGTACAATTCGATTTTTTAAATTTTTTAATAATAACAATAAAAATTTTAAAAAAATAGTAACATTTAGGGGTGTGCAACGGTTCCGGGTACACTCGGAACTGCTTGGAATCGAATTGAAAATTAGATTTTTAAACCAAAATAGATTATTTTAGGGTAGGTTCTGGTTCCAAAAATATGGAATATAAAAAAAAAAATTGACTTTGGTTCTTGTTTTACACTTTAAGAAATCAGAACCTACCCGTGAAACCAAAAATTAGAACCTGTTTTGGAACCGAATTTTTTATTTAAAGGATTTCCCTAGCCGATCAAGACATACTTGCTCTCTTAAAGTTTGTATCAAGCTTCTCATACTCTGGAGCAAGTTTTTTACACAGCCCACACCTATTAAAGTAAACACACAACATGTTCATGAATATTGTTTTAGGTTATATATATAAAATTCATAATTCAAAGACCGCAATAGAAAGACAAAACAATATTGAAAATCTTTATAATATTTTATGAATATTGACTTTAGTATGTTTCCAACAATCATTGTCTTTCCACTTTGCCGCTTGAAATCAACGTGCACAAAATTTTAATTAAAATTATTATGACATTGCTTAGCTTAAATTCACAAATACAATCATCAAAAGTATTGTATTACTCGTTTATAGCGATCAAAATATCTCATTTATATATACTTAACACTTCTAACAACAAACAAATAGAGTAAAATAACAAAATAATGAAAGCATAAAGAAAACATTGAATTTTTTCCAATATTAATCTATTGGGTCCAAAATATGGTATCCTATAACTGAACTGAAACCAATGGATATGATACCATATTTAATAGGGTAGTTATAGTTCTAAAAATTTAGCAACCGATTTTTTTATAGGAGTTTTTGGTTCCATCACAACTATACCAATAAATTTTTTTCATAAGATATAATTATCATTTGAATTATTTAAAATGTAGAAAAATAAAAAGAATAATAATCAAAGCAAAAAATTATAAATATTTCATGAAATTAATCATCACTAAACACCAAATAAATTAAATAATAATAATTATAAATAACAATATAATATGATTGATTTTTAAAAATTCAATAAATCTATTAATCAATTAATTCTAATCAGTTTGATTTTTAGTTAAAAATTGCTCTAATTCGGTTCGGTTCATTTTTTAATTAAAAAATCGAATAGTTATTCTTGAAACTAAAAAAAAATAATCATTTCGGTTCGATTTTTTTGTTCGGTTCAGTTTTCAATTTCAATTATTCTTTTCCACCCCTAAATTTTTTTTACATTTTTTTGTTGATTTTTATTTTTTATAAATTATTTGCATTTTTCTTTTTCATCTTTATAATAGGTTAGGGATAAAAATGACAATTCCACATTGCGTTAATAATTTCCTAACAGTCAACTATATCCAAGGATCCAAGTACAAAAAAAAGAACAAACATGACTTATATGTTAAACTTTAAAACCTCTAGATATATATATATATATTTTTTAATTTTACATCAAATAACATGAAGATTTTAAAGGCATCAATTAAACAAAGCTATGGTAATCAAATGATTGTCCTTATATCAGAGGTGTTCCATAAATGATTGCCATTGAGTAAATAGTTTTACAAACTAATAGATCAGATGAAATTGAAAATTAGGTTTATTTAAATTATTGATTTATGCATAAATTTAATAGGTGAATTATTGAGTTATAATAAAGTGAGAGCCACCTCTTTTTTTTTTCTTTCTGAAAATAGGAAAAGTGTTAATGCTTGGCTGATAAAAGCACCCTCTTTTTTCTTTACCTTAAGCTGAAGAAAAAGGTTGTTTCTAAGAAATTGTATTGGTTATATCTTTTATGATGAATTATAAAGATAATTAATTTGATTTAAGAAACATTAAAATATTTTGGAGAATTTTAACTATAATCAAAATGTTTTGAATAACAAAAGATTTCTTTTAAAATTTTACAGTATTTAAATACATACATAAGTGAATTACACTTTAAGGCCAAACACTTCGGTCTAACGGGAATGAGCAACGACGAAATGACAAGATGAGGTGCTCTAGGCACCCCATTTAGAAAAAATGGTCGAAGAAGATTTTGGATAGTTATTTCATTTAGTAATATAAAAATGATTTTTTTTTTCTAATTATTTCCTAGAAAATAATTACAATTTCATAACAAAACTTTTTCATTTCTCATTTATGTCAAATTTGTTTTCATGCTATGCAAGTGAAGTCTAGGAATGACAATTATGCTCAAATCTGTAAAGATCTGAATTAATAAAAATATGGATCCATATTTTAGAAATAATTTCCTTATTTTATTTTATTTTATATGGATTTTGAATTGCATATATACGTTAAGACATTGAATTGTTAATATTTAATTGTGGATGTAATTTTATTTTATTTTATAATTAATTAATTAATAAAAAAATAAAAATCTAAATATTTTTGAGAATTTAGATATCCAAAAACCCATATAGATAAGACCCACAATCGAATCCGTAATTTTTTCCCGTATCAATCGCAATAAATAGCCTTTATTTGGTATAGCGAGTAAAAAAACATGATGAGCAAATAAATAATGATTTATAAAATGTGATATAAAATTTTATTTTATGCTAAAAAAATAATTGCGGTTTGTTTTTTTTTAATATTTTGATTGTGAGTAAAAGATTAAATTAATGGATTTTGCAAAACTCTATTTTGAAAAGAAATCACGATTAATAATCATATTTCTTTATCATTAACCAAATATTTAAAAATTATATTTTAACCAAAACACATTTTATCACATCACAATAAATCAAACCACAATATCAATAAACACTTCCGGATCCGTATCTCCATTTTACTATCTATTCCTAACTGTAAGTCCAATATAATTAATAGCTCCACCATATAATAATCTAAGTGTTGTCATTCACCGATCACTTTAGAGTGTATTTGAAGAAAAACCGAATTGTAATTATTACTATCAAGAATAAATACACAAGTTTACAACTAGAAACTTAACAAAAAACCTCACACCCTCTCAAGCTCTCTACTTGGAGCTTACACACACTTTGGGATGCTAATAACAATGGTTTTGAGGCTCTTTTATACTGTCAGAAACGCGTGCACTGTAGCACACGTTTTTGGCAGCTTTGCCAACTCACACACACACATTTGCTGGCTTCCTTTCACAGCTTTGAGTTTGTTGTGATACAAGCATGTTCCATCATGCTTTCGGTGAAGGTGTGCTGTCTTCAACTACAAATCTCCCCATCGGTGAAGATTTCCCAAAATCTGAGCCGACCATCATCATTCAAATCGGATCCTCCAAAGGATCCTCCCCTGGCTGCATCTGTATGATTGCCTACGTACCCTGAGTTGGAATCAAGCCAATCGTAGTTCTCTGTATCATCTGACAGCTATCCCGGTTATGTCTCTGCACAACTCTAGCTTGTCCCGAACATTGTTCCTTTGTTGACATGTCGGCTGTGTCTCTGCACAGCACACTTCACTGCATCTCTGTACAATATTCTTCTGCTATGTCTCTGCATAGTACAATCCACTGTGTCTCTGCACAGTAATCTTCTGTTGTGTCTCTGCACAATTTTGCTGCCATATTTCTTCACCCATTTGTTCCTCAGTGCCTTCTTGCATTTGGGAAACTCTCTGGCTCCCCCACATCAGTAAGCAGAATATATTCGGATCCCGGATATCTGGTTGATGGAATCCTGCCTCGCTCAGATCTTCTTGTCTGAGGTCCACTGGTTTCAGGAGGTCTATCATCATCCATCTCTGTGAATGATCTTGTAGCTTCTAGTGGAAAGGGTTGCGGCTCCCCCTGCTCAACACTTTCTTCTGTAATCTACGATGGAACATGTTGTGTCTCCCCCTGCTCAACATCTCTATCTGCCTCCTCTGGTTCTGCTTCTGGAATTTCCTCGTGCACCATATCTGTGGCCAATTGTGCTGGTGCTGGGTCTGGATTTCTGTTGGCACTAGAATTGGAAGACATTCTGGGCATTTTAATGTCTTCAATTGTTCGGTCTTCAAGAAACTCTACTTCCTGTGGATGCTGAAATTCGGCCGAGGTCCACAATCAGAATTTGTAGATTGGGGGCATTAGCGATCCTGCAAGACAAAGGTAGAGTGAGCGGGAGCAGACTACCCACCGGTGTGGTGGGTGCCGGGGGCACTCCGACGCCCAAGTCAGTAGCATGAAATGAGTAGTAATTATGTAAATGTAAAAGGTAGTTTTGATGTTACCTTGACCTATTTGGGTGGCCATGAGGATGATGGTAAGTGTATAAGGAGGGGATGGAGAGCTCTGAGAAAGTTAGTGTCAGAGGGCAGAGACTTGTAAGAAAGAAGTCCTCCTCTTTTGGGTTGAGTTACGTATCCTTTTATAGATTTGAAGGTACCATCATTGTATGTGCCAGAGGAGTTGTACCTACGATTATTGGGATCTACAAAGTGCCGACACATCTGGCAATTGAGGCCTTTCACATGCTTAAGTCGTCACTTTACAGTTGGAATAGGAATTAAAATTATGGGAACGGTCCCCACAACGTGCTAAAATGTTTAAAACTTTCGGTGGTGAGCATCTTTGCATGTGGAGGGTGCATGTGCTTTGTCTACTGAAAAATGATATAATATATGTGATTAAATAGAGTTTATCTGGTTATCTGTTAGATCGGGCTTTGATAGGGGATCGGACCCTTGGCCCAATCTTGGCCTCTAAAAACTATTTGGGAGAAATCGGGCCGGGCATAAAGTGATAAGATAATTGTACCCTTAGACCAAATTTGGCCCATACAGTTTGTCCCCTACTCTCTAAGTCAAGAAGTTTTTGATTTAGAGAGTATTTTATACGTGTCGAACGAAACAAGATGTAAGAGTATCTGTTTAAGAATGCATAGTTCATGTTACATACAACAGAGAGAATTCAATGTCTTTTGGACTAAGAGAATCCAAGTCTTCAACTTGGCTTGACATTTAGCCATGAGGGATGTCCCCGGTCGACTGAACCAGATGAAGGTCATGTGCTGGACTGGACTCGTCATGAGCCATGGGGGATGTCCCCAGTCGACTGAACATTATGAAGATTCAAGAGCACATACCATACGATATGTGTCAACTGGAAAAGAAAGTCTAGGTCTTCAGTTTGACTCGACATAAACTTTATGGGAATTATTCCCTGGTCGACTGAACAGAATGCTGGTTCAGGAGTTCTACTTGACTCAACAAGAGTCATGGGGAATGTCCCTTGGTCGACTGAACCGAATTCAGGTTCAGGAGTTTCACTTGACTCGACAAGAGTCATTGGGAATGTTTCCAGTCGACTGATCCGGATGAAGATCAGGATAATCAATTGACTCTACATGAGCCATGAGGGATGTCCCCAGTCGACTGATCCGGATGATGATCAGGATAATCAATTGACTCTACATGAGTCCATGGGGGATGTCCCCAGTCTTCAGATGATGATCAGGATAATCAATTGACTCTACATGAGTCCATGGGGGATGTCCCCGGTCGACTGATTCAGATGATGATCATGATAATCAATTGACTCTACATGAGTCCATGGGGGATGTCCCCGGTCGACTGATTCAGATGATGATCAGGATAATCAATTGACTCTACATGAGTCTATGGGGGATGTTCCCGGTCGACTGAACCAGATGAAGGTCATGATAATCCACATACTACGGGTCAAAGGACCAGAGGAATTTACAATATCGTCTGACCAGATGAAGGTCAGGTCTTCAACTTGACTTTACATGAGCCAATTGGGGATCTTTACTCTACTAGACCTGAAGAAGGTCTATGAATTTTCATACTACCTAACTTGATAAAGGTTGGTCGATTGGACCTACAGGAGGTCCAACAAAATTTTCATTCTATCTGACCTGATGAAGGTCAGGAGACTACTGTCGAATGAACCTGATGAAGGTTCATGATAATCTCCATACGTAGTGTGAAGATGATTATCCTCATATGTAGTATGGAAGAGATGGATGCCTATCAATGTCATTACTAATTATACATGACCTAAAGAAGGTCAATGATACTACAATAGAATTAACTTTGATGAAAGTCCCATAGAATTTCCATACTACCTAACCTGATAAAGTTTGGTCGATTGGACCTAAAGGAGATCCATAGAGTTCTTCATTCTACTAGGCATGATAGAAGATTTCCTATGTAGTATGGATTGGCAATATTAAATCAAAGTAGCATGGAGATGATGACTAACCTTTGACTTAGTCTGGAGGAGTTGATAATCATTCCAAGTTGTCTAGGAGAGATGGGAGTTTTCCATGTAGCCTGAAGTTGATAGCCATCCACCTTGTCGTATGGAGAATAGTTTTGTTGCTTGGCTTTGTGTTCATGCTCCACATACACCAAGAAAGTATATTATTATTTTGACTTTCGTTGAAGCCTGCCCCTTCTTTTCTTCCTAAAGCTACACGTACTTGTGTCGTGTCAAAAATGAAACATTTCACATAAACCAAGAAAAGATGCTTGAGTCTCCAATCAAAAGAGAATTTCCAAGTGACGACATTTTGCAAGTATAGCTGCAGCCTGCAGGCAACCAATTAGGGAAGCAAATTGGTGATGGGATATGCATTTCTTTCTTCTATAATCTTCTTCAAGCCATTCTTTGGAGCATGAAGAATAGTGTAGCATGTGGCAGCTACGAGCATACAATCATTCCATGGTACACGTGAAGATCTTGGCATGTAGAGTCAAATAAGTATTTATTTTTTATTGCCCTTTTACTAATTTAGTGTGGCATTCAATTTCTTCAAAGGTTCTCATCCGTTGGCCATCCCTTGCATAATCATTGTGGGATGGTTTTTGAAGCTTCAAAGTTTTGGAGAGCGTCGTGCATAATCGATGTGGGAAAGAATTTATTTTATGAAGTTTTGGGATCCAGAGGCATATTTTGTTTTTGGTTTCTGCTTTAATTGGTGGGCCAACAGAAAATTTGGGTGGCTTGCGTATGGGCCATTGCTCTTTGGGCCAACTATTGCTTTGTCTTTCTTTCTTCGGATTGGCAGATTTTTTCTTGCCGAGAGTTTGGGGCTGAGCTAATATTCTTTTGCTTTTGAGCTGGTTGGGATCTGAGTTCGTTTGGGCTGATTGGCACACTGGATCAAGTGGCTGGATCGAATATCGATTCATGCAATTTGGATTTTGGTTGTGTGGCGAGTAAGACTCCATGTCGTATGGGCTTTTTGTAGTTGTGGTCGTATGGATTTTTATGGGCTTCTTGGCTGCATGGGCTGGGCTTTTCAAATGATTTATTTGTGGGGAAGATATTTGATCTCAATGTTAATACTTCCATACTTATAGTGTCGAATGATACTTTTGTTTGTTGCTAAACCTTCGTATATATTCTGTCGAATGGAACTGTTACACGGCTGAAGGGTGTGGTCTCTTTGTGCTCACACGGCAAGTCTGCGCATGGAGTGCGTATGAGCCAGCTTGGCGTGTGTGCTTGGCAGTTTTTCATGTTGTTCTTTGCGCAGCTTTGACGCTTGGCACATAGGTTGTGTCTTGGACAGCTAGCTAGGCAATGATGTTTTCTCTCCTTACTGCTGATTCACGTGAATCATGGAATGAAGGGGCATGAGCTGACACATGCATGGCATGACACTAAGTTGTATAATAAGGGCTGATTCTTTTCAATTTTCTTTGAAGATTTCAAGAAGCATGGACACATTCTACTTGATTGTCTCTTGCGAGGCTACCTTGTCGAGTGGGCCATCAAAATATTTAATTAATTTCTTCTTTGATTAATGGAATTCTCAAGCTTGGGCAGTGAGCTAAGTTTGAATTATTATAAAAAAGCCTTGGTAATTTTCAAATTGGTGAGTGGACCATTCACCTCGTTGTATGAGGTTTTGTCGAGTGGGGCTTCATGTGTTGGGCTTTTGATCTATTTGCAAGTGGGTGAGTCGAGTGGCTCTCTTCAATCCATGCTACAGGTTCACGTGGAGCCTCATAAAGTTTTGGTTTTTAACTGGAGTGGCAGAATTTTTTGAAATGGGCAGTTGTGAAGTTGAATAAGAATAAGGATCCTGTTAGTACGGTTGCTAGAATTATTTTAGCAGCTGTGGTTTACTTCATTTGGTTTGAAAGAAACAGTCGTTCGACAATAGTGCAGCCTCTGTAAATCATGTGGTGAATGAAATTTATTTGATGATGAGAAGTCGACTTTGTTATTTGAATAACTCCATAGCTTTCCCTGATCCGATCAAATATCTGTGGAATCAATGATCCTATGCTTCATGTTTGGGGTTTATAAATTGCTATTGAGGTAATGAGGGCCTTTTGTTGGTTTGGTGATTGCTAGTTTTGATTCGGCTCTTTCGGAAATTTTAGGGGACCAATTCTTGCACGATGTGGGTTTCCTTTTATTGCTTGAAGTTTGAAGCTTCCTTACTCATTAATCGATGTGGGACTTTTTGTGTTTTATGTTTGTAACATTTCTTCCAGGCTTGCTTTGGCGTTTGGCCTGTTGACCTATGTTTGGGTTTCTTCTCGGTAATGGATTTTCTGTTTCAATCATTGACCTTGACTGTTGGATCAGAATTTCTGGGCTTTTGAGACCTGCCTCGACTCGTGGGCATATTCTTCTTACTTTGGTGCCTTTCGCTGAGAGGTTTCTTGGGCTGATTTGTTTATGTCTCTTCGTTGATCTGGGCTGATCCAAGTTGAGTCGTAAGTCCGTTGGGTTTTTTCTTGATTACTTATGGGCTTGATTGTGCTCTTGGGTTTATCCCTTTTGTTTAGCCTCATTGGTGGGGTTGTAGGTAGGGGTGTACACGGGTCGGGTCGGGTCGGGTTCCGACAAATTTTAATTGACCCGATCGGGTCGGGTCGTTTCCAAAACAAGACCCGAAACCCGAAATTATGAAGAGTGACCCGAGCGGGTCGGGTCAATTCGGATCGGGTCGGGTTGATGCGGGTTTGATCGGGTCAAAGAGAATCTGAAAATATATAATTATATATTTTTAATGTTACAAAATTCTTGAAGTGATGGAGTAGCTCAAGTGGAAAATTATTGGGTTAAAACCAAATGACTTTATAAGTTCGAGTCACAACCCTTGCATTGCTTGCCAAAAAAATTTCCTTAATTTTTTTACTCATTTTAGCATCACAGGTTGTCATTTACTCATTTTGATTTGGGAAGAAATATACAAGCATGAGATGCCTCATCAAATTACAATAGCCAAGACTACAGTAGAAGTTAGAACAAATAGTTACCTTATTATCCAAATATAGAAACCCTAAGCATCAAATAAGGAAAGAGATACAGATAAAAACTCATAAACCCCCCTACAATTGATAAAGAACAAGCCATTACAATAGACAAAAAACGCATCAACAGTAAACATTAGTGGACTAACAAGTAAAACCCATAATCAAACAAAAACACACCAATATTTCTGAAAATTGAGATCTAAACATTCAACATAATTACACATAACAGTTAGCCGAAGTAACTTGGAAAAAACAAGTTTGGTTCCTTAGACCAGTCCGTGGTGGTGACTGGCGGCGTCGTCAATGGAGGGCAGTGGCGTATTGGGGGTGACTTGGTGGCGTCGTGACTGTCGTCAAGGGAGATTGGTTGGGGCCGTTGGGAAGTGGCAAAAGTTTAATGTTGGCGGTGGGTGGCGTTGTCAATGGAAAATTGGAGATTAAAGAGAATAGAAAAGAAGAGTGAGGAGGAGGAGATGGCTGCTGCAGAGTGAGGGGTGAGAGAAGAGAAGAACAATGAAAACCTAATTTTTATTTTTTAGAATTTATATGGACTGAAATCGGGTCGGGTCGGGTTTCACCCGATTTTTTTGATGAAACCCGTGACCCGACCCTAAATAATCGGGTCGGGTCATGCCAACCCGATTTTTTTTCCTGATTTATAAAACCCGACCGGGTCGGGTCGGGTTTCATCGGGTCGGGTCGGGTCGGCTTCTGACCCGCAAAATTGTTCACCCCTAGTTGTAGGCCTTATGGGCTGTGTTTTCTTTGGGCCGTTTGGGCTTACCTCTTTTTTGTTAAATTTTTTTTTTCTCTGGCCTTGGTTTCTAGCCTTGTACCCGTCTGGGGTATGCCTTTTTTTTTTTGTTTAGTGGCACTTGTCCTTAGCATGTACACAATTTTTTTTACATGAAACATGAAGAAAAGTGATGCATATGAGAGTCTGTAATCAACTGGACTGGACGAAGGTCTCAAAAAATTTCCACCCCATTATTCCTAATAGAGGTACGTGGGAATCTACACTCTATCAAAACTGATGGAGGTTGGCATAAGTCTACAATTGAATGAACCTGATGAAGGTCTATGAGAGTTTCCACTCTTTTAATGTCGTCTGGCGCAGGTGACAGTGAGATTCTTTTCATATCGTACGGAGAAAATTGAGATTCATCCATGTCGTCTGGAGATGATAAACAAGAATAATCTTCTTATGTTATTCAGAGGTGATTGAGAATCCATCCATGTCGTATGGATTTGTTAGCCATCTATCTTGTCGTATGGAGAGTATGACAATCCTCACATGTAGTGAGAGGTTGATAATGATCCTTCTACCTAGTCTGAAGGAGACAATTATTTTTCATGTCGTATGGAAAAGATGGTCTCCCGATGGGGGATTTTCACTGGCCATACTGTTGACTGCTTCTAAGAGATTAGCTTGATAAGAAAGTTGGATGACTTGTAGTCTCGCGTCTGGTTGAAGAAAGAATAATGTTCCAGATACTATTGGAGATATTAGTACTGGAGTTTTACATTGGCTGATTATGCAACCACAGGATCCGGTGTCTGTAAGGTAGGATTGTAGACTGAGTGGTCTTTGCTTGCTATGAATCGCTAAGGCCCCACGGTGGGCGCCAAATTGTGGATGCTGAAATTCGGCCGAGGTCCACAATCAGAATTTGTAGATTGGGGGCATTAGCGATCCTGCAAGACAAAGGTAGAGTGAGCGGGAGCAGACTACCCACCGGTGTAGTGGGTGCCGGGGGCACTCCGACGCCAAGTCAGTAGCATGAAATGAGTAGTAATTATGTAAATGTAAAAGGTAGGTTTGATGTTACCTTGACCTATTTGGGTGGCCATGAGGATGGTGGTAAGTGTATAAGGAGGGGATGGAGAGCTCTGAGAAAGTTAGTGTCAGATGGCAGAGACTTGTAAGAAAGAAGTCCTCCTCTTTTGGTTGAGTTACGTATCCTTTTATAGATTTGAAGGTACCATCATTGTATGTGCCAGAGGAGTTGTACCTACGATTATTGGGATCTACAAAGTGCCGACACATCTGGCAATGGGGCCTTTCACATGCTTAAGTCGTCACTTTACAGTTGGAATAGGAATTAAAATTATGGGAACGGTCCCCACAACGTGCTAAAATGTTTAAAACTTTCGGTTGTGAGCATCTTTGCATATGGAGGGTGCATGTTCTTTGTCTACTGAAAAATGATATAATATATGTGATTAAATAGAGTTTATCTGGTTATCTGTTAGATCGGGCTTTGATAGGGGATCGGACCCTTGGCCCAATCTTGGCCTCTAAATACTATTTGGGAGAAATCGGGCCGGGCCTAAAGTGATAAGATAATTGTACCCTTAGACCAAATTTGGCCCATACACTTCCTGGCTTCTGATGACCATCTTCACCTTCGGATCCCATAGTCTGTATCCAAATTCTTCATCTCCATGGCCTAGGAATATACATGGAGTTGTCCTTGCATCGAGCTTCTCCCTGAGCTCATTGGATACATATACAACGGCTAAACAACCGAATACTCTAGGGTGAGTGTATGAGGGATTCTTACCAGACCACACTTTCTCCGGAATCTCCAAGTTCAACGATTCAGTTGGTGATCTGTTTATCAGGTAACAGGCAGCACGAACAGCTTCTCCCCAGAATGGCTTTGGCAGCTTATCCATACTGATCATTCCTCTGACTTTCTCCATAATGGTGCAGTTCATTCTCGCAGCGACACCATTATGTTGTGGTGTGTGTGTAACAGTTCTCTCATGTCGAATCCCGTGTCTCCAGCAGTAGGCTTCGAACTCTCTGGAACTGTACTTGCCTCCATCGTCTGTGCGAAGGCACTTCAGCTTCTTCCCTGTTTCATGCTCTACCATGGCGTGGAACACCTTGAACTGATCTAGGACCTGATCCTTCGTCTTGAGGAAATACACCCAGATTTTCCGTGAAGCATCATCGATGAAAGTCAGAAAATACTTGTTACCGCCCAATGAATCAACCTCCAAGGGACCACAAACATCAGAGTGCACCAGACTGAGCAACTCTGATCTTCTCTCTGAAGAGGAATCAACGAGACTCTGCGTTGCTTACCAATCAAGTAGTGGTTGCAAGGACCTCGTGCAGCATCCTTGGTAAGCTCTTTCTTGTTCAGGGTAGACAACCCTCTCCTACTCATGTGTCCAAGTCTCTGGTTCCACAGATTTTGAGAAGCCTCTTTTTCAGCTACTTTGAGGCTGTCTGCACAAATCTTCACATGAGTCTTGTATAGTGCGCCGCAAGCATGTCCTCGGGCGACAATCATGACACCTTTCGTCATTCTCCATGTGCCATTTTTGAAGTGATTTTCATAGCCCTGTTTGTCAAGAGCTATCCCCGAGAGTACATTCAGCCGAAGTTTTGGAACATGCAGGACATCCTTCAAGGTCAATGTACACCCGACATTTGTTTGCAACTGAATATCACCAATTCCTACTATCCCAGAGGAACTGATATTTCCCATCTTCACTGCTCCAAAGTCTCCCGCTTTGTAGGTTGTGAAGTAATCTCTGTGAGGAGTGACGTGGTAGGATGCTGCAGTATCTACCACCCACTCAACATCTTGGGTTGCGTTGTGAAGGCATGTCTCTTCCTGTATGGAGCATATTTCTACATCTGCTTGGACAACGACCAGTGTCTCTCCTTCGTCATTCTTCGGCTGGTGATTGCCTTATCTCTGCTCTCGTTGTAGTTTTCGGCAATTCTTCTTTAGGTGGCCTACAATGCCACAATGGTAGCACTTATAGGTAGGCTTCCTTCCATCTGAGGATCTACCTCTGGTTGTGTTTCTGCCTCTCTCTCCGTCTCTTCCTTGATGTCTTCCTCGAGTCTCTGTGACGAAGGCTTCTGTCTGTTCTGAGCCAACATCTTTTCTCCTGGACTCCTCATTCGACATGGCATCTTTTACCATAGGCATGGTAACTTTACCTCCTGGAACGGAATTGCTGAGAGTAACCACCAATGTCTCTCAGCTATCAGGAAGGGAACTGAGTAGTAAGAGGGCTTGTACTTCATCTCCCAGCTGCATGTCTACTGCAGACAACTGGTTCACCAGGCTCTGGAACTCGTTGGTGTGTTCCGCAACGGAAATTCCACTCCGTAGCTTCAGGTTCACCAAACGCCTCATTAACATGGCTTTATTCCGAGCTGTCTTGGCCTGGAACATGTCTTCCAGCTTTATCCACATCCCGTAAGCATCTGAATCCTGTGCTACGTGGTGGAAGACACTGTGACCGATCCACTGCCTTATCTGACCCAAAGTTCTGTTGTTGAGTTTATTCCAGTCATACTCCTTAACAGACTCTGGTTTCACTCCCTTCAACTAGATGACATCAAACAAATCTTTGCAATGCAAAAAATCTATCATCCTAGGTCTCCAGAGGGAGTAATTAGTGGCAGCCAATTTAATCATTGCACCAGAATGAGAATCTTATATTTCCATTTTAAGTGTTTAAAGTTTAAAATGAAAATACACTAAAATAGGTTCTGAATTTCACAAATCCGAGGTCACCGTTGCGTCCGGAACGGTTGAAAATGGTGGAATAGACACTTCGTTGGTCTAAATCCGACACAGGGGCTGATTTGTAAAATTCCTAAAAGTTCTGGGGCAAAACCGTAAATTTCAAAACTTCAGGGGGCTAAATGAAATTTACCAGGCTGCTGACGTGGCGGTGCTGACGTGGCAAGGTGGGACCGGTTTGCTGACATGGCGGACACGTGTCAGGTGACGCGGCTGATGACGTGGCACGCTGACGTGGTAGTGTGGGACCCGTGTGCTGACGTGGCAAACACGTGTCAGCTGACGTGGCGCTGACGTGGCTGACACGTCAGTCGTCTTCAACCTCTGAAAGCGCGTGGGGCGCGTGTAGCGCGTGAGTGCGTGTGGGCAGTTCTCTGGAAGGCGCGTGCGGCGCGTGCGGGCTTCTGGGACGTCGGTTCGGTCGCCGGAAAATACCACTGTGCTCGTCTCGACGTGAACTAGCTGATGGTACCCTCAAAATGAATTTTTGACAACTTTTCCGGAACTCGAATTTTCCGAACCAAACTCCGTTCTTCGGTTTTTCGATCCCAATGAAGAACCTGGCTCTGATACCACTTGTTGTGATTCACCGATCACTTTAGAGTGTATTTGAAGAAAAACCGAATTGTAATTATTACTATCAAGAATAAATACACAAGTTTACAACTAGAAACTTAACAAAAAACCTCACACTCTCTCAAGCTCTCTACTTGGAGCTTACACACACTTTGGGATGCTAATAACAATGGTTTTGAGGCTCTTTTATACTGTCAGAAACGCGTGCACTGTAGCACACGTTTTTGACAGCTTTGCCAACTCACACACACACATTTGCTGGCTTCCTTTCACAGCTTTGAGTTTGCTGTGATACAAGCATGTTCCATCATGCTTTCGGTGAAGGTGTGCTGTCTTCAACTACACTAAGATCCCAAACAACAAGGTTAGGGTTTTATATTAATTAATAAACTAATATAAAATAATATTTCTCCCATCTAAACCAACCTTATCACATTTGAATAATGAAAAATTTAGCTGTCCCATGACTTAATTAATTAATTAAACTAATTATAATTAATTGTTGATAATATTTTGTTTAATTAATTTAATTTTGTTTCGTTTCTCACCATGGATCACAGCTTGTTTCAAGCTGTACAATTTTGTAGATGCATAATAAGTAATAACATTTGAAACCTCAAAATTTAAAATTTTTGTCTTAATTTTTTTTTTTTGATGTTCCCTCAAAATTATGAGGAATTCTTTAGTATTACTGTTATATAAATGACGTGATACCACTAATCAATAAGTATATAATATATAAGAGCTGTGTAAAGAAAATTATCAATTATTTAGTTATTTTTTACTATTTATCATGAGTGACAAGATATTATTAGATTGTTATATGTGAGACGTGATACCACTGTTGCATAATATAGTTTTTTTTTTTTTTTTAAAAAAATTACAATACTTTTGTACAATTATAAGAATTTTTAATATGGGTGAGAAATAAAAATTAATTTAATGAGTTATCATACTATAATTATTTGAATCCTTACACCAACATGAATGACATTAAATTGACGTTTTTTAAATATAAACTTAGTATACGCTTGAGAGAATTTTTAATACGTATTGAATTGTCTATAACATTTATCAAATTTATTATTTGAAAGTCTGATAAAATATTTTAATTGATAGTACTACTCAACCGAATTTTTTTTTGAAACGTTAGAAATCCCGCAGTCAAATCACCCTACTCGAGCTTAAGCGGAGCAGATAAAACCTCCGGATTTCTCAGGCTCTTATAAATAATGCACCATCTGGACTTGAACTTAAGACCTGACAACCAAATCCTGAGTCATTTGCCACCAAACTACACCCCTTGCGGACTACTCAACCGAAACACGTTTATTATTAAATTATCCAAAACACATTCGACCGGTATCATGTCCATTCCCAATCATAAGTGTGTGGATATCATGGCTAATGAAGACATTGTGCTTTCAAAGAGATAAATTGTGACATCTTATATCACTTGAAATTGAGAATGTTGGTGATATGCTAATAAGTATTAAACTCCATAAATTAGTTGGACGCATCTGGATTAAGGGTTTAAAATATTTGGTAACTGTAATAAAATCTAGAGGAACCAAGAGATCAGATTACTGGGACAAACACTGGGCTACCAAAGAGTATAACAATTTTATGGCTTATTATGTTACCAATATGACGTATTTCTAGTGGGTTTGCAATCAACGATAAGAATAAAATCGTGATGGTAGATGCAACTCAAAGCAGATAACATATGTTGATGGTTGATTTTTGTTCTAAGGATAAATTGGTGAACTTACTCTTCGAACAATTCTCACTCAAGCAGTGAATTTGTTTGATTTGTTGGGAACCAAAGGTAAACTTAGCAAAAGATAAGAAAACACATAGATAAAACAAATGGTTTAACGTGGTTCGGCGGAATGGATCCAACCTACATCCACATGCACAAGGGAAAATAAATTTTTATAACGTGGTCAGGTATGACCAACCTAACTATCTCTTGCTTATACGTCTGATCGACCTCTTACAAGCTCACTCTTTTTTTTTTTTGAAACATAATGAAACACTTATTAATAAACACACCACAAGGATGTAAACATGCGGCCATTTCGGTTCGATTACAAATTTATGAACCTAAGACTCGAACCTAGTTAAGATAAGCCTAACGACATAAAATTATATATTGCGCTCTACTAAAACTGTTCAGATCAGAAGTCATATTCACACCGAAATCTACTGAAAGAGCTGGAGGATTTTACGGACTGACCTGGATGTCTCACCTCTACTATGTTGGTGAATATGAAATCTAAAAATAATTACAGAAAATACACAATATATAGAACATAAACTTTTACAACAACCCATATACAATCTATCATAAGAAAATAAATAAATCTATAAGGAAGTTACAAAATTCAATTTTCACTTCCAAAAATAGGTCTACAATCTTCCTCTCACAGATCTTCTATTGGCTGATGAAAAGATAACAACTTTATTCCTGCAAAACAGAAACAAAAGCCCAATACAAGATTGGAAAATTACCCCACATATGGGTGGGTTATAGATCCAAAGATAAGATAACAAAATACATATCTATGAACTGGTAGCAAAATAAAGCATAAACATAAAAATAAAAAAGATCTCAGATGGTCAGAAAATCAGAGGCGCGAGTGTTAGAGAAAGGATAAGAAGAAGAAAATATGAATCAGTAGAAGCGAGAGTAAAGAAAATGAAAAGGGTGAAGAAAATGGCCACTACAAAAATATCTCATGTTTTGTAGCTCATGGAGGCCACTGCAAAAATTCACGAAATAGGAAGAATAAAGAAAATGGTGAAAGTTATGTGTGAAAAAGAATCAAATCCTCTCTAAATAAGTTCCCAACCCCTCTTTATATAGTGTGTCTGAATTCACTGGTCCACCGCCCATGACATCAGCTCATGTCATATGTCATCATTGCAGTAGCAACTCTCCTTAGCTTCTCACAATTTGGTCAATCATAACACTTCATTCTCTGTCTCTATACCGACCTATGTCGGCTCTGCTTTGCCACTTACCTATCACTGCACCGGCTACGGCGGCTGGTAGAAGCTATTTTCGATGAGAACTGTTGCTTTTCTCATACGAGAGCTCGGGATACTGAAAATCATTCCCCGGTCCCCAAGCTGTTGTGCCGAGGCGAATGACCACCTCGAGTCTTACCACCTCGGATCTGACCACTTCAGATCTGACTACATCGGACCTAACCACCTCGGATCTGACCACCTCGGATCTGACCTCCTCGAACCTGATCACCTCGGGTCTGACCACCTTGAACCTGATCATCTCGGTTCAATCTTCCAATTTATCCCCAAGTTCTGTCCCGGGTTGCCTCTCTGTGCCTTAGGCTCGGGTCATGATCTCTTCTAGGCATCACCGCGAATTCGGGCCCCTCTGTCTGACTTCTCATCCTCACAATGACCTTGGGCTTTTGTCTTGTCAAAAGTAAAACCCATTTTACCATTCCTTGGGATTCTCACTTATTGGGGGCCAAAAAACTACCATCAACAACATATAATATAACTAAAGGGTGGGTCTTTACAATTGTCAATTTTAAATTTTATTGAGTTCTTTTACTATTAGCAAATATGATTCTTGTTAGAGCATGAGACAGCCGATAGTATTACCTATTCCGCTTAAGTTCAGGTCGGATGATTTAATGGTGAGACTTCCAACGTTTCAAAAAAATGATTCAGATGTGGTTCATGAATGTCACACAAAATTCTTCAAAATAAGGTTTGGCATAACACAAATATGTTTTTCATGTGATTTCGCAATCATGATTTAAGTAACAACTAATACAATGAACTATTTACTGGACAGTTTAATTAAAAAAAATCAGTAGCAAATTATTTCATGAGCGATTTGTGATTAATCGAAAATAATCATGAATTATTCGAAAATTAATTGGAAACAGTAAAGTTAAAATATCATATGACTGAAAATAAAAAATAAAAAACTCGTATATCAAAATCATCTAATAATCACTAAAAATCATTGATATATGATAATAAAAAAAAATTAAATAATCTAAAAGTCTTTAGTTAAGTAAATATAAATAGGAACCATTTTCATACAATTAGAAAAATCTATCATTATTAAAAAAAAAATGTAATAAATTAAGGTTAATGATATTATTATTCTGGTAATAATTCTTCTATATATTGAAGCATATTCTCACTTATTTTCATTATTACTATTAGAATCATTCTCATTTTCACACAAAATCATCAATCAAGACTCCAAAACGTAATACAAACTAAAAATATATTATAAAATGAAATCAGATGATTTTTGAGAAATCGATCGATTGATCGGTCAAAATCATTGGTGTCAATTTAAAACGGTCAAAATTTATTGGATTGAATCACTCAAATAGTAATTTATTATTAATCGATGATTAATCGCTGCTTAAATAGCATATACTATTTGTGAAGATGGTAAAAAAAAAAAAAATTAACTTGAATGACACTACAAAAAGAAAAATCTATAAAGAACTTTCTCAAAAGTATTTTTATTGACACAACATTCTAATTTGAAACCCTAAATTCATCATTGGTTAAATTTTGACGCTACGTGAATACATATCTATCTTGATAGATAATTCGTAACAGTTTCTGAGAAAAAAATCATTTTATCATATATTCTAATAGATTGATGACATAATATTTTATGTTAGAAAATTATGACGGAATTATGACAGAATATTGTTTGTCGCGAAGGTCTGTGACAGATTTATGATAGAGATTTCGTCTATAATAAAATTTATGACAGAGATTTTGTCTATCTCAAAATTTATGACGAAGTTATAATAGAGAATTTGCCTGTCACGAAATTTTTTGACGGACTTAGGACAAAGATTTTATCTGTCATAAATTTTATGACAGATTTATGATAGAATTATATATATCACAAAATTAAAAAAATATATATTAGAAATACACAATCCTTGGGATCTCGAACTCGTGACTTGAACTCTAAATACCCTTATCTTAAAGGGTTTTTACTGGGCCAAAAATATTATATGTTTATTTTTTCCTTAACATTAGTTATAATAGATATATTTGGCTCTTAAATATTTCAATTTTAAGAGCCAAAAAATTGAAACCCTAAAATCCCTCTCACTTTTGCTGCGCCAAATTTCCCTCTTAAATATTTCTAATTCTCATACAGAACCGTGCGTGATCTCGAATCTTAATCAGAATTTGTGATTTTCTTCCATCCCCATTCACTAGTGATAAGACAAAAAAAAAAATAATGAAGAATTCAATAACACAATCTCTATTTGATTAATTATTGTACCATTTTAAACAGTAAATGAGGGTTGAATGATGTTTTGAATAAGTTAGAGGTTGAAAAAAGATAGTAAAAAATATCTGAGGGTAAATATATAATTAACCCTTTTGAGGAGACAAACATAGAATAAGCGACAAGTTAGTTGCTTTCAAGTTCCAAGTTTTTCATGTGGTTCAAAAACTCTTAACTACAGCTTTCATTCCAACACGCGCGCATGGTGTCGACACGTGGGCCAATGGGCAACCTCGTTTTGTCGGATAGGTTCCCCTGCAACGTCGCCTTCCGTATTACACTGTGTCGCTTTCTGGTCCCACACGTAATTGACATATCCCACCGTCTGATTCTTTAATAATTGATTTAAGTTCCTTGATTGTTATTGATCTGTGGGGTTGTTTGTGGTTTTACGTGAAAGCGGCCTGATTGATAATACTAGTATATGAAAGGCATGTGATTTTTGTATTTTTTTTTTTAAGGGAAACGATAACTAGTGTTTTCTTATGACACTCGTTAAAGATTTATTTTACGAATGTTTTTATGCAAAAAAAAAAAAAAAAAAAATTTAATGTTTTGATAATTTTTTGTATTCTCCATAAAAAATGATGTGAAAACTTTACAAAAATGAATCATTAATGAGTGCACTTAGGACGCTGTTAGCATGTCCGTTTTTTTAAATGGGTAAGAATTTAATTCAATTTTTATCTCATTAATACAATTTTGATAAAATTGAATTTTTTTTTGCCATCTGGATTTTTTTTATTAATAATATTCACTACGAAGCTTAATATTTGCATAAAATGGGAAAATGTTAAATTAAAATAAAAAGTTATCTAATTTTGAAAAGAAAGATTAAACAGTTAAACTAAAACTTAAGTAATTTTTATGTAAAATATTATTGGTTGGCCGATTTAAATTTACTGTTTAATTTTTATATGATATGATCCTTTATATTTGCTTTTTTTTTTCATTAATAATTATGGCCTCATTGAACCAAAGTACTAGTTCATCCATTGGAGACAATAGCCATATATTCTATAACTAAATAAAGTTGGAAATGGGCGAGGCCCATTTTCAAGAAAAATTTTAGTGCCCCAAGTTATACATTTCGTTTGTTCATTTATTATATATATAATTTAAAAAAAAAATTATATATATATATATATCTATCTAAAATAATTAAACAACACCCATAAATACATTATTATTAATTTTTTGAGTCGTATTTTTTTATATAATATGTAGGCCCAAGCCTAAATTAGTTAAAAAAATTTCAATACACTTTTGCATCAATCTTATTTCTTAAACATATCTAAAATAATTATATTTAATTTATATGTGTATAGATAATTGACTATTTTTCATTTTAAATCCACTCATTTATTTGTTTTTCCATTTGCAAAAAAATAGAAATTTCATTACATTTAAATAAAAATAAAAATAAAAATAACTATATTTATACTTAGGTTTGGTTATTGATCTTCTAATTTATTGATATATTTGTAGTGATTTTTTTACTAAACCACATCGTGTATACTTGTTATGTGTAAAATATTCACATATAAATATAAATATAATTATTTTGTATATATATTTTATTTATTTATTTTTTATTTATAGTTGTTCAAAGCACAAATATTACGTTTTAGCATTAGGCTTTTAATAATTTAATTAAAAAAAGTGATTAAATCTACAATAAATTAGCGGAAATTTAGTATATAATATACTACATAAACTTAAAAAATGCATAATTTTAAAAATAAATTTTTACTTAAATTTTAAGGTAAATTGGTATTTTTAGAAATTATGGATAAAAATATAATTTTGAAATTTTGGTTAATTTATAAGTTTAGAAACTAAGAGCTATTTCATAATTTTCAAAAGTATAAGGATCATTTATAATTTCAAAAATATGTATGAATTCATTATCTATTATTTTAGTAAGAAAGAATTTAGCCCCATATTATATATATATATATATCGAAAGTTATTTTACAAACTATATTTCTTAAGTCAAAATCAAAGCATAGCCGACTTTGACGATAGCGATATCAATTATTCTATAAAATGAATGGACCTTGTCCTCTCCTTGCCATCTGTAATTCTCCACTCTATTATTCTTTAAATTATTTTTTCTAATTTAATTGAATTTTATAATTTGAAAAATAGATTATCTGCGATTTGTATTTTGTTGTGGAAAAATAAATAGAGAATAAGAGGTTGGTGACATTTGGAATGTTAGTGAAATTAGTAAAGAAACTGAAATAATAAGATTTAATTTGAACTTTTCAAGACTGACTTACAGTGAAGTGAAGTGTGTTGTGCTATTCTTTTATGATTTCCATATTTTATGTCATTGGTTTATTTTATGATAAAGTCAATATATTATAGTTGTTGTTTTTATGAGTGATAATTTTTTTAGATTTTTGTTTAATTTGGAGCAGTTAAAGTCTATGGATAAGAATAGCTTAATGGATTTTGTGGCAACATTGTGGAGTTTCTGAAACATGACTATATTTCTGACAGAGTTATTTTTAGAATCTCAAAACTTGAGAGAAGTTTTTTATGTGTTAACTCACTTGAATTCGATGGTTAGTTATTTTCCAAATATATGGATTGCTTATATAATTTTATTAATTATACCAATAACAGTTGTCTTTATAAAGATACGTTTTTCTAAGTTGAAAACGATCAAGTCTTATCTTCGGTTTATTATGTCGCAATAAAGATTAAATTGGATAGCTATGTTATACATTGATAAACTATACAAATGTGTTTATTGATTAATTAGCGAAAAATGTGATACGAGTAAATTTTAAGTGATATTTTATTTTCACGTAATTAATTTGACACTAATTATGTGTTTATGGTTGTTTTAATTTTATCTTTGAATTGTATATTTTTTTTCCTTAAAAAGACCCATTTTAAAAGACTCATATAGAGCCGCTCAAATCTCAAAACCAACTCTGATCCCATTAAGGTGATCCCCTCCATTGGACAGAGGTTAAAAATGATTTTCTCTCTACTTGTCTTCACATTCTGAATAATAAGGGGGATATTTCTATTCTCAATGAAACATATATAGTGTTAATTCCTAAAGTTGATAGTCCTATATCAATGAAAGATTTTAGGCCGATTAGCTTATGTAATGTGGTGTATAGAGCTGTGGTTAAAGTCCTTGCTAACAGACTTAAAACAATTCTGGATGATGTCATTTCGCCTAGTCAGAGTGCTTTTATACCTGATAGGCTTATTTCAGACAATATTATTATTGGGTATGAGTGCTTGCATAAGGTTAGATGTTTGAAAGGGAGGGGTAACGGCATGGCAGCTCTTAAGTTAGATATGAGTAAGGCGTATGATAGGGTGGAATGGAAGTTTCTCAGTAAAACTATGGAAAAGATGGGATTCTCAGAGAAGTGGATTGAGGTAGTGATGAGGTGTATCAGTTCTCCTTCTTTCTCTGTGATTATTAATGGTCGTGCTAGAGGTCGGGTGAAGCCGTCTAGAGGTCTAAGACAAGGCTGTCCGCTTTCACCTTACCTTTTTATCATATGTGGGGAAGTTCTTTCTGCGTTGCTCAACCAAGCTGAAAGGGCAAATCTGTTTCAGGGCATTCGGTTTGGTAGGGCTATCTCCATTTCTCACTTGTTTTTTGCAGACGATAGCTTGATTTTTCTGAGAGCCAAGGTGGATGAGACTATTACAGTTAATCGGATTTTTGACATGTATGCATATGCTTCTGGTCAGATGTTTAACTTTGAAAAATCTTCAATTTTCTTCAGTTCCAACACTAGAACACATGTGCTTGACAGGATTAGAGATGTGTTTGGTCTTAAGCGAGTTTCTATTCATGAAAGATACTTAGGGCTTCCTTCTATGGTTGGCAGAAAAAAAAGGAGGTACTTCAATGACTTAAAGCTTAAGGTGCTAAATAGAGTTAAGAAGTGGCAAGGAAATTTGTTTTCTTGTGGGGGGAAAGAAGTGTTACTGAAAGCTGTGGTTCAAGCTATTCCGACGTACGCAATGAGTATTTTCAAGCTCCTTTTGGCTTGTGCGATGACATTCAGAGAGTGATGGCTAAGTTCTGGTGGGGTTCAGTGAATGACGGGGATTCACTGGATGAAATGGAGCAAGATGTGTACTGCCAAGAGAAGGGTGTTTGGGATGAGATCCCATTTGTTTTTAATCAAGCTCTTCTGGCGAAACAATGAGGAATGGAGAGTTCAATGGATGCTGAAGGGGTTCATGGGATGAGAAATGGTAGATGTTACTGCAGAAGGAATTGTGGATGCCATGATTTGAGTTTGATAAGATAAGTTTGGAAACAAGGGTGGAGTCTATTCACCAAGTGTTCTCTTTCTGTGATAGATCGACGTGTGTATTTCATAAGAGATTTTATGGAAGTCATATTACTCTTGTGGTCTCATGCCTCTTTGTTTGGTAATGTGCAATTTGGAAGTATGGAAGAGACTGCATTATGAAGGGGTCTCGGTGGAGAATCGGGTGTGGAAAGAATATATGATTCATAGGGATAACTGGTTGCCCAGGTCTGATACCTTCAGGCCTTATGTCGTAAATGATAATTTGTTGAATACTAAAGTTTGTGACTTGATGGATGGGGCTAATCGGTGGAATGAGACTGTTGTCAGGCAGAACTTCCTGAAGGTGGATGCTGATGAAATTTTGAATATCCCTCCTCCCCCTCAAGCTGAAGATGATAAATTGATTTGGCATTATGATGTGAAAGGATTTTTTCGGTCAGGAGTTGTTATCACATGGCTATCTCTGCAAAGTCTTGCCTAGAAGCTGGTTGTTCGAACGATAACGGTGACTGGTGGGGTCTAGTTTGGAGCCTATCTCTTCCATCCAAGATCAAAATATTTTTATGGAGAGCCCTGTTAGGCCTGTTACCTACGGCTTCTGCTCTTCATAAGAAAAAAATTATTGACTCGCACTGTTGTCAGAGGTGCGGTAGAGACGAAGAAGTTTTAATTCATGCCTTGTTCAAATGTAATGCTATCAAGTCAGTGTGGAAATATTTTAAGGGAATTCAAGGTTTTCAATGGCAGAATTCAGTGGATCTATGGGACTTATTAATTACTGCCAGGTCTATTCTCTCTAATGACAAGTTCGAGATGATGGTGACTGTGTTGTGGTCTCTTTGGGGTGCTAGGAACCAATTCCTTTTCCGAAAGAAGACAGAAAATCAATGGTCCATCTTGAATAGAGCTGAGTCATTATTGGATTCCTACAGAGCGGCTGAAGAGAAACCAAATCAAGGGATTGAATCAAGCCACAGTAGGGAGAGATGGTCGACTCCACCATGTGATTGGTTCAAAATTAATGTGGATGCTGCTACGAACAAGGATGGCAGTGTTGCAGGTATGAGAGCAGTTATTCATAACGATAAAGGAGATATTATAGCGGCCGAATGTTTTTCTACTTCTTTCAAAGGCAACGTGGAATTCATTGAGGCCGAAGCTTTGTTGATGGGATTAAAACTTGCGAGAAGTCTAAACTTAACTCATATTATTTTGGAATCTAATGCTGCTAACGTTATCTCTCTTGCTAAAGGGCTAGTTGACAGTGATAAAGAGATTAATTGGGTGATCTCGGAGATTAGGAAGTTAGCTTTGAGTTTTGGTAAATCCGATTTTAGGTTTATATCAAGGTTATGTAATTTTAAAGCCCATTCGTTGGCTAAATTTGCGGTGAATTCTTCGTGCTGTAAGGTGTGGACCGGTTCCATCCCAAACTATCTTTTGTCTTTTCTGTTTTAATATGAAATATCCATTTTTATTTTCAAAAAAAAATATGTTAATATGGATAGTGCATAATTTACTTAAATTTTTAGTTTTAATTAGGACCCAATTTATCTATTGTATCATTATTTTATTTTATTTTATAATTTTATATTATGCCCCAACCTAATCCTAACTCCAAGTTAAATGTATTTTCTTAGAGTGGAATTCGTCCTCTTACTTCTTCTATAAGAATTAAGTCATCTAGGCAATACTTTAAATGATGAATTTATTAATGGAATATATTATATCTAAAAAACACATGTCTTCTTTTATTTCTTAAATAAACTAACTAAATGAAAATAGTAATATTAATATTATTTCATGCACGAACAATCTTAGAGTGAGAGCTTGAATTCGAGACTCTTAGTGGAAGTCTAAAAAAATGGGTAGATGAGGGGTGAGTTTGAGTGTTGAGTGTTTCAAGAATGAGATCGAAAATATAGACTCACCTAAATATTTAGTGGGGCATAAAATGGACCCAAAAATGTATATTAGGAATATTAAAATGAAAAAAAAAATATATCTTTTGTTGATTTTTAGGATTATTATTATTATTTCACTACTTTAGAAAGAAATAACAAATAAATATAAGAAGATTTGATGTATAATATTTTTATTATTATATCTTTAGATAAATTACAATCTAATACTAATATATTACATTTTACTATAAGAATTATTGAGAAATAATATATGAATACAAGAATTATTAAAATGTAACATTTTACTATTGTATCTTTACAAAATTTACATTTCATTACAAAACATTACATTTTACAAAATAATAAAATATTACACTTCAACGTGTTTTTGTTATTTTGTAACATCCCCAATCCGGAAATATTACCGGCAAATGACAGAATCCCATTGTCACCTAAGCCTCTGACTGAAACCAGAATCAACCATATATGCAAACATTTTCTCATCAAGCAGAAAAACTGTATGAAATATTTATCATGGTACGTACACAATCAAGATGTGAAACAACCACACATATACATAGATTTTAGATCACATAAACTCAAAAAAACTACATTCTATAGGAATGTAGACACAACATGATGAACCCATAAAACTAGTGACTGCAGTGCTGCTCCTGTCCCGAATCCATGTCTCTCAAAATACAGCATTGGCTCACCAAAAGGAAGGCTCTGCAAAACCTGGAGAGTGGGGGGGAAGTCCTAAAGAACTCGGTGAGTGGAGCTATAAAACCAGAAAATAAACAGTATTAGAAATACTCATTATCAAATGTAACAACTTTCATAATTCTTAAATCATAAACTAGAGTTTTCCCTTTCAAAAATTTTGAAAACAATGAGAAAACATCAATATCATCATTAGAAATATTATCGGAAAATCTGTACATAATCTTGTGGTCTTGGGGCGTTGTACGCACAGTCCCCCAAGCTACTAAACCAGACAATAGTGGTGTTATCAGTGCCACCAACTTGTCTCTGAAATATTCGGGTCTAGGGGCGTTATACTCACAGTCCCCCTAGCCCAATACCCAGGATCTAGAGGCATCTGTCATCTCTAGTCATATATCTTGTGTGCACACGTCTATATCTGGTATCAATACCGATACCCATCAATACCATGTCCGTCAAATCCATATCCGTCAATTCTATATCTGAATCAAGTAACATCTGAGGTGAGTTTTTTCCCCATGCCTCCAAAATCATAAATCCATATGTTTGAAATAGTTTTCATCATCAAAACGTTTATCAGAAACCAAGTTTTATCAAAACTTTAACCGTATTTCTCATTTTCATGAAATCATCATTTTAAGTAAAACAAGTAAATCAGTGATCTACAAAATCACAACCAAAACCAAATTCAAAACTCTGAAATAAGTACTCCACTCATAGTGCTAAGACAAATCAAGTGTGGTATGCGGCGTCGGTGACCTCCGAGTGGCTTGACGTTGATCTAATGCCAAAGAAACCATTGGATTTTTATGTAATAAATGAGAAAAGTATAAACAATCAAATGTAAGTGTTCATGCTTATGGTATGACTTATTATGTGGTTACTTATCCATACAAAGCCCTTAGAGTGCCCCTAAACGTCTTAGAATTAAACCGGAATGGTTTTAATACAAGTCCTGGAACTGTGATTGGCGTCGCGACGCAGCTTCTCTGTGCGTCGCGACGCACACCAAAAATCCAGTATCCTAATTCTGCTTCCGCTTCGCGACACGTTCCCTCTTTGGCGTTGCGACGCGTACCAATTTTCCAGGATCCAGAATTTCAATTACATTTCATACACCATTTTTTCAACATCATTCAAACCACAATCAGAACAAATACATCACTTAACATCAATTTCACCCTTCAATACTACTACATAACCAAGCCATAATCATAACAAATATACCATATAACATCAATTACACCTTCATACATCCATTTATAAATCCCAACTCAACTTCACATTTAAGGATTTTACAAATTGGGGAATTCCTCAAATCTCCAATTCCTTGACTCAAAACCAAATATTCATCATTAAACTCAAACCAATAACATTCTTCAAGCATCAAATCATCAAAACTTAGTAATTTTAGATTTGGAATTTTACATTTCTCACTTTAAATGAAATTATTTCTTAAGCTCACTTATCACACTTCCAAGCTTGTATCTGGCTTTGGAGCCCTAGATTTGGTTGAAAATGAGGAAAATTTGCTGGAAATAAATGGTTTGGAGTTCCTTTGCTATGGAGAGAAGAAATTAGAGTAATGAAAGAAGGAAGAAAAACGTGGGTTGTGGATTTTTTTTTTTTTAAGATACATGCATGGTGGACACTTGTGAATGAGGTTTGACAATTGTTTTCAAACCTAGTTAATATTCACTAGTTTTAGGTACAAAAATAAGTATGTACAACATGATGGTGTTGATCCATAATCCTTACCGGGCCTTAATATGTTAATCCAGATATTATAAATATTGCGACTAAAATCGGGTTTTTATGCCATCTCCAAATTTATTCGCTACCTTTCGAAATAATTAATCCTGGTCACTGAATTACTACCCCAATCAAGTTATGAAATTCAAGTCGTTACAAATTCTCCCCCTTAAGATGATTCGTCCCCGAATCAAAATGCTTAAATTAAAAGTGGCGTACCTTATACAAATAAATGAGGATATTGCTCTTTCATGATATCTTCTGGCTCCTAGGTCGTCTCTTGACCCTTGTGGTGTTGCCAAACCTTAACTGAAGGAATCCACCTAGACCGTAGCTTCCTTGTTTCTCTATCCACTATAGCTACTAGCTATTCCAATTAGGACAAATCACGACAGATATCAACTGCTTGAGGCTCTAAAACATGAGATTCATCGTATAAATATTTCCTTAGCATAGACACATGAAACACCAGATGTATTCTATCCATATTAGGTGGGAGTGCTAACTCATATGCTCTACCTCCAACTCTACTTAGTATTTGAAACGGCCCAATATATCTAGGGATAAGTTTACCTCTTTTGCCAAATCTCGTAACTCTTTTAAAATGAGATACCTTTAAAATACTATGAATCACCCACTTGAAACTCCAAATATTTTTTTCAACGATCTGCATAAATTTTTTGGCGACTATGAGCCTTCTTCATCCTTCCTCTAATCAACTTTACCTTTTCCACTGAATCCTGTACCAAGTCAGGCCCAAGCAATTTTTTTTCTCCTGTTTCAAACCATCCCACTGGTGATCTGCATTTCCGACCATATAAGGCTTCAAAAGAAGCCATATGAATATTTGCCCAATAACTATTGTTATAGGAAAATTCTATAAGTGGCAAATGTTGGTCCCAACTCCCAGCTACCTTCAAAATCTACTACACAAGCTCGTAACATATCCTCCAAGGTTTGAATGGTTCATTCTGATTGTCCATCTGTTTGAGGGTGGAAAGCTGTACTAAAACGTAACTGAGAACCCAAGGTTTCTTAGAATGATTGCCAAAATTTAGATGTAAATTGAGAAACTCGATCAGAGATTATTGAGACAAGTATTATGTGTAGTGACACTATCTTATCCAAATACAACCTGGCATACTGAGCTGTTAAAAAGTTAATCTTTACAGGCAGAAAATATGCGTTTTTCGTCAACCTGTCTACAATCACCCAAATGGAATCGTACCCCTTTGAAGTACGAGGAAGCTGTTGGACAATTGTGACCCATAGCATCACTATTTGTAAAAGACATTGTGGTTTTTGTACAAATTAACTATGTGACAAAGGAAATTGCCATTTTATCATTTTGTAATTAGATTAATTGAATATATATAAATGATAAAAGTCCTTATGATTAGTTCTGGATTATAAGATATGAGACGGTATCAATCACAAAGGTTTTTAATCATTATATCCATAGTTGTAGTATTATCGAGACTGAACATCGATAATGCGGAATAGACTAGTATTACAATTGTGCGCGTTATGGAAGCGTAACATCATAGTTCTCATATATTTGGGTATTGGATACTCATGCAAGTGTAATAGGAGGTTTTGTTTACCGATGGTACGAAAACAGCTTCGTTCTGGATAGACCCCTCGAAATCCCATTGGTAGTATGACTATGTGTCTATGGGAATCTGAATCAGGGTAGGTGTATTTGGTCATAACCTGAGACTTGCATCGTTAATACTTGCGACAATCAGTACGCTTTGGTTTTGGTCGTCCAAGACTTTAACAGGTTTTGTATACTCATCTTCTGGGTTTATTGAGAATCGTAGTGTATTGGGTGTGATGTCAAGATGAAAGTATCACTTCAGTCATATGGAGATGATGATCACGCAGGGATACATAACTAATACTCTATTATGTTGCAACTATCGGGATAATATGACAAGGTCATGATTATGGGTGAGCATCGGTTCCGGGTCTACCCGGAACCGGTTGGAACCGGAAATTTGGATTTGGAACCGGAACCGGTTGTAATCGGTCCAGTTCCGGTTCCAAATATAAGGAACCGGTTATAACCGGTCCGGTTCCGGTTCCAGAATAATTGGAACCGGAACCGGACCATAGAACCGGAACCGGAACCGCATTTGAGAACCCGATTTTGATTATTAAGACTGGGTACAGAGTCTAACTGTTATAACAGGTACACTCAAATATATTTTTTTCTTGTTTGTTGTGGGTTCCATTTCCGTATCTTCACAATTAAAGCTTGGCTTCTTATAAATACACACATACACAATAAATAAATAAATATATTAGTCAACATTTACTCATTTAGTATAATGCAGTTGAAAGAAGAAAAAACATGAAACTTTAAAATCAAGAAAAAGAATTACATACACACTTGTGAACAGATGCACTCTTATCTGACATCTGAATTCGACTCCTAAACATTTAAGGATACATAGTTGTGGTTATCATATATTTCTCCTGAACTCAGATGTTCTAATATTTGATAGCTCATGTATATTATCATACATAATTTTGTAGGAATATATGAGGTTACTTCCTTGGACCGTAGCATACTTGGTTGTGGTTATCATGTATCTCTTGAACTCAGATGTTCTAAGTTTTGAACTTTTGATAGCTAATGCATATTATCGATTTATCATACATAATTTTGTAGGAATTTATGAAGCCACTTCCTTGGACCGTAGCAGGAAAGACACTTTGCCAAAGCAGGATATATCAAATGGTTACTGACAATGTTATATTAATAGGGTAATTTGGAACCGGACCGGAACCGAATTGGAACCGAATAATAGGATACCTTATTTAATTGGGTAGGTTCCGGTTCCACTTAGTTAGGAACCGATTTTTTCCGGGTAGGTTCCGGTTCCATGCGGAACCGAAACCGGTTCTGCTCACCCCTAGTTATGATTATCCGATTAAAGAGACCAGTTGCTAGTGATCCGATATATGCTTCGTACGAGGCAGACACAACTCCAGCCCCAGGCCTAGCATGTGACATCAGATACGGGACCGCAATACGCAATACTTGGTATACTACGCTTGATATAGATTATGTATTCCTTAAAAGAATATTTCTGGAGAATTGGGTAGGCACAGTGATTTGCTAGAAGCCAACCATGTCTTGTAAATCGGTAAGAACGTGGTACCGGGTACGCATGAATTTAGATAGTCCGATGACCAGATTTACTACCAACATATCCAGGGATCTCATGGGTCGCTTCCAAAGATTCACTGATGACGTTTAACTCGAACCGAATTAATTTAGAATTAATTATAAGAGAGAGAAAATTAATCTAGGATTAATTGCGACAAGAATTTATCTGGGATAAAATTCGATTAGAAGAGAGAGAACGATTAATTTGGAATTAATCGATTAAATAATATATTCGATATATTAAATGAAATTAGATTTCATAGCGGAATTAAAATTGGATTTTAATTCGGGCGAACGGATTAATTAGAATTAATTCGCGAGCGACTTTTGTAATAATTTTGCGAGGCATTATTATTTAATTAAATTTGATTTAATAAAGTCGCAATGGAAAATTTGTTAATTCGGAATTAACGAACCCGAGCCCGAAATGTGTTTAGCGGGTCCACTCGAATTTTGAATTTAAAGTGGGGCCCACATCAAGTCACATCACTTGTCAATTGGTGTGTGATAGACCTTTACTAACTTTTGGAGATTTGGTATATGGTATATTGTTTTTGGAAAATCAAAAAACATATCACTCACTCTCATTTTTCTCTCTTTGCCGATTGTACTCTCTCCCTCTCCCTTGCCCATTGCCGAGAGAGTTGCTCTCAAGAACAAGGAGATTTTGTTGCAAAATTTTCATTGCTAGCACATTAAAGGAGTCCAACAAAGGTGTTAGGGAAACCATTCCCTTGAGTTTGGAATTCAAAGATCAAAGCTTGGAGCTCAACATTCATACAAAGGAGGGTTGTGAGCACTTCTCAAGGAGGCAATTTTTTTGTATTCTCTACATCCACTTATCCGCTCAATGTAAGTATTTTCCGCAAACTTACTTTGTTTATTCACACAAATTTTATGCTTAATAGATCATTGGCATGTTCTAGGGGAACTTAACAATGGTATCAGAGCCAATTGTAAACATGAAATAATTAGGGTTCATAGACTTTATTTTGGGGATTTTGTGATTTGAGCATGATATCTTCAAATTGAATGTTTGGTTATGCTTAGATTATGATAACTTAGATTTATCCATGATTAATTTTGAGAAAATGAATTGGATAAATTTTCCCATAATTTACATAGCTTGGCCGAATGTAAAACCCTAAATGCTCATTGTGTGTTTTGATTTTTAGACCATTGGATGTGTTTAAATGCATGAGTATATTGATTTGTGATTTAATTGGATTGAAATAAAAATTGGATATGAAAAATGCATGATTGCCTTGAGCTTGTGAAGCATGTATAGATTGATTTTGCTTCAATTTGTGTTGGACATGAGTTGGTTAAATTAAAGCATGATTAATTAGTTTAATTGATGTTTTGGAAATATTGGATTAATTAATTAACTATGGCTAATACACTTTAATTAAAAAATTGTGATATTTGGAATATTGTAATTAAATAAATTAGCCTTTAATTTTGAATTGGGCTAATATTGTTGTATTTGGGCTTAATGGGCTTGGTTGGGCCAAGTTGGTTTAGCACAATTGGATTGGATCCAAATTGGGCCTAAAACCATACCATAAAGTCCAAATAGAATAATTGGGCTTAATGGGCCAAAATTAATTTTATGGCAAATGGTGATTCCTTATTGGGCTTTGGTTGCCAAAGTCCATGCCTTAAGAAATTAATTAAAAGCCCATTGGACTTTAATTAAATTGACATTGGATGTTAATTGGCATTTGAGACCCAATTAGATTGGATTTAGAATCTAGGTCTAAAAGGCACATAATTAAGTGTAATTATTTAATTTAGAATTAAATATGAATTAGTATTGAATACGAATTAAATTGGATTTAATATTGTAGTTCGATATAATTCAAGAATTCAATCTTTGAGTACTTATTCTTAAACGAGTTGGACTCGCGCAAATCAAATCGTTGTTTGAACATTGAATGATCATTAATTCAAAGATTAATTAATTGGATTAGATTGATTGAATAACATGCTTTGTGTGAATACATTGATGTATTGTATGAATAATGTATATCAGATGGATATTAGATGGGTAAGGGAAATTTTGGAAATTGTTGTAATAAATTTTGGAAATTCTTAAACGAGTTGGACTCGCGCAAATCAAATCATTGTTTGAACATTGGATGATCATTAATTCAAAGATTAATTAATTGGATTAGATTGATTGAATAACATGCTTTGTGTGAATACATTGATGTATTGTATGAATAATGTATATCAGATGGATATTAGATGGGTAAGAGCAATTTTGGAAATTATTGTAATAAATTTAGAATTTATTAAATTGGACCTGCGTGTCCAGCCTTTATCTCTTGACTATTTGTACTTCTCTTCTCACCAATTCCCCTCAATGTAAATGAGGTTTCTTTATTATATTTTGTAATTGGGTAGAAGTAAGTATAATGCTAGTCGGGGAGAGGAAAGTGAAGATTTGTTCTAGGAACAATTTGTTGAATATCCATCCGCATATCGTTATTATTTATTTTGCGCCTTACTATGCTTTTAGAATGCATGCTTAAAGGTGTATGACGAGACCTAATCAAAGATAATAAATCGGTTGCCAATTTACGCGAAAAATCCTCAACAAAATATTAAGCGATTTCCTTCCATTGAGTGGTTATTTCTCAAGATCCAAGATTGGCATTGGTTTGTTGGCCAAAGTCAAGATCAATGTCCATCGCGGATGTGTTTGAACCACGAAAGCTTTGTTTTATATCGCATGTCTTGGGCAAGTTGTGACTTGTTAGCCAAAGTCAATGTCACTTCTTGTTCATCGACATGGATTACGAAGTTTTCCAAAGTCAATGGGTCCCGCTTAACTGGAATAATTAAGCTTGTTGAGCCAAAGCCAAGGCTTAGTTGATTCAGAGGAAAAGGTTAGGAAAATATATTGGCATATATATTGTATATATGTTTCGGACTTGGAGGTCCACCTACCGGATCTAGGAATTGGATGAGATCCAATTGATCTTAGAGATCTACCTAGTTAAATATCATACAGCTTGTTGGCCAAAATCAAGGTTATGTGTTATTTAACGGGATCATAGCCCACTAGGAAACTATGTTTCCTGAGTACTCAATAGAGGGTTAGAGGCTCACCGAAAAATAGTGGGAGGCTGATATTGAATTTGTAATTTCGTTCAAATACTTGCCAATACGCGCTTTCAAATTATTTCATTATTTTATATATATTTATTAGTTGGACTAATATTTTATTATTTTTATTGTAACAGTTGGACTATACCCAAAAATCTTTAATTGATTAGTTAGACTATTGCAATTAAGATGGCTGGAAAGATCAACGTTAGGGACATTATCATGGGCGAACATGTCTTTAATGGTGCGAACTTTCCTGACTGGGATATGAACCTCAGGATTGTCCTGGGGGCCGAAAAGATGCTCTATACGATAGAGAGACATCTCGGGCCTAAAGCCGGAATTGAGCAGTCGGTTGAGCTTGAGCTTTGGAAGACTCACAGTGATGACAACTCAACTGCTCAATCCGTAATGCTCGCTGCAATGACCCGTCAATTTCGTCGCCAGAACAAGAGATTGGATCCTTATACTATGATGGCAAAATTGAAGGACCTTCACCAATCTAACCTTAGATCGCAAATGCATGAATTGCAGAAGAATCTCTTTCGCTCTCGAATGTCAGATGGTACATCTGTCGAGCACCATGTGTCGCAGATGATTGCTGACATCGAACAGCTGGATCAGCTAGGCATAACCTTTGAGGCTGAGACTTCTATAGATTTGTTCTTGCAGTATCTTCCTGACAGTTGGAGCGGGTTCATCATGAACTATAATATGATGAACCAAGACCATACTTTTGGAGAGTTGATGTCAATGTTGCGCGAAGCAGAAAAAGAACTTTTGAAGGGAAAAAATCATGAGGCGCACTTCGCTTCGACATCTCAGTCTGCCAAGGCTTGGCCAAGGCTACTGGAGGCGTAAAGAAAAAGAAGAAGAGAAAGGGCAAGGCTAAATCGTCAAAGTCTTCTGGGAAGGCAAATGACAAATACCAAGATGTCTGCCTACAGTATTGCAAACTGGGTCACTTGAAACGTGACTGCCGTGAGTACAAGGCACACATGAAGAAATTCAAAGCGGGCAAGGCACCGACTTCATGTATGTTTGTTATTGAAATAAACATGTCTACTTCTAGTTTTAAAAATTGGATTTTTGATTCTGGTTGTGGAACTCATATATGTACTGATGTACATGATCTGCAGATTAGCAGGAGACTGACTTCAGAAGAGATAGACATCCGAGTTGGAAATGAGACTAGAGTCGTCGTTTTGGTTGTTGGGACCTATATTTTGGAACTGCCATCGGGGCATGTACTTAATTTATCATACTGCTATTATGTACCAAGTTTGATTAGGAATATTATTTATGTATCTTGTTTAGCCCAATGTGGGTATACTTTTGTATTAAAAAATACAGGGTGTTTTGTTTATAAAAATGATATTGAGATATATAGTGTTGATGTTAATAATGGTCTTTATATTTTGAATATAAATCAATCTCAAACATATAACGTAACAAACAAAAGGCTTAAATTAAGTAACAAATATGAAACTTATATGTGGCATTTTCGTCTGGGACACATTAACAAGACTCGCATATCCACACTTTCGAAGAGTGGGTACTTGGACGGATTTGATCCAAATTCATATGACGTCTGCGAATCATGTTTATTAGGTAAAATGCCTAAAACACCTTTTAGCGGTAAAGGTTCACGTGCCACAGAGTTGTTAGCCCTCGTTCATAGTGACGTATGTGGGCCCATGTCTAGCCAGGCTAGAAGTGGATTTGAATACTTCGTAACCTTTACGGATGATGCATCGCGTTATGGTTATGTGTATCTTATGAGACACAAGTCAGAAACCTTTGAGAAATTCAAAGAGTTTCGACATGAAGTAGAAAAATAGACCGGTAAAATTATTAAAATATTACGGTCGGACCGTGGTGGAGAATACTTGAGTAATGAGTTTCTCGATTACTTGAAAGAGTATGGTATTCTTTCACAGTGGACTCCTTCCGGAACACCTCAATTAAACGGTGTGTCCGAACAGAGAAACCAAACTTTTTTGGACATGGTAAGGTCTATGATAAGTCACACAGAGCTACCAATTTCCTTCTGGGGATATGCATTGAACAATGTAATACTTATTTTGAATAAGGTTCCGTCAAAGTCTGTTCAACAGACTCCATATGAAATATGGACATGAAAGAAACCGGGTTTCTCATTCCTGAAGATTTGGGGTTGCTGGGCATACGTTAAACGTTTGGATGGTACCAAACTAGAACCCAAATCGGATAAGTGCCTATTTGTAGGTTATCCTAGGGAAACCAAATGATATTACTTCTACCACCCACAAGAGAACAAATTATTTGTTGCTCTACATGCGGTTTTCCTCGAAAAGGAATTCCTAAATGCAGTGGTAAGTGGGAAGGAAGTAGAACTCGATGAAAGTCAGAGTGATACTGTTCCTGGCATCGATTTCTTAACGAAATATGAACAGTTCATCAGGGATGAGATTGTACCACAATCTTCTAATACATAAGAACCGCGTAGGTCAGAGAGATTCAGAAAACAACCTGAGAGGTATAAGTTTCTGATCTCACCTCATGTGGATATTAATCTTATTGAGGAAGACGAACCGGCTACGTATGAGGAAGCGATACAAGGTATCGACTCTGATTTATGGCAAGATGCCATGAAATCCGAAATGGATTCCATGTACACCAACCAAGTTTTTACACTGGTTGATGCACCAGAAGGCATAAAGCCTATTGGTTGCAAATGTGTCTTCAAGAAGAAGACCAACATGGATGACAATATACAAACGTACAAAGCTAGGCTTGTAGCGAAAGGGTATCGTCAACGACATGGTGTCGATTACGATGAAACTTTTTCACATGTTGCCATGATTAAATCCATTCGGGTAATGCTTACTATTGCTGCATATTTCGATTATGAAATATGACAGATGGACGTCAAAATCGTTTTCCTTAACGGAAACCTTTTGGAGGATGTTTATATGCAATAGCTTGACAGTTTTGTCGTACCAAAACATACAAACAAGGTTTGCAAGTTAAATCGATTCATTTATGGATTGAAGCAAACATCGCGTTCTTGGAACAAATATTTTGATGAGATCATAAAAGAATATGATTTCGTTCAAAATGAGGATGATCCTTGTGTATATAAGAAGGTTAGTGGGAGCGCACTGACATTCATTGTCATTTACATTAATGATGTATTGCTTATTGGCAATGACATTCCCATGCTACAATCGGTGAAAGTTTGGCTTTCATTAAAATTCTCCATAAAAGATCTAGGAGAATCAGCTTTTATTCTGGGAATAAAGATCTACCCGGATAGATCTAGAAAGCTGCTTGGACTCTCCTAGAGCAAGTACATTGACAAAGTGTTGAAGAGATTCAACATGGATCAGTCTAAGAGGGGACTGTTGCCAGTGTCATATGGCGTCACTCTATCTAAGGACATGTGTCCTAAAACTCAAGATGAGAGAGACAACATGAGTTGGATCAGGTTCGCTTCTGCAGTCGGATCGATCATGTATGTCATGATATATACGCGATCTCATGTCTCGTATGCTTTGAGCATGTGTAGTCGCTATCAGGCCGATCCAGGTGATGGTCACTGGATTGCGGTTAAGAACATCCTTAAGTATCTTAGACAAACTAAGGATGCTTTCCTAATCTATGGAGATCGAGAACTTGAGGTAACTGGATTTACCGATGCAAGTTTCCAAACCGATAAAGACGACTGTAAGTCGCAATCCGGGTACATATTTTGTTTGAATAACGGAGCAGTGAGCTGGAAATCTTCCAAGCAAGAGACTGTTGCCGATTCAACAACATAAGCGGAATACATCGCTGCAGCTGAGGCAGTAAAAGAGGCAGTTTGGATCTGTAAATTCCTAATTGGATTAGGAGTAGTTCCGTTAGCAGCTGAGTCTGTTCCTTTGTATTATGACAATAACGGGGCTATAGCGTAGGCTAAGGAACCGCGGTTTCATCAAAGATCCAAGCATGTACTTCGACGTTACCATCTGATTCGTGAGATCATACATCATGGCGATGTGAAGATCGAGAAGGTCGCATCAGATGACAACATTGCAGATTCGCTGACGAAGGCTATTCCTCAGCAAATATTTGAGCGAAATGTATAGTTCAGGTGTTAGATACTTGAGTGATTGGCTATAGGCCAAGTGGGAGATTGTTGGATAATTATGACCCATAACATCACTATTTGTAAAAGATATTGTGGTTTTTCTACAAATTAACTATGTGACAAAGGAAATTGTCATTTTATCATTTTGTAATTAGATTACTTGAATATATATAAATGATAAAAGTCATTTTGATTAGTTCCGGATTATAAGATATGAGACGGTTTCAATCCACCAAAGGTTTAATCATTAAATATCCATAGTCGTAGTATTATCGAGACTGGACATCGATAATGTGGAATAGACTAGTATTACACTTGTGCGCGTTATGGAAGCGTAACGACATAGTTCACATATATTTGGGTATTGGATACTCATGCAAGTGTAATATGAGGTTCTGTTTACCGATGGTACGAAAACAGCTTCGCTCTGGATAGACCCATCGAAATCTCATTGGTAGTATGACTATGTGTCTATGGGAATCCGAATCAGGGTAGGTGTATTTGGACTTAACCTGAGACTTGCATCGCTAATACTTGAGACTTTAACAGGTTCTGTGTACGCCTCTTCTGGGTTTATTGAAAATCATAGTGTATTGGGTGTGATGTCAAGATGGAAGTATCACTTCAGTCATATGGAGATGATGATCACACAGGGATACAAAACTAGTACTCTATTATGTTACAACTATCCGGATAATATGACAAGGTCATTATTATCCGATTAAATAGACTAGTTGCTAGTGATCCAATAAATGCTTCGTACGAGGCAAACACAACTCCAGCCTCAGGCCTAGCATGTGACATCACATATTGGATCGCAATACGCAATACTTGGTGTACTACGCTTGATATAGATTATGTATTCCTTAAAAAAATATTTCTGGAGAATTGGGTAGGCACGATGCTTTGCTATAAGCCAACCATGTCTTGTAAATCGGCAAGAATATGGTACCGAGTACGCACGAATTTGGATAGTATGATGACCAGATTTACGGCCAACATATCCAGGGATTTCATGGGTCGCTTCCCAAAGATTCACTGATGATGTTTGACTCGAACGGAATTAATTTAGAATTAATTATGAGAGAGAGAAAAATAATCTAGGATTAATTGCGGCAAGAATTTATCTGGGATTTAAATTCGATTAGAAGAGAGAGAACGATTAATTTGGAATTAATCGATTAAATTCGATATATTAAATGAAATTAGATTTCATAGCGGAATTAAAATTAGACTTTAAATCGGGTGAACGAATTAATTTAGAATTAATTCACGAACGACTTTCGTAATAATTTTTTGAGGCATTATTTAATTAAATTTGATTTAATAAAGTCGCAACGGAAAATTCGTTAATTCGAAATTAACGAACCCGAGTCCGAAATGTGTTTAGCGGGCCCACTCGGATTTTGAATTTAAAGTGGGGCCCACATCAAGTCACATCACTAGTCAATCTCATCACCTTTTGGTTGATGGAAGTTGTTAGTTGGTGTTGGCTTGTAAAACACACAAGCTTATTTTAATTGGTGTGTGACAGACCTTTACTAACTTTTGGAGATTTGGTATATGGTATATTGTTTTTGGAAAATCAAAAAACATATCACTCTCTCTCATTTTTCTCTCTTTATCGATTGTACTCTATCCCTCTCCCTTGCCCATTGCCGAGAGTTGCTCTCAAGAACAAGGAGATTTTGTTGCAAAATTTTCATTGCTAGCACATTAAAGGAGTCCAACAAAGGTGTTAGGGAAACCATTCCCTTGAGTTTGGAATTCAAAGATCAAAGCTTGGAGCTCAACATTCATACAAATGAGGGCTTGAAACACTTCTCAATGAGGCAAATTTTTTATATTCTCTACATCCACTTATCCGCTCAATGTAAGTATTTTCCGCAAACTTACTTTGTTTATTCACACAAATTTTATGCTTAATAGATCATTGGCATGTTCTATGAGAACTCAACAGAAGCTCAGTTACAAAATCCATAGTAATCTACTCCCATTTCCATTCAGGAATATCCAAACTTTGAAGTTTCCATGCTGGTCTCTGATGCTCTGTTTTGACCTATTGGCAAGTAGGACATTTAGCAACAAACTCCACTATATCTCTTTTCATATCATCCCACCAATAGATATCCTTTAATTCATGGTACATCTTGGTAACTCCATGGTGCATAGTATAGGATGAGGCGTGGGCTTTCTCTAACAATGAGTTTCTCAACTCAGGAATTAGAGGAACAACAATTCTGCCTTTCTTTCTCAGGAGATTTTCATTGTCTACATAATACTCTTCATCCACACCTTGCTTTAGTTTATCTCTAATCCGTTGGATTTGAACGTCTGTTTCTTGAGCAGTTCCAATCTCATCCACCAGTGTAGATCTGAGCCAACAACATTCCTTGATTTTTTTTACTTGAATGCTTACCCCATCTGAGATACATTTCTGCACATGTCTGGCTGATTGCCACCTCTCAGTTGGTATATGAGCTAAACTTCCCATATATTTCTTGCTTAAGGCATCAGCTACCACATTAGCCTTACCAGGATGATATTATATTGAACAATCATAATCTTTCAATAACTCAATCCATCGCCTCTGTCTCAAATTAAGATCTTTTTGTCTCAGAATATACTTGAGACTTTTGTGGTCAGTAAAAATCTTGAACTTTTCACCATACAGGTAATGTTGTCATATTTTTATAGCGAAAATTATGGCTGCCATCTCCAAGCATAGTCAATAACTTTTCCTCTTTGCATCAACACACATCCCAATCCCAATCTAGAAGCATCACAATACACCATAAACCCTCCTGATCCTGACGGTAAAGCTAGAACATGAGCGGTAGTCAACTGTTGTTTAAGATCCTGGAAACTTCTCTCACATGAATCTTACCACACATATTTTACATTTTTCTGCATCAATTGGGTTAACGGAGCAGCTATTCTGGAGATGTTTTCCATGAATCTTCGGTAGTATCCCGCTAACCCCAAGAAATACGAATATCTGTCACACTGGTGGGCCTATGCCACTTTTGAATGGCTTCAATTTTTTGGAATCTATACCAATTCCATATTTTGACACCACATGTCCCAGAAACACCACTCCGGACAACCAAAAATCACATTTAGAGAATTTAGCAAACAACTTGTGCTCTCTCAAAGTTTGTAATACCTTATGCAAGTGCTCAGCGTGTTCCCGCTCACTATGTGAATACACCATGATATCATCAATGAAAACTATCACAAATCGATCCAAAAATGGCCTAAACACCATATTCATCAAATCCATAAAAGTTGCAGGGGCATTATTCAAACCAAATGACATTACCAATAATTCATAATATCCATATCTAGTCCGAAAAGTTATCTTCGGTACATCGCTTTCCCTAATCCTCAACTGATGATATCCCGAACGAAGGTCTATTTTTGATAAACACTGAGCTCCATGAAGTTGATCAAACAAATCATCAATCCTTGGTAGTGGGTATTTATTCTTAATTGTCACCTTATTTAACTGTCGATAATCTATACACAACCGAAATGTCCTATCTTTCTTCTTTACAAACAACACTAGAGCACCTCATGGAGACACACTGGGACGAATGAATCCCTTATCCAGCAAATCTTGCATTTGTACCTTCAATTCCTTAAGTTCTGCAGGAGCCATCCAATATGGAGGAATTGATATAGGTTGTGTGCCAGAAATTATATCTATGTAGAATTCAATCTCTCTATCATGTGGTAATCCCGGTAACTCATCTGGGAAAACATCAGGATACTAATTTACCACTGGAATTTGATCTATAATCTTTTCTTCCGCTCTATTATCCGCCACAAAAGCTCGATATCCAACATTCTTCTTGCGAAGAAGCTTGTATGCTTGCATTACCGATATCACATTATGGGGTACCACACTCCTATCTCCCGGGTAAACACTAACCGACCGATCAAAGGTATGTAATGTGACAATCTTCTCCCGGCAATCAACCACTGCATTATGTGCAGCTAACCAATCCATTCTCAGAATAACATTAAACCTCAATATGCTTAGCACCACCAAATCAGCATAATATGTATGCCCATCAATCTCAACTGGGCAAGCCTTCACTCTTTGTGTAACCTCTACAGGCTCTCCTATTGATGTAGTTATAACAAGGGGTGTATCTAATGCCTATGTATCTCTATCCAGATAAATCACAAAATATGGTGATATAAATGAATGAGTGGCTCCCGAATCGAATAATACTCTGACATTTACTAAACCGACTGGCAATGTACCTATGACAACAGCATTAGATGCTTGTGCATCATGTGGTGTGAGGGTATAAACTCTACACTGAGCTCTGCTAGTGGAGGCACGTCCTCGACCACCCACTGACTGTCCTTTACCACTTACCGCTTGTCCCCTTACTACAGATCTTTGTTCCTCTACCATATTCCTATTTTACTGAGGCTGGGGCTCTGATAAAGTAGCACGGAGAAATGACAATTGCTCTGCGGGTACTGAATAATCCATCTTTAGATGATCCATCTATCCACATCGATAACAATTCCTACTCTCGAGTCGGCAAAATCCTGAATGAGGTCGCCCACAAGTCACACATGGTGGGATACGTCGCCCTGGCTGGGCTACCGATGGTGAAGACACTATACGGGACACAATACTCTGAATAGGTCTATGTTCTGAGTCTTTCTGCATCAATCCCATATCACGACGTGTAAGAGGAGAGACGGATGTCTGTGGCCGTCTACCTTGACCATATGTTATGGTCTAGCCCTCTCCTCTAATCTCGGCCACTTTCGGGATTCTCTCTCAGCATGTCTCTCCATGACCCGAGCCTCAAACCTGAGAGCAGCATCTAAAGCCTGTGTATATGTAGTAGTCTCTTGTAATATCCCGAGTTTTCGAAATAATTTGAGGAAGTTTCTGATTTAATGTTAAGGATTTAGAACGGGATGATAATCGAAATTCAGAGTTTATGTATTAGAAAATAGATCGGATATTTTAAAGTGAAGTTTTGTCGCATTGGGAAACGCATGGTTTCGAGAACCGGTTAAGCGATTCCTAATTATATTGTTATAAGCTTAAAAGTTTCTTATTTACTCTATAAAACTTGTAAATGAACTCTGATTGATCAAATTCTTAAACCATCAAACTCGTTTTTCCGAGACGAACAACTTTCATGTTGAACACTTTTCGAAATTCACATCGGAAGGGTTTCAAAATAGTAAATTTCTGAAAATACCCTTCCAAGTGAGGGCAATTTTGTAATTTATGGAATGGCATTATTTAAGGCTTCTTTTATTGTTCATCATTACAAAAAAAACGAGAGAAAGAGAGAAGAAAAGAGGGAGAAGATAGAGAAAGAAGTGGTGGTCGGCGCACGGCCAGCCGGCCACCCCCGACGGTACGTGCCGGCATCATCGGCTTCGTCCAGTCAAGGCCGGCCACATGGCTGCCGGTGATTTCCTTTTGGCGTCCGGAGCGACGAGAAAATGGGGAAAAAGATGCGGGGTAGATTTTTCCGATCCCGGTTCGTCACTTCATTTCACGAACCGAGCCACCCGTCAAATTGAAGCCCTCAGAGAGTGCTACAAGTTGGCATTGATGGATTTTCCGTTCCGTGCACGATTTCACGTGAAACGAGGAAAGAAGATTCGAATGAATAGTGACCACAATGAACAGTAACTCCAATTGGAATTCCATCGATTCCAGTGCGCTCGTGAGATCATTTGGAGTCCTTTTATGGCCTCGAAATCTTGGTAAGAGCTCTCGGTAAAAAGTCACTAATTTCAAGTTTTCCGCTAAATATTCGGATATTTCCAGTAGCTTCGTAGAGTAGCGTAATGATATAAATTGAATTTTTTAAGCATAAGTATATTAAATATGAGTATCTGGTAGAATCCGGGTTAAAACGGAATGAGTTCGATTAATCCGATAGAATATGCATGTTTCTAGTAAAGGTGGTTTTTTTGCAGATAATGGTGTGTTTGGGTTTTAATGATAGTTATGACTTATTAATGATATTACGGCATGTGTGGATAAATCTGGATAGGTTCGAAGGGTTCAGGATCCTTCCGTAGCGTTTGCGGGAACTTTTTCGGAGATTTTCCAAAAATGCATAAATCGAGAATTTGGGTGAATTAATGGCCTGGAATAACTTGTAATGGTGTTTTAAGATCTTTGAAACTGAAAGTATTGAAATTAGACTTATTTTGGTTGTTCCGAAAAAATCCGGGATTTTGACGTGGTTAAGTCGAGAATACCGTAAATCACGATTCTGACGGCATTTTTGCCATTTATTTTGACAGATATGACTAGGATCTGGAGTGCTCGCGATGCCAAGTAAGTAACCCATGCGATGAGAACTTAAATTAGTGATTTCGAGTTTGACTATATATATGTATATATATATATATATATATGACATGATATGATAAAAGATGATAGTTAAAGTATAGTCTTGAGAATGAAGTTCGAGATTACGTATGGTTAGGATAGTCGACTACCACAGGTATGGACCTTTGTTATTGATATGACATGAAGTGAGACATGAAATAAACTTAATGATCATGTGTATGTATGGATGTATGGAAATGTATGAATTGGTTCTAATATGGATTCGTGTAAGTAAATGTATGAGTATGTATAAGCAAGTGTATTAGTATATGAATGCGTAGTTGTATATGTATGACATGTTTGGATATGTATGATTTGCGTATAAAGGAATGGTAAAAGAGATAAGATATGACTTTAAAATTTGTATTAGTACCCGTAGATGTGCTTCTTTGGGATAAGTTGTTATTGATCAATGTATACGATTTAGTGGCATAGAAGTTGAGTTGGTATATACTATAGCCTTTTCCGAGTAATGAAAGTTCGTGATTGATTGGATACGTATATGAATGGTGAATGTTGATTGATAAGTATAGAATGTGAGAATTGTAAAGGTCATGGAATCAGAATTTGAAGTAATAAATATATTCATATGTTTAATATATGTATATAAACATATGTTTGTGATGATTCTGAATGATTTAGAAATGTTTATCGTGTATATGTTTGGGTATGAGAAACCGTGTAATGAGTTTGTGACACGTGACATGTATGCATGTGAGTGGATATTTTTCTCTTATCTGGGAGTATTTATTTTAAAGTTTTAATTGTGATTTCTGATATGATTTTGCGGATCATTGATTTATTTGTTTTTACTTAAATTGGTGATTTTATGTGAAAGAGATATATGATTTAGCTTTTGATAAAGCTTGGTTTCCGATAAATGCTTTGATGATGAAAATGATTTCAAAAATATGGATTTATGATTTTGGAGGCATGGGGGAAAACCCACCTCAGATGTAACTTGATACAGATATGGAATTGACGGATATAAAATTGGCGGACATGATATTGATGGGTATCGGTATTGATACCGGATATATATGTGTGCACACGGGATACAAGACTAGAGATGACAGATCCTCTAGATCATGGGTATTGGGCTAGGGGGACTGTAAGTACAACGTCCCTAGACACGGATATTTCAGAGACAGGTTGGTGGCACTGATAGCACCACTGTTTTCTGGTTTAGTCGCTTGGGGGACTGTGCATACAACGCCCCAAGGCCACATGATTATTGTACAGATTGACCGTTTAGTGGCTTGGGGAATTGTGCGTACAATGCCCCAAGACCATATGATTATTGTACAGATTGACCGTTTTGACTTTACAGATGATTTTAAATATGATTTTGTGAATGATTTTCGAAAAGTTTTGGAAAGAAAAATCCTGACTTATAACTTATGGATTTAGAGATAGACTTTTGAGATATGATTCTTTAAAAGAGAATGGATTCATAAAAGAGTTTTCAATAGAACTCAGTCTTACAGAAAAGCTCAGAGTTTTTAGACATAATATAGTTTTCAGAAATGTTTTACAATAAAAAGATGTGTTTTGAGATAAGAAAATAGATTTTAGAAAATACAGCTTTCATAAGACAAATTGTTTGGGTTTCCGATTTGATACTTCAAATATGGATAATTGACATTAAAAAATAAATGTATTTGCCATCATATTTCATGTGATTGAAGTGTATTTGATATTAAACGATGTACGGTATTCATGATGTGCTTTGTATGCTTTGGATGTTAGCAATTAAATTAGCCCATATGTATATAAGTAAATATGAAAGTTTGAAATTGATTAAGTATAAAGAATAATTTTCAAGTTAATAAAATTTAAACTTGTAACAATTTAGCAATCCTGATAAACTGCTGATAAGTTGATTTGTTTGTTTGGAGTTTTTATTTGGCTTATTTGTTATAACACTAGCATGGTCACTTATTGAGTTTTATAACTCACACCAAACCAGTTTACTAGTTTTGTAGGTTGGTTATCAGATGGGTCAACCGTTTCAACTTTAAAGTCATGCTCGAGACGTTGATCACCAAAACGGCAGTCACCCTCACTAGGGGTGAGCAAAATCGGTTTCGGTTCCGGTTCCACATGGAATCGGAACCTACCCAGAAAAATTCGGTTCCACACTAAGTGGAACCGGAACCTACCCAATTAAACAGGGTACTCTATTATTCGGTTCCAATCCGGTTCCGGTCCGGTTTCAGTCCGGTTCCGAATTACCCTATTTTAAAATATTTTAATGAAAACTACATTCCGATATGAGTCCGTGGGAAAAAAACGGGGACCAAATCGGAGTGCGGAAACTCAAGAACGAAGAAAATGAAGTTGAATGTATACTGCTGCTAACTTTAGTTGTAGTCCATCCTGAATCAACATGGACTGATGGACAGTCCCGGAAACATCAGTGAAATTCAATGTGTAATCTCCACCAGCATATGTGCTAACAGGGCTTAATTGGCTAAGGTTCTTGAAATCAGCCAAGGAGTAGTAATGTGGCAAGGCATGAAATAGACACAGTATCTGATCCTGAGTCAGATTAGGTAAATTAGGTTTCTTGAGAGACTTGAAAGCATCATCTTTTGGCATAAAGATTGTAATGCCTTCATCAGTATTGTTGACCTGGTTTTGGAAAGTTTCAATCACTTTGGTGGACTCAAGGTAGTTGAGGAATGTGTGGAAGGGGCCAGCCACATTGAGTAAATCAGTGAGATGCACATAATCATTTTGGAACCGGTTCCATGGTACGGTTCCGGTTCCAATCATTTTGGAACCGGAACCTACCCGGATAAAATCGGTTCCTTCATTTTTGGAACCGGAACCTACCCGATTACAACCGGTTCCGGTTCCAAACCCGGAAAATCGGTCCGGTTCCAACCGGTTCCGGGAAGAACCGGAACCGGTGCTCACCCCTAACCCTCACAGATGTCCTGGGATACGTCATATAGGTTTAGGTTCATTTGTTATTATATTGCTTTCGTGCTGAGCACACTGGTTTGTATAAATAAGTTAAAATTTTGATTGCTTATGATATTATGGGCACAAAACCCTTGAGTATTGATAGATGATGTAGGTATGAAGCCTTTAGGTTGTGATTTTGATGAGTTGTGTGTGGACCTGAGGTCCTTTTATTGCTTTGATGTTTTCTTAGATTCTTTTTTGTGCTGAACTGTGATCCATGTTGTCCAGTTTTAGAATACATCATGCCAGATTTTCTATAAATTTATAGGCTTATGGAGATGGGCCAATCCTTTCTCCTGCCGGTAACTTCCTGCATCTGGCGGGATGTTACATCTCTGTAATATGAATAGATCAAAATAGGTAATCTTGAAGTCCATCTACAAACCGTTTCACCTTCATTTCTTTATTACTGATCAAATGTGGGGCATACCGTGAAAGTCGGGTGAACTGTATGTCATACTCTGAAACAGTCATCTGTTCTCCTTGGACCAACTGCTCAAACTCTCGAGCTCTAGCATCTCTAACACTTCGAGGTAAAAACCTATTAAAAATGTTTTGCTAAATTCAACCCAAACAACCCATTCATGTCGCTGATTACCTCGAAAAGCCATAAAACAAGTATTAGCAACATCGTTCAGCTGGAAACTAACCAATTCTACCGCTCGCTCAGCTGAACACCCCAAAAGCTAGACATATAAGATCCGACTCCTCAATAAATACATAGGGGTCGGGGGAGGACTCTACTCCCGAGAATGTGGGTGGACATAGTTTCCGGAAATCATGTAAGGATACCGGCAGATCTTGCCGCTAAATCACCTGAGCTGTCACTAGAATAGGTCCCTAAGAAGGTCCTATCTGAGGAGCTATAATATTTGGTATCACTGGGGGTTCTACAGTCTGGTGAGCCAAATGAGGTTCTGGTGGTGGTGGGATATGAACTGCAGGTTCTGCAACTCTTGGCCCTGGGACTGGTGGCTGCTGTTGTCTCATAGCTAACTGTGCAAAGGTTACTAAAGCACGCTGAAGTTGCTGAATTCCCACAGTTAATCATTCATTACCATGTACTACATGTTCTGCCTCATCTGCTCTCATAACCCTCTCATGTATCGGTTCATCTCTCTGTCCCCTATCTACATCAGGGGGAGGTTCCACTGATCCATGGTCTGGGTTTACATCCCGAGGTTCCCGATTACGTCTGGGTCTACCTCTGCCTCTGGTTCTAGGTAGCATGATATCTAGGTGATCAAGAAAGAAAATAGTTCATTGAATTCAAAAGGAGATATAATCAATCAGAATGAGACATGCCTCAGAATAGAATACCAGAGAAGTAGCCCATTATATACATGATAAGTGTGGTTTATACCCACTTATTATGGCATTCTCAGCTTATTATTTTGTTATAATTCGAGATATTTAATATGATTTATAATTTATTTTATGTTTTATTTGTAGGAGCATTAATATATGGATCGGGGAATAATTGCACGTTTTTGGGAAATTTCGGGAACACAAGACGAGTATGGGAGCTATAGGCGCCATGACGCCTTCAAGAATATCAAACCCAGCCAAAAGGCCGAGTAATTGGCGCCATGGCGCCACTTGAACAAATGAATTAGGTGCCATGGCACCATTTGAAAAGAAAATAATGTGAGTGTGAATGTAAGGTGGGGGCCGCACCTTTGACAAACCTTAGAGAAAGAAAACAACAAATCCATGAAAGTGGGGCCAATTGTTGTTAAAAATAAATAAAGAATAAAAAGGCAAGAAGACCACGTGAAGGAGAGTTTGACTTAGAAAGAATTAAGAGAAAATGTACAGGCGCCGCGGCGCCTTCCAAAACTCAAAACCCATACATTTTCCCGGAAGTTCAGCGCCGCGGCGCCCACTTACACAATGATCCGGAAGAAAAACTACACGTTCCAGGATTCACTTTTTAGGGTTTTTAATAATCCTAATGCCACCCAAAGACTCCCAGACTCAACTATAAATATAACATTACATCCAACACTCAAGGGAGGCTAATACAACTGCGCAAAACACAGAATTAAATATTTTTAGAGATCCAAGGAGAGGATTGAAGAGCGACAAGAGGAGACAAAGGCTGTAATATCCGGAGAGGAAGAGATTCAATTCGGTTTTATCTTCTTATTTCTTTCTTAAAACTCTAATGATTTCCATTAAATTTGTGGCTTGATTATTTATTGTTTTATCTTTTGTCATGAATTTACTCCTTAATTTTGGAGAACGATTGTAATCTATGCTCAAACCTTGTATTTTATTTATCAATTTTGTTATGAAGTTTTAATTTATTTATATTCTTTTGAGTTTAATGCTTCTTGATTGTGGCCACAATTGAGATGATGAATGTTTAGAATCTATCACTCGAGAGAGGGATTTTTGAATAGATCTAGAGAATATAACCTAGGATTTTATAGAGTTCGAGAGAATCTGTAGTCCTTTGAAGTCGTTAAAATAGAATCACAAATCGTAATGAGTTATTAACTATTGGATTTTTATAGAGATATCGAAGTCTATAGTTGATAATATTTTCACTCGGCACTCGAGAGAGGGAGTGAATATTTTAGGATCTTGACTTATAAATAATATAACTGAACAAAGATTAATTGGCATGACAAATACATAGGAGACAGCTAGTGAATCAGGATCCAGAATCTCTATCGTATTAGTTCCTCATATTTTATTATTTTTTATATTTTATTTATTTATTAAAAATATCTTGATTAATTATCGTCTAAATAAAGTTAGGATTATCAATTGTAGTACTTAATGCGAGTTAACGCAATCCCTGTGGGTTCGACACTCTAAACTCATTTATACTAAAACTTGACACCGTACACTTGCGGTACGATATAAAAAATCACAACAAGTTTTTGGCGCCGTTGCCGGGGATTGTTTGTTAATTCACATTAATACTACTACCAAGTAATTTTAGCTTTATTTAGATTTTTATTTTTATTTTTATTTTTAGTTTATTTTTGTTTTGTATTTATTTTATTTTATTTTGTTTATTGATTTTTATTTTTCTTTGGGTGCTTCAGTGAATGCGAAAAGCCACAAGTCTCAATTCGCTCCTGTTTGATCCTGAAATAGAAAGAACTGCGAGGAGACTAAGAAAAGAAAGGAAAATTGAAAAAGAAGCAATGGCAGCTGAAAACATAGAGAACAACCCACGCCATGTGGCAATCAGAGATCACTTCAAACCGGTCCTTGATAATATATGCTCTGGGATTGCCCATCAACCAATCAACGCCAACAGTTTTGAGTTAAAACCTGCATTGATCAACATGGTACAAAGGAATCAGTTTGGGGTTTCAGCTGTAGAGGATCCCAACTTGCACTTAAGGATGTTCCTGGAGATCGCAGATACCATAAAAGTAAATGGCGTGAGTAAGAGGCTATCAGGCTACGCTTATTTTCATTCTCTTTACGGGATAAAGCGTGGGATTGGCTGCAATCAATACAGACAGGGAGTATCATGACATGGCAGGATATGGCCACAAAATTTCTTGAGAGATTCTTTCCACCAGCTAAATCAGCTCAACTGAGGGCAGAAATCAGTGTATTTAAGCAGCTGGAAACTGAGACTTTGTATGAAGCATGGGAGCGCTTTAAGGATTTACTACGAAGATGCCCACATCATGATTATGCAGATTGGGTCCAGATTCAGTTGTTCTATAATGGGTTGAATGGTCCGAATAGGACTGTGGTTGATGCAGCAGCTGGGGGAGCTCTATTCAGGAAATCAGCTGAGGAAGCGCGCAATTTATTGGAAGAAATGGCCATTAACCATTATCAATGGCCAAGTGAACGCGCTACGGTAACCAAAGTGGCTGGGATTTATGAAGTAGACCCTCTTGTGGCACTTACAGCTCAGATTTCCACCTTGGCCACTCAAGTAGCAGCCCTGACAAAACCACGAGTATCATCTATTGAATCAGGGCAGCTACAAATATGCAGTTAGTGGAAGGAAACCCGAACATTGAACAAGTCCAATATGTGAACAATCGGAACTTCAACAGCTATAGAGGAATCTTATGCCTAACCGTTATCATCCAAACCTGTCATATGCTAACACAGAGAATACCTTGCAACCTTCTTCTGGTTTTGACTATAAAAAGGATGAGCAGAAATCTTCCTTAGAAGATTCGTGAGCACGTTTGCTGCTAGTACTTCAGAGAGATTGAGAAGACTGAGTCAAGGCTAAATAATATTGAGATACACATGGAAAATATGGAGGCTACAATGAAGTCTTTAGAAACACAATTGGGCAGATTGCATCCTCCATAACCAAGCAGCAGTAGGGGCATTTGAATAAACTGTCACAGCCGCCAAGCTATCTTTTTCATGTCAAAGCAGTCAGTGGATACAAAAGAAGAAGCTACCATGACCACCATTTGGGTGGTTGCGTCTGGCTGAAGACGTTAAACTTAGCGCTAGCGGGGAGGCAACCCTTGCATTTCTTTTATTATTATTTTCTTACTTTTTATTTTATTTTATCTTATTTTATTTTATTGTGTGCTATTTATTTATTTGCATGTTATTTATGCAGGTAGCATGAGACACACAAAGCCCGCGCAACCAAATTCTAACCAGCAAGAGTCTGATCAACTCCATGCACGGTAGTGTTGTTCCTTACTCTTGTTCTTTAAATTTTTATCTTACATTGAGGACAATGCAAATTTTAAGTTTGGGGGTGTGTGCATGTTGCTTACTTGTTATTAGTTGTTAAATTTTGTTATTTAGTTATTTAAATTTATTGAAAAAAAAAAAAAAAATTTGTTTTAGTCTTTGATAGTAAAGCATAAATCCTGTGATATATTGTTTGTTTATGAGTGAAATTTTAGAAACGATAAGTGCCTAATTTACTTTTATCTGATGCCTTGAATAATTGATCTATGTTAGACTCGTAAGCACTTAAAAATAGGTTTTTAACAGTAAAACTTAAGTAGTTGACAATGTGACTAGTTGAAGAAATTGCATGTCGATGAATGACCGTTTGCTTAGATATCTATCTTGATTTGCTAGTGTTATGAAGTATGGTATAGCTAAAAAGAAAAATGTCTCTAAAGAAAGAAAATAAACCACCTATAACCGATAAGCGTGAAGCTACCCATGGGCGAGTATTAGGACCACCATGAGGAGAAATGCTACCTTAAAGGGTAGGTGAGTTGAAAAAAAAAAAAAGTGCAAAAATGAGAAAAGAAAAAAAGAGACAAGAAAATAAAAGAAAAACATACCATACCGAACACAAAATAAGGCAATTACAAAGCATAATTGAGATATCTAGGTTGGTTTGACCCATCGATTCTAATTTTTAAACGAAATCATTGAGTTAGCTTACTTAAGATCAAAGCTGTGAATGAACCTTTACACACACACACCTTGAGTCTAGCTTAGATAATTTATTCGAGAAATTGGATTCGAGTTGCAATTGCGTACTTTGAAGCTTCTCTAATTTCATTTATAAGCTTTCTTTGAGGATATATTTATGCGTAACTATCGAGACTATGTTTTGTTATTTTTATATTTTTGCATGATTGTGTGTGAATGACGTTTGTGGGTGTCGTCACTGTAAGCCCTCACGAGACTATAACTCGTCCACTAGGGCCGCCTAGGGTTTAAAGGCTTGTTGCATATGCTAAATGCAATCGTGATCCCTACGAAAGTGGCTTAGTTAATTTAGTAATTTTTAATTATTTATTTGAATTTAGTTTTTATTTATCTATTGCTCTCGGGACTAGCAAAACCTTAAGTTTGGGGGTGTTTGATAAGTGTGGTTTATACCCACTTATTATGGATTCTCAGCTTATTATTTTGTTATAATTCGAGATATTTAATATGATTTATAATTTATTTTATGTTTTATTTGTAGGAGCATTAATATATGGATCGGGGAATAATTGCACGTGTTTTGGGAAATTTCGGGAACACAAGACGAGTATGGGAGCTATAGGCGCCATGACGCCTTCAAGAATATCAAACCCAGCCAAAAGGCCGAGTAATTGGCGCCATGGCGCCACTTGAACAAATGAATTAGGTGCCATGGCACCATTTGAAAAGAAAATAATGTGAGTGTGAATGTAAGGTGGGGGCCGCACCTTTGACAAACCTTAGAGAAAGAAAACAACAAATCCATGAAAGTGGGGCCAATTGTTGTTAAAAATAAATAAAGAATAAAAAGGCAAGAAGACCACGTGAAGGAGAGTTTGACTTAGAAAGAAATTAAGAAGAAAATGTACAGGCGCCGCGGCGCCTTCCAAAACTCAAAACCCATACATTTTCCCGGAAGTTCAGCGCCGCGGCGCCCACTTACACAATGATCCGGAAGAAAACCTACACGTTCCAGGATTCACTTTTTAGGGTTTTTAATAATCCTAATGCCACCCAAAGACTCCCAGACTCAACTATAAATATAACATTACATCCAACACTCAAGGGAGGCTAATACACTGCGCAAAACACAGAATTAAATATTTTTAGAGATCCAAGGAGAGGATTGAAGAGCGACAAGAGGAGACAAGGCTGTAATATCCGGAGAGGAAGAGATTCAATTCGGGTTTTATCTTCTTATTTCTTTCTTAAAACTCTAATGATTTCCATTAGATTCGTGGCTTGATTATTTATTGTTTTATCTTTTGTCATGAATTTACTCCTTAATTTTGGAGAACGATTGTAATCTATGCTCAACCTTGTATTTTATTTATCAATTTTGTTATGAAGTTTTATTAATTATTTATATTCTTTTGAGTTTAATGCTTCTTGATTGTGGCCACAATTTGAGATGATGAATGTTTAGAATCTATCACTCGAGAGAGGGGATTTTGAATAGATCTAGAGAATATAACCTAGGATTTTATAGAGTTCGAGAGAATCTGTAGTCCTTTGAAGTCGTTAAAATAGAATCACAAATCGTAATGAGTTATTAACTATTGGATTTTTATAGAGATATCGAAGTCTATAGTTGATAATATTTTCACTCGGCACTCGAGAGAGGGAGTGAATATTTTAGGATCTTGACTTATAAATAATATAACTGAACAAAGATTAATTGGCATGACAAATACATAGGAGACAGCTTGGGGAAATCAGGATCCAAATCTCTATCGTATTAGTTCCTCCTATTTTATTATTTTTTATATTTTATTTATTTATTAAAAATCTTTATTAATTATCGTCTAAATAAGTTAGGATTATCAATTGTAGTACTTAGTGCGAGTTAACGCAATCCCTGTGGGTTCGACACTCTAAACTCATTTATACTAAAACTTGACACCGTACACTTGCGGTACGATATAAAAATATCACAACAAGTTTTTGGCGCCGTTGCCGGGGATTGTTTGTTAATTCACATTAATACTACTACCAAGTAATTTTAGCTTTAATTTAGATTTTTATTTTTATTTTATTTTAGTTTATTTTTGTTTTGTATTTAATTTTAATTTTTATTTTGTTTATTGATTTTTATTTTTCTTTTGGTGCTTCAGTGAATGCGAAAAGCCACAAGTCTCAATTCGCTCCTGTTTGATCCTGAAATAGAAAGAACTGCGAGGAGACTAAGAAAAGAAAGGAAAATCGAAAAAGAAGCAATGGCAGCTGAAAACATAGAGAACAACCCACGCCATGTGGCAATCAGAGATCACTTCAAACCGGTCCTTGATGATATATGCTCTGGGATTGCCCATCAACCAATCAACGCCAACAGTTTTGAGTTAAAACCTGCATTGATCAACATGGTACAAAGGAATCAGTTTGGGGGTTCAGCTGTAGAGGATCCCAACTTGCACTTAAGGATGTTCCTGGAGATCGCAGATACCATAAAAGTAAATGGCGTGAGTAAAGAGGCTATCAGGCTACGCTTATTTTCATTCTCTTTACGGGATAAAGCGTGGGATTGGCTGCAATCAATACAGACAGGGAGTATCATGACATGGCAGGATATGGCCACAAAATTTCTTGAGAGATTCTTCCACCAGCTAAATCAGCTCAACTGAGGGCAGAAATCAGTGTATTTAAGCAGCTGGAAACTGAGACTTTGTATGAAGCATGGGAGCGCTTTAAGGATTTACTACGAAGATGCCCACATCATGATTATGCAGATTGGGTCCAGATTCAGTTGTTCTATAATGGGTTAAATGGTCCGAATAGGACTGTGGTTGATGCAGCAGCTGGGGGAGCTCTATTCAGGAAATCAGCTGAGGAAGCGCGCAATTTATTGGAAGAAATGGCCATTAACCATTATCAATGGCCAAGTGAACGCGCTACGGTAACCAAAGTGGCTGGGATTTATGAAGTAGACCCTCTTGTGGCACTTACAGCTCAGATTTCCACCTTGGCCACTCAAGTAGCAGCCCTGACAAAACCACGAGTATCATCTATTGAATCAGCGGCAGCTACAAATATGCAGTTAGTGGAAGGAAACCCGAACATTGAACAAGTCCAATATGTGAACAATCGGAACTTCAACAGCTATAGAGGAAATCTTATGCCTAACCGTTATCATCCAAACCTGTCATATGCTAACACAGAGAATACCTTGCAACCTTCTTCTGGTTTTGACTATAAAAAGATGAGCAGAAATCTTCCTTAGAAGATTTCGTGAGCACGTTTGCTGCTAGTACTTCAGCGAGATTTGAGAAGACTGAGTCAAGGCTAAATAATATTGAGATACACATGGAAAATATGGAGGCTACAATGAAGTCTTTAGAAACACAAATTGGGCAGATTGCATCCTCCATAACCAAGCAGCAGTAGGCATTTGAATAAACTGTCACAGCCGCCAAGCTATCTTTTTCATGTCAAAGCAGTCAGTGGATACAAAAGAAGAAGCTACCATGACCACCATTTGGGTGGTTGCGTCTGGCTGAAGACGTTAAACTTAGCGCTAGCGGGGAGGCAACCCTTGCATTTCTTTTATTATTATTTTCTTACTTTTTATTTTATTTTATCTTATTTTATTTTATTGTGTGCTATTTATTTATTTGCATGTTATTTATGCAGGTAGCACGAGACACACAACGCCCGCGCAACCAAATTCTAACCAGCAAGAGTCTGATCAACTCCATGCACGGTAGTGTTGTTCCTCACTCTTGCTCTTTAAATTTTTATCTTACATTGAGGACAATGCAAATTTTAAGTTTGGGGGTGTGTGCATGTTGCTTACTTGTTATTTAGTTGTTTAAATTTTGTTATTTAGTTTTAAATTTATTGAAAAAAAAAAAAAAAATTGTTTTAGTCTTTGATAGTAAAGCATAAATCCTGTGATGAATTGTTTGTTTATGAGTGAAATTTTAGAAACGATAAGTGCCTAATTTACTTTTATCTGATGCCTTGAATAATTGATCTATGTTAGACTCGTAAGCACTTAAAAATAGGTTTTTAACAGTAAAACTTAAGTAGTTGACAATGTGACTAGTTGAAGAAATTGCATATCGATGAATGACCGTTTGCTTAGATATCTATCTTGATTTGCTAGTGTTATGAAGTATGGTATAGCTAAAAAGAAAAATGTCTCTAAAGAAAGAAAATAAACCACCTATAACCGATAAGCGTGAAGCTACCCATGGGCGAGTATTAGGACCACCATGAGGAGAAATGCTACCTTAAAGGGTAGGTGAGTTGAAAAAAAAAAAAAGTGCAAAAATGAGAAAAGAAAAAAAGAGACAAGAAATAAAGAAAACAATACCATACCGAACACAAAATAAGCAATTACAAAGCATAATTGAGATATCTAGGTTGGTTTGACCCATCGATTCTAATTTTTAAACGAAATCATTGAGTTAGCTTACTTAAGATCAAAGCTGTGAATGAACCTTTACACACACACACCTTGAGTCTAGCTTAGATAATTTATTCGAGAAATTGGATTCGAGTTGCAATTGCGTACTTTGAAGCTTCTCTAATTTCATTTATAAGCTTTCTTTGAGGATATATTTATGCGTAACTATCGAGGACTATGTTTTGTTATTTTTATATTTTTGCATGATTGTGTGTGAATGACGTTTGTGGGTGTCGTCACTGTAAGCCCTCACGAGACTATAACTCGTCCACTAGGGCCGCCTAGGGTTTAAAGGCTTGTTGCATATGCTAAATGCAATCGTGATCCCTACGAAAGTGGCTTAGTTAATTTAGTAATTCTTAATTATTTATTTGAATTTAGTTTTTATTTTATCTATTGCTCGGGACTAGCAAAATCTTAAGTTTGGGGGTGTTTGATAAGTGTGGTTTATACCCACTTATTATGGCATTCTCAGCTTATTATTTTGTTATAATTCGAGATATTTAATATGATTTATAATTTATTTTATGTTTTATTTGTAGGAGCATTAATATATGGATCGGGGAATAATTGCACGTGTTTTGGGAAATTTCGGGAACACAAGACGAGTATGGGAGCTATAGGCGCCATGACGCCTTCAAGAATATCAAACCCAGCCAAAAGGCCGAGTAATTGGCGCCATGGCGCCACTTGAACAAATGAATTAGGTGCCATGGCACCATTTGAAAAGAAAATAATGTGAGTGTGAATGTAAGGTGGGGGCCGCACCTTTGACAAACCTTAGAGAAAGAAAACAACAAATCCATGAAAGTGGGGCCAATTGTTGTTAAAAATAAATAAAGAATAAAAAGGCAAGAAGACCACGTGAAGGAGAGTTTGACTTAGAAAGAAATTAAGAGAAGAAAATGTACAGGCGCCGCGGCGCCTTCCAAAACTCAAAACCCATACATTTTCCCGGAAGTTCAGCGCCGCGGCGCCCACTTACACCATGATCCGGAAGAAAACCTACACACGTTCCAGGATTCACTTTTTAGGGTTTTTAATAATCCTAATGCCACCCAAAGACTCCCAGACTCAACTATAAATATAACATTACATCCAACACTCAAGGGAGGCTAATACACTGCGCAAAACACAGAATTAATATTTTTAGAGATCCAAGGAGAGGATTGAAGAGCGACAAGAGGAGACAAAGGCTGTAATATCCGGAGAGGAAGAGATTCAATTCGGGTTTTATCTTCTTATTTCTTTCTTAAAACTCTAATGATTTCCATTAAATTTGTGGCTTGATTATTATTGTTTTATCTTTTGTCATGAATTTACTCCTTAATTTTGGAGAACGATTGTAATCTATGCTCAAACCTTGTATTTTATTTATCATTTTGTTAATGAAGTTTTATTAATTTATTTATATTCTTTTGAGTTTATGCTTCTTGATTGTTGGCCACAATTTGAGATGATGAATGTTTAGAATCTATCACTCGAGAGAGGGGATTTTGAATAGATCTAGAGAATATAACCTAGGATTTTATAGAGTTCGAGAGAATCTGTAGTCCTTTGAAGTCGTTAAAATAGAATCACAAATCGTAATGAGTTATTAACTATTGGATTTTTATAGAGATATCGAAGTCTATAGTTGATAATATTTTCACTCGCACTCGGCACTCGAGAGAGGAGTGAATATTTTAGGATCTTGACTTATAAATAATATAACTGAACAAAGATTAATTGGCATGACAAATACATAGGAGACAGCTATGTGGAATCAGGATCCAGAATCTCTATCGTATTAGTTCCTCCTATTTTATTATTTTTTATATTTTATTTATTTATTAAAAATATCTTGATTAATTATCGTCTAAATAAAGTTAGGATTATCAATTGTAGTACTTAATGCGAGTTAACGCAATCCCTGTGGGTTCGACACTCTAAACTCATTTATACTAAAACTTGACACCGTACACTTGCGGTACGATATAAAAATATCACAACAATACAACACTACTAATCTTCCACTGCAGTCACTGACTCCCAAAACCATGCTCTGATACCAATTTTGTAACATCCCCAATCCGGGAATATTACCGGCAAACGATAGAATCCCACTGTCACCTAAGCCTCTGACTGAAACCAGAAATCAACCATATATGCAAACATTTTCTCATCAAGCAGAAAACCTGTATGAAATATTTAACATGGTACGTACATAATCCAGATGTGAAACAACCACACATATACATAGATTTTAGATCACAGAAACTCAAAAGAAACTACATTTTATATGAATGTAGACACAACATGATGAACCCATAAAACTAGTGACTGCAGTGTTGCTCTTGTCCCGAATTCATGTCTCTCAAAATACATCATTGACTCACCAAAATGAAGGCCCTGTAAAACCTAGAGAGTGGGGGTGAGTCCTAAAGAACTCAGTGAGTGGAGCTATAAAACCAAAAAATAAACAGTATTAGAAATGCTCATTATCAAATGTAACAACTTTCAGAATTCTTAAATCATAAACCAGAGTTTTCCCTTTCAAAACTTTTGAAAACAATGAGAAAACATCAATATCATCATCAGAAATATTATCGATCAATCTGTACATAATCATGTGGTCTTGGGGCGTTGTACACACAGTCCCCCCCAAGCCACTAAACCAGACAACAGTGGTGTTATCAGTGCCACCAACCTGTCTCTGAAATATCCGGGTCTAGGGGCGTTGTACTTACAGTCCCCCTAGCCCAATACCCAGGATCTAGAGGCATCTGTCATCTCTAGTCATGTATCATGTGTGCACACATCTATATCTGGTATCAATACCGATACCCATCAATACCATGTCCGTCAATTCCATATCTGTCAATTCTATATCTGAATCAAGTAACATCTGAGGTGGGTTTTTCCCTCATGCCTCCAAAATCATAAATCCATATGTTTGAAATCAATTTCATCATCAAAGCGTTTATCAGAAACCAAGTTTTATAAAAAATTTAACCATATTTCTCATTTTCATGAAATCATCATTTTAAGTAAAACAAGTAAATCAATGATCTACAAAATCACAACCAAAACCACATTCAAAACTCTGAAATAAGTACTCCACTCATAGTGCTAAGACAAATCGAGTGTGGTATGCGGCGTCGGTGACCTCCGAGTGGCTTGACGTTGATCTAATGCCAAAGAAACCATTAGATTTTTATGTAATAAATGAGAAAAGTATAAAAAATCAAAGGTAAATGTTCATGTTTATTGTATGACTTATCATGTGGTTACTTATCCATACAAAGTCCTTAGAGTGCCCCTAAACGTCTTAGAATTAAACCGGAATGGTTTTAAAACAAGTCATGGAACTGTGTTTGGCGTCACGACGCAATTTCTCTGTCTGTCGCGACGCGCACTTAAAATCCAATAACCTAATTTTGCTTCACGCGTCGCGACGCACGTCCTCTTTGGCGTCGCAACGCGTACCAATTTTCTAGGATCCATAATTTCAATTACACTTCATACACTATTTCTTCAACACCATTCAAACCACAATCAGAACAACTACATCACTTAGCATCAATTTCACCCTTCAATACTACTACATAACCAAACCATAATCATAGCAAATATACCATATAACATCAATTACACCTTCATAATCCATTTATAAATCCCAACTCAACTTCACATTTAAGGATTTTACAAATTGGGGAATTCCTCAAATCTCCCATTCATTGACTCAAAACCAAATATTCATCATTAAACTCAAACCAATAACATTATTCAAGCATCAAATCATCAAAACTTATAATTTCTTGGTAGAAAATGAGGAAAACTTGCTGGAAAGAAATGGTTTAGAGTTCCTTTGCTAGGGAGAGAAGAAGGGAGAGTAATGAAAACGTGGGTTGTGGATATATATATATTTTTTTAAGATACATGCATGGTGGACACTTGTGAAGGAGGTTTGACAATTGTTTTCAAACCTAGTTAACAATATTCACTAGTTTTAGGTACAAAAATAAGTGTGTACAACATGATGGTGTTGATCCATAATCCTTACCGGGCCTTAATATGTTAACCCAGATATTATAAATATTGCGATTAAAATCGGATTTTTATGTCATCTCTAAATTTATTCGCTACCTCTTCGAAATAATTAATCCCGGTCACTGAATTACTACCCTAATTAAATTATGAATTTCAAGTCGTTACATATTTTTTTAATTTTTAATAATTACCCATTTTTAAAATGAAACCAGTTTTCATCAACACATTTTTAACAAAAACATGAAATAACTCATGGAAAATGATGCAAAATAGCAACCTATATATCTCTAGGGAAATTCCGTCCAAAAGTTAGGACCACCATAATCATAATAATTATTATTATATTATTATAATAAAAATAAAAACGACTACACACTCTCCAGTGGGACACCTCACACGTGCCAGACACCAATGCTCATTCCACACGTGCAAACCTGACCGGATAGAGCCTCGGGCTGCAGACAACGCCCCGGCATTGTATGTAGCAAGTGGGTCCCAAGAAAATTTAAGAGCGTGTAAGTGACTGGAACCATCCACCCACGTGAGCTTACCCAGGCATGTGGGCCCTACGCTCCCCTGTCCGACGAAGCGACAAACAAACAAAAGCGACGGCTCTGATTCCGTTATTTATTATTTATTATTGTGGCCAGCGAACACGTTATCGCAGGCACTATATTAATATTTTACTCCACGCGCTCGATTGACGCGCCTATGAAAATGCTAACTTAACAATCAATTTTAGGAAATTTCCATTAGAAAAAAATAATAATTAATATTTTGATAATTTTTTATATTTTTCATAAAAATGATGTGAAATTTTCCTTAAATGAATCATTAATGAGTGCTATTAGAATATTTATTAATATTTTAATTAATTCACATATCCCAAACCTGGTCAAAGCTCCGGCTTTTATGAGTAAGGGTGGCAGAAAAGCTCGGGCTAGGTCCAGCCCGCCCGGGGTAAAAAAAACCCAGACCGGGCCTTATAATGAAAGCTCGGCTCGGGCCTTTCCAATTTTAGCCCGGGCCAAAATCAAAAAAAAAAAAAACATTATTTTTTTTGATATGTTTGTAGTATTTTATTTGTTTATAGCATTTAAATTTTTAATGTATCAATGAAACTTGTAATTTATTTGTAAATTGTCTTTACATATAGTGTGAATGTATTTTATATTTTTAAATTTTTTTTATATTCGGGCCACAAAAAAACCCGGGTCCGAGCCCGGCCCGAAGACACCCGAGTCATGACTTTTTTTGCCGAGCCCGGCCCGAGCCCGGCCCGTTACCATGTATATTTACGAGTCCCAAATTGTCACGCGCTGTAATTTTTTATATTCGTATTTGTTGGGGGTAAAGATATGTTAGTAGTGTATAGTTTAGCAGACAGTAAGCTTTCGGTACGAGTGCACATCATAATAGATGATAATCAAAGATTTGCAAGAAAATTAATTGTGCGAGACCGATATATATATATATATAAAAGATATTGTTCGTCCTTACAGTACTATATTAAATAATTTATCTCATGATTTATCATTATTATTTTCATAGAGATTTTAGAAATCTGTTATTTAATTTATTTGGTAATATACAATTGATATTTTCAGAGAGATTTTATAATGAAAAGAATTTTGTTATTTGATTTGTTTAGTAAATTATAATTACCAATTTTATAGAGATTCTATAATGAAATGATTCTTTATCAGCCATTAGATTATAATGAAACGATCGGAACCGCCAATTAAGCCACATAAAGATAGTATTTTGATACATTATCTCTCTTAATTATAACCATTGATTGTCTTCTCTTTCACCCACACAATTATAATTTATAATAGAGATTTATTAAATTAAAAAGCAATCAATAATAATAAAAAGATAAAATTAATAAATAATACATATCATATATTCATGGCAAGAGTTTATAATACATGTCTCATATAAACAATAAGATAAATAACATCTGCATCCTCCATTTTTTTAAACCAATTTAGTTTTTCCAGTTATATCAAGATACGTCTCCAACATCTAGGGATAGCAATTTGTCAGCTAGACATATATATTATGATGAGTGTCATATTAGTAAGAGGGCTAAGATTAGAGTTAACTCTGAGCTTTCGGGTTATAAGTGAGTTTTTAAAATATGATATTTATAAATAAATTTTATCGATAAAAAAGAAACAGCAGAGCATAATTAATTTTAGACTTAAGGTCATAATTTTGAATCAAATTTTAAGGTTTTAATCCGCCACCTCCATAGACTATTCTCGGAATTGACTCTGGCTAAGATTGATCTAATTAAAATAATCAGTTTTAATCGTATCGAGTTCGAGTAGACAAGTCTATTTATAACATGATTAATTATAAGAGTAATTGTACCATGTTTACTCTTTTGTTTTTCGATAGACGTATGTTATATTTTATGAGTGCCAACTGGTTTGGTTGATAAGATCTCTTTAATATAAATAAAAAATATGGGGTTCAAATCCTTTTCAAATGAATGGGGAGAGAATTGGATTGTCATTAGAGAAAATTATTATAAAAAAAAAAAAAAAAACCATGTAAATTTTGCATATTTATAAATTTCTTAATTATATCTACACTCAATTTAATTATATTTTAAGTAGGCAGTACTATAAATATTTTATAATATATATTTGAAACAAGTTAAATGAGTGATTGGAACATCCCATATAAAATGACCATTGATCTTTAAAGTATAGACCGGAAAGCCATCTAAATCAAAAGCTTGGATGAGGATGTCTTTTTCTCTCAGACCATTGGTCGGATCTGGAGAAATCATACAGGAAAATGGTATCGCACTTTCAACAGGCTCCAACAATTGTGCAAATCCCTCGACAGATCGAGAAGGATTCTGGACCAAAATAGTTGTGAGAGACCATGGTTCTCATGTCTCTATCTAGCTGAGCAATTCGAGCCACTATATCGTCATACATCCGTTGTAGCGTATTGGCTAATGAGTGATTTTTAAAAAGAAATTATTAAATGAGTGACATGACTAATAAATAAATTGTGTTAATTTTTAAAATTCTTATTACTAGCATTGGGCCATCACTTTGTGATGGTTGAATATTTCTTTAAGTATAATTTCATATTATATATATAAAAAAAAAAAAAACATAATGTTTTTTTAAATATTAAGCTTGTAAATGTTTCAGATATCATATTTTACATTTAATATATATATAGTTCGTTTGTCACTCATTGTCAAATAATATTTCTTATTCATATTAGAATTTCTCTATCAGTTTTATCTCTCATTCGAAATCATATCCCTAACTATAAATAAGTTTTAAAATATTTAATTGCTTTCGGATGAATTCCAATATAATTAATTAATTTAAGCTTAAATTTCCTAATCTAACTTCAAATATTGATCAATTCATATTCACTTTGGAAAAAATAATAGTTAAAATTTGTATGTTGAAGTATAACAAATAATAAAAAGTTCATGAAAAACTTATAGAAATAATTTAAAGTCCAGATTAACTTTGCAAAAACTAATAGTCAGAGTCTGCATCATGAAGTATAACAAATAATAAAAATATTATGAAAAACTTATAAAAATAATTTAAAGTAAAATAACAAATAACAATAGACCCAGAATAAAAAAAAAAAAAGCTAGGTTTTGTTAACGACTGTTATATAATTTTCTTATTTAAAAAAAAAAATATGTTTTATATTGTAATAAGTCTCTTATTTTAATAATTTATTATTTTAATTTTATAATTTATTAATAAAATTAATTATAGATTTATTTTAATTTTATAATTTAATAATAAATATGAGATTTTGTTTTAATATTGTAATAGATATCTTATTTTAATTTTATAACTTAATAATAAAAAATTAATTATAGATTATGTGTCACATATGTTTGTTAATTTTAATGATAGATTATAATATGTTTTCTTATTGTGATAGGTTTCTTATTTTAATTCTATAATTTAATAAAAATAAATTATTTTTAAGATATTTTAATTTTATAATTTAATAATAAATATGGGAGTCTATTTTAATATTATAATAGGTTTCTTATTCTAATAATTTATTATTTTAATAAAAAAATTAATTATAGAAATTAGGTGTCACATATATTTCTTTTATTTTAATGAGAGATTATAATAAGTTTTCTTATTGATATATGTTTCTTATTTTAATAGTTTATCATTTTAATTTTAAGAAATAATAAATTAAAATATTAATTAATTAAAGTAATAGGTTTTTTTTTTTTTTATTTTATTAGAAGATTATATTTTTTATATTGTAATATGTATCTTATTTTAATAGTTTATTATTTTAATTTTATAATTTAATAATAAAAATAAATTTTAGGGATATTTAAATTTTATAATTTAATTAAAAATAATAATTGTAGAGATAAGAAACTACATGGCGCGGTGAGAAAGTTTTAAAATGTTTAACTTATATATACACACACATATTTATATTTATATATCCATATTATATGTGATATTATTAAAAAAGTTATCCACGTGGCACGATGAAGAGACTTAAAAATATTTAATATATATATGATCAATGGGCATGACTTGGTGGTGTAGGGCTCAGGATATCATCTTAAAGTTTTGGGTTTGAATCTAGGAAGTACGTTTCTTGTAAGAGCCTGAGACAGCCGGAGATTTTATCTGTTCCGCTTCAACCCGAAAGAGATATTTTGGGGGTTTTCAAAGATTCCAAAAAATAAAAAAAGTTAGATCGATCTACGTTTAAATTTACCTCACATGTCAACCTAAATTATCATCCCACATATTTATTTTGTAACTTTGATTTACATTTTAGTGTTAAGTTACATACCAGTGCATGTGGGTGGCAAAATACAATTATCATTAGCATAAGAATAACTTTGGTTGTTTCAATAAGTTAAAGACTTATTTCGATACAAGTGGACATCTTATATTGTAATTTTAAATAATAAAAAATTTACATTATTTTTAATATATTAATATAGTACTAATAATTATAAATGCTATTGTTCGTCAAAGTCTTAACAAAACTCATCAACTTGTTTATTTATTTAAGAACTTAGTTATATTAACTAACATGTGTCAAGTTGTTTCTATTTGCAATTTATGAATTCTCATGTGACGGTCCTTGGAAATCAATATTCTATTTATAGCATTGAATATGGTGGCAAAAATATTTTTTTAACTTTTAAAGAAGGGTAATTATCCATCGAGTTACTAAATATGAGGTATATTTTCAACTAGTTATTAGAAGAATACTACTTTTGTTTTGTTTTGTTTTATATTTTTTATATAGAATTTTTTTTTGTTTTGAAATCGTTAGAAATCCGGTTGTCAAACCATTACTTTCGGATTTAAGCGGAACATGTAAAATCTCATGTTGTCCCAGACTTTTACAAGAAACGCACTTCTTGGATTTAAACTCTGAACCTGAATCTGAAGATCAGATCTTAAACCGTACACCACCGAACCACGCACTTTGAGGACAAACATATAATATTTCATTTATCAAAAATACGCAGTTACAATTGAAAATTCGGGGTTATCCTAGGTTATGACTCGATGCGGAATTAATCACAATTAATTGAGACAAGTCCTAATTAATGTGTCTATGAAGTCAACAAGCAAACCACAATATAAATCAATAATATAAATTGCGGAAAATAAATCAATCACACAAAATTCAACACAAGTAATTTTGGTGACGAAGTGGAAAACTCTTGCGAGTAAAAAACTACTTCGGGTATATCGGCTACCAGCCCAATCCACTATATCGAGAAAAACTTACAGCGATGGTCAAGACCTATAGTGGCAACTCCACCGACTCAAGTACCTCTATACTGCAAGAACTGAAGGCAACTCCTCAAGCCCGCGACCCACAGTTTTCTTCAGAACCTCTGAAGTCTCTGAGTAGATTGTATCACCTCTGAAGCCGGAACTCCGACTACCAAACTTCCTCATAAAGAACTCTAAAGGATTAGGGAATTTGGGTTAAGTTGTGTTGAAGGTTTAACAAAGAATGGATTTCACCATTAACAAAGAAGACATGAGATTCAAATAGTCTTCAAGGTGAAATCAAAGAGAGTTGAAAGCTTTGAGAGTATTTGACTCAAGAGAAATATGCTTCAACACATGAGAATGGCGGCTAAGGGTTATATTTATAGGTAGGGTGAAAAGCTAGGGTTTTGCAGGCCAAAAATGCGTTCAGATCGCAGTCACGTTCGAACGGTTACTCGAACGCAACACGAACGCGCCCTTTCTGTGAAGACCCGTTCGAACGCCAATCGAATGCACAACGAACGGATGCTCTCCGAACTGGCAGAAAAACCCTCATCATCAGAAGCCGCATGACAATCCGCAATATGGCGTGCAAACTGAGCTTGCAAGCTACGAACAGTCGTACGAATCTCCGATTGGCCTCCTGAGAGTAGACGAAGCTCGACCAGGATAGAGGCCTGAGAGTCCAAAATGCGCTGGTAAAAATCTGGAGGAGGACCAGCGGAAGAGGAGGAGGCAGCAACCGAGGCATGAGAGCAGGAGCAGGAGCAGGAGCAGGAGCAGGATCAGGAGCAGGAGCAGCCGCTGGAGCAGGAGCATGAGCACGTGCAAGGAGATGAACAGCTCCAGAGGAGACAGTCTGACGGCCTATGGGCTTGAGCAGAGGGAGAGTGGGATCATGAACAAAGCCAGGGATCAGAGCCGAGATGATACGGCGAATAAGACACCCGTAAGGAAGAGTGTGAGCAACATATGAAGCAGTGCGAATGCGGGTCATCTCTCGAAAGATCACACTGAGGATGTCTATGGAAAGTCCCTACTATATGGCATAAAGAAAAGCAATCATGGCAAGAGGTTGGGTGTTCACATGCGATTTAGGCCAGAGATTGTGGCAGACAATCCGATTGAGCAAACGATAGGAGGGGAGCAAGGTGGCAACAACAATAGTACCCCCGACTAACGGACGATGTTGTCCGGAGGCAACATCCAAAATCAGTTGATCAGAAGGGCCTTCAGTAGGAGGCCAGGGGTACTCGGGATATGGCACCTCATGGATGGCAAGAACCCGAGATAAGATCGAAGGATCAATGTCCAGGTAAGTGCCCCGAATGTACACAGAGAAGGAGGTGAGGGTAACTACCTCCATGTTGGAGTAAAACTCCTGGACAAGCTAGGGTGAAGGACCAGTGAAACCAGATAAAAGAGGACCCCAACTACGGTTAATGAGCAGAGGAACAATCCCGGTGTCACGCAACTCAACCTCTAAGACGTTGCGCTCCAAAAACAAGCTATGCTGAGAGAAATGATCATCAAATAACTTGGCAGCAGCAGGACTGCGAAATTGATCACTTGGGAGAGAGTCGCGAGGACGTTTCTTTGAATACATATGAAAATGCACAAAATAAGGAACAACCCAAACAGACCATAAAACCAGAAAGGAAAATAAACTGAGAAAAAACTAAGAGCGTTCGAACGAAATTTCTTGGGGCGTTCGAACGTGATGGCGATGGACCGAGAAGAAGAGACCTGTAACAGATACAAATCGCCACAAATAATCACCTCAAAACAGCAATAAACACAACCCAAGGGACTACAAATGTCTTGATTGAAGAAACAAGGCACAATCCAAGTACAAGCGAAACCCTATAGTCAGATCGAAAAAGGGGAAAATAAAACAAACATAGAAGATCGGTACCTTGATGTTGGAGGAGACCGAAATCAATTGAATACAGGCAGCCCAAACGCAAATCTGACTTGGAAGGGAAGGAATATGGGGTGAAAGTGAAGAACCACGGTAAAATGGAGAGAAAAGAACTGTGCGAACACAAAACGCACGAAGACTATTTAAATAGCCCGAAAACGTTCGAACGATAGTCGAACGAGTGTCGAACGCGAGTCTAATGAACGTTCGAACGAAAATGAAACGTTACACGAACGAAAACAGACACAGTGCATACCAGGAAAAGACCCTACAAACACGGACTGTAAGACACTTCAAGCAAATACAAAGATACCCAGTCAGTATTCAGATGATTATGACATGAAACAATATGCAACATTTTAAGTTTTGGCTAAATACAACACTTATGCATATGACATAAACACCAAAGCATATAAAGCACTTGCGTGGAAAAATAAAATGCATAACGAATCAAGGCTTAAGACCTTATTTTATGAGCTGGACACAGCCAAATAAATCCATCTCTAAACAAACCAAGTCCATAAAATAAGTGTTCAAACCCAGCACCACTAGGACCTGAAAATAAGCAACATTGGTTGCATGCTATATTATTTACCCCAGAAATATCATGAGCTCATATTTAATAACTCTTTCGAGTGAAGGGTTTTTGCCCTTATCTTTTGAATTTGGCCATTTTGGCTCTTTTGCACTTGAGTCTCATTTTTCTTTTTAAATTTATTTCTTTTTACTTTTACAAAAGGGGATAGTAAGGTCAACTAGTCAAAGGTCACACTATTGAGCAAACAAAGCATGGAAGAGATTAGATTGCCATTCCAAAAACTCATACATGCGATCAAGCCTTGATAAAATAAAAACGTGTATGTGAGGTGCAAGCACAAGATATACCAAAGGTTTTTTATCACACACACTCATGTATATTGAACATCAAGAAAAATAAAAGCATATTATACATGCACAATCATATATCCTATTACAGGATCACATGCACATGCTATTCATACTCTAACAAGCCGTAAAATAAAATATTTTTTTTCTTTTTCATTTTCTAAATTTTTTTTTTGAATTTTTCAGATTTTAACAAATAAAAATAAAGACATAAACAGGCTTGTAAAACATCCAATGGTACGTGGAGTTGTATCCCGAGTGCAGATCATACTACCGTCCATTCGGAATCGGCTATGAAATTTATGTCCGTGTTTCCATCCTATATACCAATGAACATATAACAAAAACAAGACACACACACACACACTCATATGTTGTGAAAACAAACTAAACGTGCAAAAACATAAAACACACGCACACACACATGCAATGGGAAAATAAAATGCATCTTTCAAGCGGAGTTACACCGAAGTGCACTCTCATAATGTCCATTAGGACACGCAGAGGAAGATGGGAATTCATCTTGCTTCCTCACCCAAACCTTTCTAGGAACCTCATCCACTTGAGAATTCCTAGTCAACAAAGAAAGTTTCTCACTAAGAAATTGTGTTTGTTTAGTTAGTGCAGAAACTTGAGAAGCTAGATTTGAAGAATCAAATCTAGGCGACATACTCTTAGGCCTTTTCTTTTGCTTGTGCAACATGAAGCACTTAGGCCTAATATGTCCAGCCTTGCCACAGTGGTGGCACACAGGCACAAACCTCGGATGAGAGCGAGGTTTACCCACAACACCTCTAAATTGAGGTTGGGAAACAGGACGAGGAACAACAGGGGGAGTAACATGACTACACACAACAGGTTTCTTACCTAAGTCACGTTTAGCTGCGACAGACACAGCTTTGGAAGAATAAGCCTTATTAAAGTTAGGCTCAGAAATAATACCTAACATACGGTCCACCTTTTTATTTCCACTAGAAAATGCGAACAATTGGGTTCTAACATCTTCAAGTTCGGTCTCTAATATTTGGACTCTATTAACTAGGCCTTTGTTCCTCTCCTCTAGGTCATCAACCATCAAAAGGCTTTGCTCAAGGTTGGCTTGAGCCTCATTCTTTTCAAGCTCAGCAGCTTTCATCTTTTTATTGACCTCTATATTAGTCTTCTTAATAGCTAAACTCTCATTAAACAGTTCAACATAGGCTACCTGAAGACTTTCCTCATCAACAAACTCATCAAGAGAGACTTCTGAATCAGCATCATTAATTACAATCTCTCTCTCACCAGTCACACTAGCAGTAAAGGCCAAATAATTGCCTTTAGGAGGTTCATCACCTTCAGAATCACTAAGTGATGCTGCTAAGGCTTTCTTGCCTTTAGCCCTAAGGTATGTGGGACACTCAGATCTAACATGCCCATATCATTCACATTCATAGCACTGGGCACCACGGGATCTACTATCCCTATCCTCTACAGACTCACTCCTGCTATGCCTACTCTCTCTAGGCTCATCCTCCATATCCCTACTACTGCTATGGCCATTCTTCTTCAGCTTAAGGAATTTCCTAAACTTCTTTGCAAACAAGGCCAAATCATGATCCGTGAGGGTATCCTCATCACTAGACGAACCATGAACAACTCCATTCGCGATCTTCATCGCTATATTTTTGGGCTTTAGATGCCCAGGAAGTTTATGCTCATAAACCTGCAGTTTTCCTACGAGGTCTTCTAAATTAAGCTGATCAAGGTCATTGCTTTCCTCGATGGCGGTGATTTTGGGTAGGAACTTATCAGACAGGGATCTAAGGATTTTCCTAACAATCCTGTTGGTAGGAATAGTCTCACCTAGGTTGAAGCTTGAGTTAACGATGTCGTTAATCTCAACATAAAATTGATCAAATGTCTCATCTTCTTTCATTCTGGCGACCTCAAACCTAGTAGCTAAATCCTGGAGTCTATTATTTTTAACAGACAATGTGCCCTCATGCATAGTCTGCAGGATGTCCCAAGCATCCTTGGCTATCTCACACATTGAGATTCTCCTAAACTCAGCAGAACACACATCACCATGTATGGCATTAACAGCCTTGCTGTTCCTATTGCTAGCATCAAATTCATCCTTGGTCTAGGTCAATTTATCTTTAGGGGAAGAGACCCCATCAACAACAACAACGGGAGGTTTCCACCCGTGTTCAACAGTCATCCAGACCCTCTCATCTAAGGACTTAAGGAACGCCTTCATGCGAACCTTCCAATGTAAATATTCCGTGCCATCAAAAAATGACGGACAATTCAAGGGTTGACTACGCTCCATAGCTAATGGGTCAATGATCGAGTTCAGGCTCTGATACCAATTGAAAATTCGGGGTTATCCTAGGTTCTGACCCGATGCGGAATTAATCACAATTAATTGAGACAAGTCCTAATTAATGTGTCTATGGAAGTCAACAAGCAAACCACAATATAAATCAATAATATAAATTACGGAAAATAAATCAATCACACAAAATTCAACACAAGTAATTTTGGTGACGAAGTGGAAAACTATTGCGAGTAAAACTTACAGCGATGGTCAAGACCTATAGTGGCAACTCCACCGACTCAAGTACCTCTATACTGCAAGAACTTAAGGCAACTCCTCAAGCCCGCGACCCACGGTTTTCTTCAGAACCTCTGAAGTCTCTGAGTAGATTGTATCACCTCTGACGCCGGAACTCCGACTACCAAACTTCCTCCTAAAGAACTCTAAAGGATTAGGGAATTTGGGTTAAGTTGTGTTGAAGGTTTAACAAAGAATGGATTTCACCATTAACAAAGAAGACATGAGATTCAAAGAGTCTTCAAGGTGAAATCAAAGAGAGTTGAAAGCTTTGAGAGTATTTGGCTCAAGAGAAATATGCTTCAACACATGAGAATGGCGGCTAAGGGTTATATTTATAGGTAGGGTGAAAAGCTAGGGTTTTGCAGGCCAAAAACGCGTTCAGATCGCAGTCGCGTTCGAACGGTTACTCGAACGCAACACGAACGCGCCCTGTCTGTGAAGACCCGTTCGAACGCCAATCGAACGCACAACGAACGAATGCTCTCTGGAATGATCTCGTTCGAACCCACCAAGAACGTGACTCGAACGATTGCTCTCTGGAATGCTCTCGTTCGAATCCAATAAAGAATGTGCCACTAACTCCACACGTTCGAACCCAAAAACGAACGCAGCACTAACGCCAATCGTTCGAACACTGCAACGAACGCACCACGAACGCATGTCTGATGCACAGCAGCCAGAAACCAGTCCAATTGCACAAAGATCTTCACGACAGATTACAACTCAATTGAACTTATTTTGTCACGGACACATGCCAATAAAAATGGAACTCACAACAATTCAATCCATTACATAATATGTCTGGTTTATCCATTAAAAACTTACTGATGTGATGATATTTGAGCTCCACGAAAACAATCTTTGACTATTTTACTAGAAATTACTCTTTAAAAAAACTAATAGAAGGTTGCTAAATATCAAGTGGATATATATATATATATATATATATATATATATATATTATTTAAGTAAGAATAACTTCTAGTAATGAACTAAACTAAAAAAATAAGAAAAAGATATATTTCAATCAATTGTGTTTTGTTTTATAGTATATTAGAGTTTGTGTTTATCTTTCTTTGTGCGCGATTCTCAGTTTATTAAAATGAAAGATCCTCATTAGAAGGAGATTAGTTAAGTACTATTTCCTTAATCATTATTAATTAATTTTAAAGAATTTGTTTAAAACTACTTAATACTTTCTAATTGTGTCTAACAGCTAACACCTTCACTTCAATTTTGGCACCTAATTGATACCTAATGATTCTTTTTATTTTTATCCAAAGAAAAAACTTAAATTTTATTCCATCTTCTCACACACGTGTTTATTGAATGACGAATAAGTCCTTGAAATCAGGGCATGAACGTGCGGGTCACGAGGCACCACGTGGTGCTCTCCGGTGGCCCCGGGCTGGCCACGCATTCGAGGAAGCTCACTCATTCCCAATAGTATTTCTTTTGCAAGCTTACGAGGTGGCCCCACTTTTAAAGCTTTATTTTATTTTATTTTGGCAAAATTATTATTAATTGAGTACTTGATAATTTAATTAAATAATACTTGGTAGGGCTTTTATGTTCCTGGAAGCTTGTGAGTAAAATAATAGTAATGTATTTTTAACTCGGGAAGATTATGTAGTGTTTGATCACGTGCTTATGTTTTAATTAGTTCACTAATTAATTAATCTAATTTTCCTAAGAAGTTTTATTTCGATTTTTATAATCTAGTGAGAACGTATTGTATAATATGAGAGAGTTGGTAAATGGGTCGCATTCTAAAAAATACATCTTCAAAATTAAATATTATTTATTAATGTTTTCAAGGTATTGAAAAAATTCAATTTCTTAAATTTTGAACTGATATTCTTATTATGTTTTTTCCATGTCCGAGCTTAAATAATTAACACATAAAATATAATTGGATTTTTTAAAACATATTTGCCTTATCTATGTGAGGAAAGCTAATCAAACTCTAAATTTATTATTTCACTGTAAAGTATTTTATCAACTAAATTAATCAGAATTCACGTAATAATTTAATTAATTATATATATAACCTAAATGTTTATACTTAATACACCATGTAGAATTATCATTTCATTTAACAGGTCACATTACACCTATATTATTTATTAAAAAAATTATGGGAGATTGCCACTTTCTCCCTAATATTTAAGGAGAAATTTATTTATAAATACCGTCACGTCGAAGTTTCCCAATTTACTGTGGAAGACATGACGTGTCTCTAACACCATGACTTAGCCTTCATTATAGAACATGAAAATTGTAAAACATAAACTGAAAGCGTAAAGGGACCCTTCCTCATGAACTACAAACATGAACATAAAAACATATCCCCGGAACTAAATCTGTATCCCCAACTAACGACCATACAATATCACTTGAAAGCATAACTGATTACTTATTACGTGTATGCAACCGTATACATGAAAATAATAAAACGTAAAACTTAATCGTGAATTTGGAAATACAATTTGAAGTGATAAAACGTAAACATATTCTGAAAACTTTGCATGTATATGTAAACTGTATTTCATAAAAATCATAATATGAACTGAAATTACACATGCAACTATCGGGATCAGGACGTCTCTCCCGCATCGCCATACGTACCGGGATTGGGTCGTCGCCCCGCATACGCTTGCACATGTTCTAAAATATGAAATCTACACCAGTATCGTGACATGGCGGCATGAAACCTATTTAGCAGGACCTAGCACCGCGTAAGTATGGGAACATGTACATAAACATGAAAAACCTATGGGGGTGATCAGTGCCCCATAAGGTAAAATGAGCGAATCTAGACTCGCTAAACATGAAGGGACGACTCGATACTGGTTGTTTGAAAATATTTTATTTCTTTTATGCATCTAAAATATTTACTGAAAAACTTGGATTGAAATATATGAAAAATACGTACTGAAAACATGCTTTTATGGGAACATATATCATGATTTGACATTTGAAAAACATGCTGGCGTGGAATGAAAAAAATACAAATATGTTACGTGAACTGAAAACTTAAAACATGAAAAATTAAAATTTAGAAAGCGTAATCATGAAAACAATATTGAAATCAGACAACATGTGCATGAAACTATGATCTATGAATGAAATATGTTTTGCAAGTGTGAATATCATGACATGAAATTGTGACGTGAAATGTAGAGTGAAGACGTGATATAAATACATGACATAACTATTAATCATAAACTACTACATGGACACTGCAACTCGTGCTTGTGACATAACATGCTTGAAACATATTAGAGGTATATGAAGAACATGGTTCCATCCTAGTTTATACACACAGACATATACACTCATACATTTATATATATGTGTGTGTGTGTGTGTGTGTGTGTGTGTGTGTGTGTGTGTGTGTGTGTGTGTGTGTGTGTCCATAACATGAGAAATTTACATAACATGAGAAATTCACGCATCATTATTCCAAACCACCCAAATCCGTGGTTACGACCAACTCAAACCCGTGATGGCTGGAAACTAATTTCATATATTCATGAATCATGTCATTCACCACCATATAAGCAGGGTTATAATTTTACAATGCATATGCATGAAATCATGTTGTGAAGGTAAAATGAAAGACATATAAGAATTATAAACTAAAAACATACGTGAACTTTAACATGAAAAGCACGCTTGAATTGCAAAATTGAAAACTATAAACATGCATAACATAAACTGGAAAAAAAGTTATGAACACGTGACGCGTACTCTAAACTATAAGGTAGACTAAAGACATAAATTGATTACATGACCTAAGGGCAAAATATATATAAAAAAAATTAACCTAAATAAAGTATTTGTGAGAGAAGCTCTGTAAGTTCTCTACATTTTCAACAATGAGAAGAAGATTGGATCTTGGAATCAAGCTTGCTATGTAAGTTTGATCTTCTCTAAAGTTATGTTTTTCATTAGTGAGTTGTTATCCTTAGTTAAACATATAGTGATGTATTATATATTGGATACATAATAACATAACATGAAGTTGAAATTCGGTTAATGAAATGTGTATTGATGCTTTGGAAGCATAAACACAATATGCTTGTGATTGGGTCAAATATGTTCATGTTGGACATCAAACACAAAATTAGAATTTGAAACTCTAGATGAAATGTTAGAGCTATTACTACCATTATAGAATCACCTAACCACTTTTGAGTGACCTATAAAATTATTCATGAGTCACTTCTTTGTGAGATTCTAATTTGGTTTTTATTTTGATTCAAGGTAATGCATATATTTATTTACAATACATTTATGTATATTCTATAACATGTCTTGATGTTGGTTTTTATGTTAAAAAATAGATTTTGGGTGTTTTGAAGTGTTTAGGAAATATTGAAAGTTAATTGGGTGAATAACCCAATTTGCATCAGCTCTCTCGTTCCAGAGAGCTGATGACTTGAAACATTTGAAAATAATAACAAAATACATTCGCGCACTGTAGCACACGCTAAAATGTTTTTTTTCCCGATTTTGAGTTTTCGAACTTCGATTTATCCTCGATTTTTTCCTATGGATTAGTAATGGAATATAGTATTCCATTTTATTATTTAAAAATACACTCATGCTCTAAATAGATGGGTTAGACTCATTTCCATTGCGTTGGGCACCGATCCGACCATAGGGGTTCCACATCCGCCCCAACAATAACATGCAAATTAGGCATACCAAATGCCCATAACATGAAAATGCCCAAATTGAGCCGTAGATCTGAAATCAACCTAAACCATGGATATATCATATTATTAAACACATATCTAAGCACGATTAACAAATAATCATGCTAAATGATGAAGAATTGAAATGGGTCAAATTCGTGCGTTTCGATAATCTATGATATCATGTGAAACAAATGCCAAAATGAAGATCATAGAGCTTGCTTGATCTTTATGGAGCTTGAAAATACATGAAAACTCAAGTTTTTGGCTTAAAATTAGGCAAAAATTCAAGGGTGAGGCGTGAGAGATGAAAAAGAATGATGAAGAAATGAAAGGGACAATTTGTATTTATAAACTATATTGAGACCGATATGCCAGTGTCATGACTGATATGCTGATTTCATTCCACTAAGCAAAAATCGAGCATATGAATCGGTTTAATGAACAATATGTGTGAGTTGGCACTGATATACTGGTTCCAAAGAGGGTCTCGTAGATTCTGGACATCGGTATGTCGGGTCCAATGGCTGTATCAACGTGGAGGGCCACCGTATGCCGGTGTTAGACCAATTTTTCAGTCCCAGAATGCAACTGAAGGTAAAAATGATTTCTAAATGCTCATGGACTTGGACCGTAGCCTCGGTCAACATGCGTACATCCCACGCAAGCATAAAGCATCGTCTGCATGATCTACATGACCATGATAACCATGATGATCGTGCTAAATATGCTAAATACATGGGGTGTGACAAAGTTGTTTACATGAGTTGCAAGAATCAGAATCAACAATATTCTTATTGATATGTTTGTTTTATCTTATAATCGGAATAGATTGTTAGAAAGTATCTATTTTTCAGTAACAAAATAAATAATTAGAAAAATATGTTAATTTATTATAATATTGTGCTTATGATTTTTATCAAAATACGGTATTTTTTAAGAATAAAATATTTTTATTATTTTTATAATTTGATGAAAAAATAAATAACAAAATAAATTAGGGATTTTATTGGACAAAAAAAGGAATTGGAATTTTTTAAAGGGGTAAATATGTCACACTTAGAAATGTGATTGTTGGTATGTGAGAATCACAATCTCAATCCCTAATTGGATTTTTACATGGGTCCCACATATTTGATTCTCATTCTCTCTCAATTTTAAGTAATTAAACACAATATTCATTCCCATTACATATTCACATACCATTAATGTTTTCATAATACTCCAATACGTTATGAAGTCAAAAAGTGAAAATTATATTTTGTCGATTTTACATATTTACTTTTAAGATAAAATACATAAATATTTTTGTATTATTATCAAATCATTAAACCTTACTATTTTTATATAAAAGTTATATGTTTTTCTACTAAATAAGATTATTGTTTCATTCAACATGCCACATATCACTTCTATTACTTACTAAAAAATTTATGGGACATAATTAAAAACATAAGAATAAAGTATAAAATATAAAATATAAAATATTTTGTTATATAAAATTACTAGTGTGTGCTCGTGCCTACGGCACGGTGTTACGGAATTTACAGAGAGATTGGGATTCTGTTATTTAATTTGTTTATAATGAAATGATTTTATTTTTTAATTAAATGATTTTACTTTTTGATTTATTTGGTAGTTTTTATTTTCCATTAATAAATGATTTTATTCTTTAATTTATTTGGTAGTTTTCATTTTTTCATTTTTATAGAGATTTTATAATGGAATGAATCTTTATCAGCCATTAGATTATAATGAAATGATCTGAGCCGCCAATTAAGCCACATAAAGATAGTCTTTGGATACATTATATCTCTTAATCTTAACCATCGGTTGTCTTCTCTTTCCTCCCACACCATTGTGCTTTATAATATAGATTATAAAATCTAATTTATAACTCAAATATTTATAGAAAATAAATGAGAGGAGGAATGACAGAAAATCCCAAATTCCGATCGATATTCGGGTTCCTGTATCATTCAGTAGAAGATTCGGAAAGAATTTTTATCTCAACTAAAAATTTTAGTCGGGATTCGACACTATTTTTGTCCCAAATAAAAAATAGGCAGAAGATTTAAGATAATTTTTTATTTTAAAATCCGAGATGTGTTCATGTCGTACACTAGTTACTTAAATAATTAAATATTCTTATTTCACTCCACACAAATCATATCAGCATAGAATTTAAATCCATCAAACAAATTAATTGATAGTTTTAAGAGAGTGTTTCATGATAGTTTTAAGAGTGGTTTACAGTGACTTAAAACAGTGAAATTTGTTACTATTTCAGACTTGAATTGAGTATTTGTATGATGTACTAGTTCAACAATATTTGGTGTTTCTACTAAAAAGAGTGTGATGAATAAAAAATAGTTTATAAACGGTGTTATGTAATTTTTTTAAAAGTAATTTTGATGATCTTTTCTAATATTTTGATGATAGGTAAAAACTAAGTAAAACTCAATTTTTTTAAAAAGAAATCATTATTATTAATCGTAATTTTTTATCATTAACAAAAGTTAAGGAGATGCCCTTTTGGGGGATCCAAGAGTAATGCTATCATTTCATTCAATTTTTGTTATAAGTGTGTATGACTATTTTTATGATTGGTTGAAATATACACATTAGAAGGGATAGAAAAATCTAATTTTGGATCTTGATCTTGCTGCATCCGGATCCATATTTGATTTTACAGAACCAAATCCGGAAAATATTATCCAGATGTGGGTATATTTATCTGGATCTCCGGATATTTAAATTCGAATAATGTAATATTCAATTTTTTTCTTATATTTATATTTTTAAATTTGGATCCTAATATATATATATATATATATAATAAAAGAACATGGATCCGAGCGAGTCTAAATTGACATGAGTTTAGATATTTTTTTACGATTATGGATTTTTTTGGATCTTGGATATTTTTTACTAACCCTACATATGGAGTAAGAGAATGAAAGGAAGCAAAGCTCGATGATGGAGCATCCCAATACTTTCCAAATTTTTTTTTAAAAAAAAAACGAAAAAAAAAAAGAAAAAAAAAACACTTTATTTGAGCACTAGCTATATGATTACATTGATATTATAAAATTTATTTTAAAACATACACTCAATAATCAATATCTCGGTTGTCTTTTTATTTTGTTTTGTTATTCTCTTTGTTGGGTTTTGTTTAATACACATTAAACCTATGGATTAGACTCCAATAATTATAATTTATGTTAGGCTTTTAAGGAGTTATTGGACTTCGAAATCTATAAACTTAATTAATTAATCTTCATAACGCATGCATGGGACTGTTTGGAAACAGAAACAATGTTATATTTTGTACTTGTACTCGGTCTTATCACTATGAGCATAACTTTTTGGATACAAAGTTTCCCATTTCTGGAATCTTCTTGGTTTTCAAAAATATGATATTTCATTGTTCATGAATTGGGCTACACTTTAAAGATTAAATTAAAATCTTTTAATACTATTTTCATAAACCTTTTTAACCTTAGGCAACATGGCCAAACTTGTGTGGATTATAATACAAATATATAAATTTTATATATATGTGTACATGAACATGAACACTTTGTTTTAGAGTAAGGTCTATTGAAAATTTGAATTCATATACTTATAATATTATATAGTTAAAGAGATCAATGGAATATATCTTGAAAATCGATTTATTGATGATATGGTAATTTTGTAGTTATACACTCATAAAATGGTTATTTTTTTAATCCGAAGTATAAGAGTGTTGAAGTAATAAAAAAACCCGGTAAATCTGGAGTCGATCCAAAAAAATAGATTTAGTAAAATAAAATAATAATTCAAGTGAAAATAAAAATAAAAAGACTGAATTGTTTGAAGTGATGAACAATTTTAAATTGAATTGTAACAATAAAATAAAATGATGGGACTAAGGGATCCACTCTCGATATTTCAAATTTAGAGAACTCTTACTTTTTATAATATATAAATTATCATTATTACCCAGTTAATTTACTTCAGGAATTAATTATGTCAAAATATATAAAATCAGCCATAAAAACGGTGATAATATTTGTCTATAACAAGTCCAGTTAGATACTCAATTATGTCAAATATATAAAATTAGCCATATAGGTGGTAAAGTTTGTCAATAATTAACTAAATTTAAATTAAATATTAGTCCTTAGATTACAATTAATATATTATAATGTAAGTCAGATTAATCTATATTTTCATTTTAAGAGCTTCACCCTTTACCCCAATAGGATGAAATTAGCTACTCATGCTTTGAATAAAAATATACATAATTTTATTACTGAAAGAAAAATAAATTACAACAAAGCTTTGAAAAATAAAACACACAGGAGTTGAAACTCCTTAAATTTTCAGAGAGAAAACTATGAAATTCGAGCTGCTGAAATGAGGTGCTGAGCACCTCTACAATTGCAATTGCATAGAAATTATTGCATCCGCCCAAAAATGGATGGGAACCCTCTGCTATTTATATAATTTTTTTTTTGTTTTTGTTTTTGTTTTTAAGAATTACATATAGCACATTTTAGATTTTTTATTAATTTCGACCTTGAAAATCTCAGAACTAGAAAATCTTGTAAAGAACAAAGTTTTAGATATTTGAGTATTCTTTCATATGAAACTAGAATTGCCTCAATCCGATATCAGAGTAAGAAGTTGTGGCTAAAATACGAAAATTATGTAAGGCTAGAATTTTCGAAATTGTATATTGTTAGAACGCCCTTTTAAGTTTTTGGCCTCCAAAATCTAAATGTCACGTCCATTTTTCTAGTTATGCATCCAAAGTATTATTTCACCAACATAATAAATAAAAATACAATAAAAATATATAGAACATAAATTTAATTATTATTTCACAAATGTACTAAATTAAGGGGATTAATGAAATTATTAGTGTAAAGTGATTACTTTCTCTTTATTAAATGTATATTTTCTAGTGTTCATCAATAATTTAAATCATTATCTAGTTAGACAAATAAAATATTAAAATTATTTGACCTAAATTGATGCCATCTTTGTGGTCATGGTAAAGCATATTCTCACTTTGGAAATTACATATGTTAGAGTATTGTTGGAAGGGTGTGTTGTTATTATTTAAACATGCATACTTCATAAAAGAACAATAATCAACAATAATTATTATGCATGCCTTACATAGACCAAACGTCTTAGACAAACTTGAAATTAATTTGTGGAAAAAGAAGAAAAGAATACTAAGTCGAGTAATTCTCCGTCCTCAAAAACTTATTAGCTCCGTCTCGGTGCACTACGGATCTCTTGACTAACGTTCTCCCAGGATACTTGATTGCTTTTTGATTAAGAGCCATTCCTTTATTTAAGAGCACGAACTAGGACAAAATGGTGGAAACTCTCTCAAGTATTTAGACTTTCTGATATGCCTAAAACTTAGAAAAGACTTGAATACTTTTGAATGTCTAAATGAGAAATCAAGGGAGTTTATTTATAGAGCTGTAAAGTTTTCATTGAAGAGGTACCCTTAGGTTTAATGATGCAATCTTTTAAAAAGTTATAACTCTTCAATGTATTATTCCAACTCAAAAGTTATATCATTTCTCTTTAAAGGATATATTCATTCATTTGGTGTCTTTCCTAAAAATCACATATTAAGAACATGTCTTATCAAAAACTACCCTATAAATATACCTTATATTTAGGAAATTTCCTACAACATATCGGATCACACTATATGGCCAACATATCTTGAAAATTGATTTATTGATGATATGGTAATTTTGCAGTCTCCATTTTATGGCATTTTATTCACTATCTTGTTAAAGAATTAACAAATAAATTTATTTGACCTAAATAATGATACCATCTATGACACTATATGGCCATGCTAGGGAATATTTTCACTTTGGAAATCACATATCAGATAATATAATCATGTAATTTCAGAAATGGTGATGATGTCTTTCTGATCCAGACAGTTCTACATGCATGCAAAGACTGTTGTACGTAGGCTATAGTATGATTGCATGTAGCCAATTATGATGATATTTCTTGAAATAACGAAAAACAAAAACAAAACAATAATTTCAAGTTATTGTAGAAAAATTATTGGTCAAAGGAATAATTTAATTTCCAGGTTTATTTTTTGAAGACATGAAAGTACTCTTTCAGGCATTACTAATTTCAGCAGGCTATTAATGTGAGACCATGTCCCTATATTATCATTATCCCCTAAGAACTTGGTAACCAAATACCCACTATCCTAATTAAACTCAACCACTCCTCCTATTTAAAAACAACATCTAACCTTAACTATTCTTTTAATGTGTGTGTGCTTGGTGTGAAGTAATTGAGAGTACTGGTGTATCAGAGATAATTTTCCAGAAACCAGTAGTCTGTTAGAGAGAGAAACAGATCCGTAGTGAGAGAAAACACAGAAGAGAGAGAGAAAGTGTGGGCAGGAGAGAGAAAAGCTCATTCGTCGTCTTTCGGTCACCTTTTCCGGCAAGTGACCACATAAGGAGAATCCTCTTGTCGAGACGAAGCCAACGCCACCGGTCCGATCACCAGATTCCTTCTCACGCGCCTCCACACGCCGCCTCGCCGTCGATTCACGCGCTCCACGCGCCGCCATGCGTGATCGACACCTCCCGGACCAGGATCTTCGCCTCGTCGAGATATGCGGGTTAGACACCTCATTTGCCCAATTCGGACCTTCGGTTGTCGTGAAACGAGCTTAGAACGAGAGTTAACGGTGTTCGATCGTTCGTCGGTGATTATCGAGCATCAGCCATTTCCACCACTGTCGTTGTGATCATGGTTACGTGTAATGTTTGTGGACCACCTTGTTTTGAAATTCTGAAGTCGTTGGAGTTCGGTACGTTATACTTTACAATTTTAGGGGTGTATTTGTAAGATTTTGAAAGTTTTGGACTTATTCGCATTTTGACATGTTTAGGGACCTAAATGAGTAAATTCTGATTTTTAGTGAGTAATTTGAGATAATTGGAAGTTTTAGGACTAAATTGATAATATCAGAGAGTATTGGGGTTAAATTGTAAATTTGGAAAGTTTAGGGGTAAAATCATAATTTTGGTAAAATATAGGGACCTGATCGTAATTTTATACTTTTTCCAGATTTTAGCGAGGACATATAGATATAGAGAGTCTTGCGTGGATTGAGGTAAGTACAAATCATGATGATTCTCTTAACATAAATGTTTGTTGATTGATGTTTGCTATGTGAGTTATGTAATATAATATAAATATATATTTATATATGTAATGTTGGAAAATTGACTGAGTAATTGATAGGATGAGAATGTAAATTGTGAATATAACTTATGAGTATAAATTGTATGCTTGTAATATGAATCGAAGTATTTGAGTATTGTGTGACTTTGAGATGAGTTGATGGATGAAATGCGATGAGATGTGTTGTATTGGATGATGTGTGAGATTGTTGTTATGCTACCGGATTTAGTATGATAATGGTCGGATATGCGAGATTTATGCGAGATTAGCAGAGGCGTGTGGTTCAATCCCCCTCTTGCACATTTATGCAGGATTATATGGTGGGAAACCTTGGGGGTAAGAGATAGACTCTCCCAATGGTTTCAATCCATTATTATACCGAATTCGGATAGCAAACCTTGTTTGATTGAGATGTGTTGTTGTGAGTTTGTTTTGCCTGAGTTAGTCTTATATATATTAATTGTTGTTTTCACATGTTAATAATTATATATTTATATATATCTATTTTGTGGGTGAGGTCATGTTGAGAGTATGAGTGTTTTTTCATTACTGAGCTCTTTAAGCTCACCCCCATTTCCCAAACATCTCAGGTAGTTCGCTAGCGCAACAGTAGTAGTATCAGTATGAGGATTTGACTCGTTTGCCACAGCCGTCAGTCGGGTTGGTCCAGACAATTCTTTTGGCTTTGAGATATGACATTTAGGATGAATTTCATGTTTTCAGACATTTATTGTGGAGTAAACACTTATTGGGATTTATTTGGATTGCATTTTATGGAATATTATTTTCTTTGCGAACTTTTGGTTCAATTGCATGACATATAAGTGCTCGAGCTGAAGTGATTCGCGGACCCCTTTCTAGGGTTGGACCCGCTCTAGGGAGGGGGTCGTGACAATTACTTATTCATTTTTTTATTTATTTATGAACGGTTAATATATTTATATTTACCGCCCATCTATCTTGTATTTTATGGATTATTTTGAGTATTATGAACTTTTGATGTGTTTTAGGTATGTTTTGTAGATCAATGTGAAATTATGACTAAAGCGGGCTTATCGAGTGGCGAATTGGTAAAATCATAGCAAAATCGAGCCATATTCCAGACCTAAGGTTGAGCGTCACAATGCGTCCATGTGTATCTCGACGTGGCCTAGTGTAATTTTGAGACAGAACATACATCGAGTAGCGCACCACGACACAAGTATATGCGCGTCGCGACCTCCAAGTAAAGTAGCCAGCTTCGCGACGCATGATCATACTTGTCACAATGCGGTCCCGATTTCTAGTGCGTGAAGAACTTTTATTTCTTAAGAAAGAAATCTCCCAACAATTCCTATATAAGAACAAGTCCGATTCTAAACCTAATCGTCATTCTTTTGGAGACCGTAAAGTAGAGAAAAAACCCCAGAGCAAGGCAATAACCAGCAACCAATATTGAAGATTAAAGCAGATGATCTCAATACGAGTTCTTTCTACCATTTTCTCTTTCAATTTATTTTCATGAATTCTTGCTTTGTATTAATGATTAGTTTGTACTTAATGACAATCATGTGTAACTAAATCATTAGTATAGGATTGTAATGGATCTTAAGCACATCATTTAATTCAGTTTCCATCTTTTTGTTCTTTTGAGTTTGTTACGTGGCTATTTATTATTTTACGATCTTAGTGTTTTCTCTTGATTGATCACTAATAGGATAGTTATGGTAAACCTATAAGAACTTGGAAAAGGGAGTTTGAGTTTAGCCTTGGGAATAATAGAGCGTGATGATAGTTCTTAATGAATAGATTTCCGTATAGGATATGAATATACGTACAGGACATGAGGAGTCAATATTAGGACATGTTCTTAATGAGTTTAACTTGACTTAACTATCATAGAAATATAGATAATTAAATTAAGTTAAGAGTTTCTACTTGACCATCGGAAGAGTCTTGTAGATAATTTAGCGTTTTAGGTTAATAATTCATAATAATAACCCAATTGAATGAAAAGTACAATAACTCATTATTTGTGTATTTATGTGAAGTTAAAACCTCAAGTTCTTCTCTCGCATAAGGTTTTCCAAAGTAGCTCGTTTTCTGTTATAATATGTCTATTAACAATCTTTAGTATGACAAAGGAATATAAAAAGTAAACTTCTGTTTGATTCTTAGGGTTTTTCAAAATGCATATAATATGAATAAATTTATTTAAAATTAAAACTGTGTTAATTCTGAGTTTCTGACCATATAAGAAAGTTGTTCATAATTTTTTTGATTACATAGAAATCACTAGATTCAGGAGCTTAAATTAATAGTTAATAAGTTAATTTAGTATTAAAGACAAGTTTTAACAGGCCCATTTACATGAAAATAAAAGACATGAGATTAAATTTAGAGAATTTAGAGTGATGGAGGGGGAAAAAGTCAAAATGAGACAAACAGGTCGAGAAATAAGTTAGAAATGAGTTTAAAAATTTTAGTTAGAGATTATATATAGAAGGAATCAAATATAAACCTTAGCTCTGATATATTATATTAAAGAAACTGTCATAATCAATAGCTCAAGTAAGAAACAAATGTTGTGATTCTCTGATCACTGGAGAGTGTTTATGAGAAAAAATAAATTTTATTACTAATTTATATGTATTACAAAACTTGAAATAAAAAAATCACTCTCTACACACTCTAAGCTCTCTTATTTGGAGCTTAAACTATTGTTGGAGATGGTTTGAGCTCTCAAATGAGCTCTCTATTTATAGCCAAAATTTGGCTCAAATTGTCAACAAAGAAATAGTTCCACCGAAAGTTAGCTTGTAGTTTTGCACCAAAATTTCAAAGACCACCGAAAATAGGTTTGGAGGCATGCAAAGGTAGTTGGCAGCCATGCAGCTGAATTCTACGATTCTCTCACTCCAGCTACATCTGAAACGATTGACTTCTGACAATTATCCCAGTCATATCTCTATACAGCTCTAGCTTGTCCCGAGTGATCACCTTTGTTGACATGTCAGCTATATCTCTGCATAGTCTAGTTCTACTTCTGGAATTTCATATTACACCATATCTGTGAACAATTGTACCGGTCTTGTGTCTGGATTTCTGTAGAAGATATTATGGGCTTTCCGATATCTTCTATTGTCTGGTCTTCATGAAACACTACATCTCGGCTTTTGATGACCATATTTTCCTTCAGATCCCATAATATGTATCCAAATTCTTCATCTCCATAGCTTGGGAAGAAGCATTGAGTAGTCCTTACATTGATTTTCTGATTGAGCTCATTTGATATATGTGCAAAGGTTAAGCAATGAATACTCTAATGTGATAGTAGAAATGATTCTTACCAGACCATACTTTCTCCGAAATTTCAAAATTCAACGGTACAGATGGTGATATATTGATCAGGTAACATGTGGAACGAACAACTTCTCCCCAGAATAGTTTTGGCACCTTAGCCATACTGAATTTTGAAATTTTTCTCGAAATTTCAAAATTCAACGGTACATATAGTGATATATTGATCATGTAAAAGGTGGAACGAACAACTTCTCCCCAGAATAGCTTTGGCACCTAAGCCATATTGATCATGCTTTTGAATTTCTCCATAATAGTACTATTCATTCTTTTGGCTACACCATTATGTTGTGGGGTGTGTTGAACAGTCCTCTCATGTTGAATATCATATCTTCCATAGTACGCATCGAACTCTCTGAAAGTGTACTCGTCTCCATTGTCTATTCGGAGGTACTTCAGCTTCTTTCTTATTTCACGCTCTACCATGGCATGAAACGGTTTGAAATGATCCAATACTTGATCATTCATCTTTAAGAAATACACCCGCACTTTCCGATAAGCGTCATTAAAAAAATTCAGTAAATACATATTACGGCCCAGTGAATCAACCTCTAAGGGACCACAAACATCAAAGTGCACCGGATCGAGCAATTTTGATCTCCTATTAGAAGAAAAATTAAATGAGATTATATGATGCTTACCAAATAAGAAGTGGTTGCAAAGACCTATTGCAGCATCATTGGAAACAATGATAAGCTCCTTATTGGTCAAGTAGACAATAATCTCTCACTTATATGACCGAGTTTTTGGTGCCACGGATTATAAGAAGCTTTTTTTCAGCTACTTTGAGGTTGTCTTCATAAATCTTCACATGAGTTTTATATAAAGTGCCACAAACATGTCCTCAAGCGTCAAATATGGCACATTTTGTCATTCTCCATGTGCCATTTATCAAGTGATTTTCATAACCTTGTTTGTCAAGGGCTATCCCCAAGAGTAGATTCAGTTAAAGTTATGGAACATGCAGGACATCCTTCAAGGTTAATTTGCATCCATCATTTGTAAGTATCTGGATGTCACTAATTCCTACTATCTTAGAGGAATTGATATTTCTCATATTCATTTGACCAAAGTCTTCTACTTTTTATGTTGTGAATAAATCTCTATGAGGGGTTACGTAGTAGGATGCTGCAGTATCTACCACCCACTCGACATCTTGGGTTGCGGTGTGAAGGCATGTCTCTTCTTGGATGGAACAAATGGCTACATCTCATGTGAAAACTACTAGTGTCTTTCAATCTTTATTCTTCATGCTGTCAAAGGCACCGCCTAAGCGGCGCTTAGGCAGACACCTTGACAGGTTTATGCTTAAAACGCTTAAGTGGGCTCCAAAACAAGTTTGAGAGTTGTACCCATGTATCAGATTTGGTCAACAAGTGTCCATTGAAAGTTGTGTCCATGTATCAGATTTGAAATCTGTTTGAAGAGAGAGACAATTGCCATTAAATGCAGATGAGCTGTTTCCAAATGAAATGTACAGCTGTACTTGTACTATTGTACAACATATATTTATTTATTTATTTTGATAAATTCATTTATATGGTGTGACTTTTGTGGACATATCTCGAAATGAGGCATTTAAATCAAAAAGTCAAAAAATAGTAAATTCATTTTTGTGGACATATCTCAATAAATTCATTTATATGGTGTGACTTTTGTTATACTGCCACTTTGGTGTGGCTTTATGAGTTGTTTCCCTGAAAATTGATGTCAAAAAGTCAGATTTGAATCATTTATATATTCTCCATTTCGTAGAGTTTATTCAATTCATATACTCCATTTCGTAGAGCTGGCTCCAACTGTAGAGAAAATATGAAAGAAAAAATAAAAACACTTGCCTTAAATAAGTGAAGAACATCTACCTGAATGTTATCGTCCACGAAATTCCAACAATCTCGGTTAAAATTACGGGCAACATTTTAATGATTACAAAGAAAATATAAGGTGTGACTTTTGTGGACATATCTCAAAAGGAGACATCAAACGCTTTAAACAACATATTGTGGGGAATTAAAGGAGATGTGGCAAAATGAAACAAAGTCCATAAAGAGGTGGTTGATGAGAATAAGGCCTATTGGAAGGTAAAACCATACAAAGGGATGAGAAAAAAGCTTTTAATGAAGCTATGATAAAAAAAATATAAATGTATACGAAGACAATGAGATGAAAGAAGTACTTGCGCGGGGTAAAGAACCGATTTCTTCAATTCCAAAAAAGAGAAAGGGACCTATGAACTATTTCCTAGTTATAATGAATCCCAACTTTGTACTAAAATATCCCACTACCGTGGGAAACAAATTGGCATTAGAAAAAATTCATGTCTATATTGGTGATTTCTTTTATGAGAATGAGATATCTTTTAATTGTGCAAATTCTGAAAGCTATCAAAAGATGTGTTATGCAATATTGCACTGATCCATCTAGTAAGTGATACTTTTAATATATATATTCCTAAATTATTGGCTTATAGTTATATTTTGATTAATCCTTACAAATTTTAGATTTTTAATATTACATCATTTTCAAGCCACCTTCTTATCATGATTTGAGGGTTAATATCTTGAAAAAGAAAGTTCAAGAAATTAAAAATTGGATTGATGAGTTCAAGATTCATTGGTAACATATGGTGTTACCATAATGACAGATTGGTGGACCAATAAGAAAAGAAAAACTCTTATTAACTTTTTGGTCAATTATCCCAAATGGATGATTTTCGTAAAGTCAATTGATGGATCGACTTATATTCATGATGCGAATTTGATATATATGATGTTGAATGAAGTGGTTTTGGAGGGTGGTGAGAAGAATATGATACAAGTATGTGCTTTAGTTTACCTAACTTGCAAATTTAAATTTTTTATTTATGTACGTAGTGAATGATTAACTTCTTTTACTTGTAGGTTGTCACCGACAATGCATTTAATTACAAGCTTACGGGTAAATAGTTAATGCGAGACTATAGAATTTATTAGACTTCTTATGCAACTCATTGTATTAATCTCATGTTACAAGATCTTTGTGTCATGCCTATGGTGGTAGATGTTGTGGAGAAAGCAAAGGAAATATCTCTCTTTATTTACAATCACTATCATGTATTGCATTTGATGAGGAAACTTATAGGTGGGAGAGATCTTGTACTGCGTGCAGTGACTTATTTCACCACTACTTTTTATACTTTGTAAAATATGTTTGAGAAAAAGCCAAACTTAAGAAGTATGATGACACATGAAGATTGGGTGAAAAGTAAGTGGGTTAAATTTAAAGTTGGAAAGGAAATTGCATAGACAATCAATAAATCAACATTTTGAAATCAAATGGATTATGTCTTGAAGATTATAGCTCATTTAGTTGATGTGATTCACATGGTTGATATGGAGGAAAAGCCATATATGGCTTACATCTATTGTGCAATCAAACTTTGTAAGGAAAAGTTACTTGTTAATTTTGGAGATGCAACTCAAGAAGATAGGAATACTTCGGAGAAAGTGTTGTCTATTATTGATTCTTGATGGAAGGAGTAACTCAGACAACCATTGCATGCATCAGCTCATTATCTTAACCCACTTTATATGTATGACACTCCTAATTCTCCAAATGAAATTGATAGCAATGATGAAGTTAAGAAATATTTATTGGATTGTATCCATAAGTTATCAGATAATGAAGATCAAAAAGTAGCTATCATCCGTGAGCTTGTAGCCTTTCGAGAAAAGCAAGGGAAATTTGGAAGTGCTAGTGCCCAAAGACTTACGGATGAGATGGCTCCATGTAAGTTTACTTCGAATAGTTTTTACGTGAATTTAATGTTAAGAAGTTACTTTTCTTTAAGTGCTTCCTTACGTTATTTTTTGTAGATATCTGATGGATAATTTTTGGAAGTGAAGTTCCAACATTGCAAATATTTGCTAAGAGAATAGTTGGACTTACTAGTTCAGCTTCTTCGTGTGAGAGGAATTTGAGCACTTTTAGTAATGTAAGTGTGTTTATTTTTCTTTCTTCTTTTTTATGTTTGAATTTTTAGCTTTTTCTTTAAATTTTTTTTAATACACTTCTTAATAATTATAGATCCACACTAAGAAGAGAAACTGCTTAGAATCGAGCCGGCTAAAGGATATAGCATATGTGCAATATAACAATAAGCTTAAGAAGCGTTATGAAGAACTTATTCTTGGGAAAGATCTTGATCCTATTCTCTTGAAGTCAATTGATGAATGTACCAAGTGGTTAGTACCATTTGATGCTAGAGGAGATTTTGTAGATGGAATGGACTTTACTTATGGAACTTTTGAATATACTGAAGGAAATCAAGATTATCTGATTCCTTCTATCACTCGTACTTATAAAAGACGTACTAAGAACACTCAAACAGGGTCGTCTTCTAGGCCTCAAGTCCAACTTCAAGATTAATATTCTACAACGGATGTTTCAGATGAAGATGGTGATTACATGGGGAGTGATGGAAATGATGATGGCATGTTTTCAGGAGATGACGAGGTCCTTTGAGGACATGATCAATATTTTTTTTAGACATGGTTATTTGAAAGTTTGAATTGTTTAGACATGGTTGTTTGAGTTATTTGAGTATATGTTTAAGCACTTAATTAATTATTGGTATCAATTGTTTGATTTGTTTATTTAAGTTATGAAACTTTATATAATAGATAAAAAAATATGTATATTTGACTAGTCAACCGCCTATTTAACAAGTTAAAGGGCCGCTTGGGCGGCGCTTTGGCAACGCTTGGGCGGGTTAAGCTATCAAACCGCCTTGCACCACCTATTGCTTTTGACAACATAAGTTATTCTTCGACTGAGAATTGCTTTGGCTCTGCTCTCGTTGCAGTTTTCAGCAATTCTTCTTTAAGCGGCATTCTATGCCACAATGGTAGCATTTTATAGGTAGGCTTTCTTTCGTCTGTGGTTCTACCTCTGCTTATGCCTCTACCTCTTTGTCTTCCTCGATGTCTTTCTCGAGTCTCAATGTTAAGAGCTTCTGACTATTTTGAGCCAATGTCTTTTCTCATAAACTCTTCATTCGACAGAGCATCTTTTACCATATATATGGTAAATTTGCCTCATGGAGCCGAATTGCTGAGAGTAATCACAAATATCTCCCAACTATCAGGAAGAGAAGCGAGAAGTATGAAGACTTATACATCATCTTTATGTTGTATGTCTATTGCAGATAACTGATTCACCAGGCTATGAAATTCATTGGTGTGTTCTGCACCTGGAGTTCCACTCCTTAACTTCAAGTTCACCAAATGTCTCATTATCAATACTTTGTTCCGAGCAGTATTTGTCTGGTATATGCCTTTCAGCTTCAACCATATCTCGTAAGCATCTGTATCATGTGCTACGTGGTGGAAGATACTGTGGCCGATCCACTGCCTAATATGATCGAGAGTTCTGTTGTTGAGTTTATTTCAGTCACTCTCTTTTGCAGAATCTAGCCTCGCTCCATTTTCCTTGATCATACCGAATATATATTTCTAGTGCAAATAATCTATCATTCGAGGCCTACAAATGGAGTAATTGGTTGATGTCAGTTTGATCATAGCACCAGAAAGTGAATATTCCATTTCTATTTAAAGTTTAAAATTAGAATGAAAATAGGTCAAAATCAGAGTTGTTTTTCATAAGTTTGAGGTCATCATTGCGTCTGGATTGGTCGAAAATATTGGATTTGACTCTTCGCTGGTCCAAATCCCACATAGTAGTCGATTATAAATTTTCGAAACTTCGAGCGTTGAATTGTAATTTCAGAGATTTCAATGGCTCAATGAAATTCACCAGTGATGCTGACGTGGCAGACACATGTCTGCTGACATTGTAAAGTGGGAACAGTTTGCTAATGTGTCAGACACGTGTCGATGATGTGTCAGACCCCTTGTTGATGTGGTAACACATGGCACTGATGTGGCTGCTGATGTGTCGCTAACTATACGCTTATATGGAACTGATGTGTGCTAACGTGTCGATGATATGGTGGACATGTCAGCGTCTTCAACCTCCTACAGCGCGTGCGACACATGGTGCAACTGGGATTCATGTGTGTTTCTCTAACCGACGCATGTGACACGTGCGTCACCGTCTGTTCTCCGTTTGATAGTCGAAAAACACCACCACGCTCGTCTTAACGTGAACAAGTTGATTGTATGGTCAAAATATATTTTTGAGAACTTTCATGAAACTCAAATTTTTTGAACCGAGTTTCGTTCTTCGATTTAATGGTCCCCAACGTGTAACCAAAGCTACTGATACCACTTGTTTTGATTCTCTGATCATTAAAGATTGGTTATGAGGAAAAACTAATTCTATTACTACTTGAACAGAATTTACAAGTATTACAAAACTTGAAACAAAAATAAAAAATAAAACATCTTTCTACACTTTCTAAGCGCTCTTACTTGGAGTTTACACTCTTGTTGGGGATTGTTTGAGCTCTCAAATGAGCTCTCTATTTATAGCTAAGTTTTGACTCTAATTATCAACAAAGAAATAGTTTCACCAAAAGTTAGTTTGTAGTTTTTCACCAAAATTTTAAAGACCATCGAAAGCAGGTTTCACGTAGTTGGATTCTACAGTAAATAATAAAATTAAAGTCTAATGTACAAGTTCATATTGGAAAATTACAAATAATATAATTCTAAATTAATTTAAAAATCCGCAAACAAATTACGAAATAAACTCGAATGTTCAATCTAATTTTATTTTATTTTATTTCCCCACATGAAAATAAGCTATTTGGTGTTAGCTTCAGGAATTATATATGCGATGAAGACTACTTTAGGCAGAGTTGCTCTTTTGGGCTATATGTTCACTAAAGCTTCGGGTCTTTATTATTGTAACAGATGAGACACAGAAATAGAAATAGTGGGGGCTGAATAGTAATGGGTAAGTTGTAATCTTATATGGGCTAAAAAGCCCATGAAGATAAATAAAACATTGGACAAACAATTAGGGCTCAATTTTGTTCTCTTTTTTTTTGTGTGTGGGTGAGTTTAGCAAAATGAAAAGCCAGAAAATAACCCAACCACAACAATCCTTTTTATTGTTGGTATTGTTTTAAAGGTTGGGTGGACAAAGGGCAAATTATTTTTTGGGTTAATTATATTCTATTATTAAATTTCTGATAAAATAATAATAATTGTGCAATGTGAATTTTGAAATATTATATTTTACTGTTAAACTTATAATAACATAATATTTTGCTATTAAAGTTAAACAAAATCTAATATTTTATTACTTTTCCGTTAATTGATCGTTAGTTAACTTATTTGATTTTAGTGTTAATATATAATGATAAATTAAACTTATTTTTTCATAAATTTAATAATGAAATGTAAATAATCGTTTTATGTAACTCAAAACTTTTGAGCGTGAGAGGTTGCTTTGAAATTAATTAGAAAATTTTGATCACACAGTGTATATTGATCCTTTTTTAAAAAAAAAAAATTAAAAAAAATAGGCTTTACGATCTCATGGTTTTATTCCCTAGATTAAAAGGTTTAAAGAGAGAAAGAGAAATGGGATTCTGTTGAGATACAAAAACGTATTTACTCCAATTCACAAATGACATAAATTTTGGTGTATAATAATAAATTTTTTGTTTAATTTTTTTTTTAAAAGAGAGATATTGGAGCTACAAGCTTACAAGTTCTTGTATAAAATTATTTATACAAAATGATGATTGGTTGAATTAAAATATAAGATAAGATAATAAATCATGTGAATCAAATGATATTTTCGTTTAACCAATTATGTTGGGCCACATCAATTTATCCAAAATTATTTATATAATAGAAGTAACAAAAACCAAAAGGAGGGAACCCAAATTTTAGAAGAATAAATTGAGCCAAGGATCAAGTTGTTGAAGGTAAGAAATCTCACTTGATAATTTATAGTGAAATGAAATGAATAAAATTGTGGCTTGGTGTGTTGTGATTCACCGATCACTTTAGAGTGTATTTGAAGAAAAAACCGAATTGTATTTATTACTACAAGTTTACAACTAGAAACTTAACAAAAAACCTCACACTCTAAAGTGATCGGTGAATCACAACAAGTGGTATCAGAAGCTTTGGTTCTTCATTGGGATCGAAAAACCGAAGAACGGAGTTTGGTTCGGAAAATTTGAGTTCCGGAAAAGTTGTCAAAAATTTATTTTGAGGGTACCATCAGCTAGTTCACGTCGAGACGAGCACGGTGGTATTTTCCGGCGACCGAACTAACGTCCCGCACGCGCCTTCCAGAGAGAAGCCCATGCGCCACACGCGCAGACGAAGGTTGAAGACGCTGATGTGTCATCCACGTCAGCGACACGTGTCCGCCACGTCAGCATACGGGTCCCACACTGCCACGTCAGCAGGCCACGTCAGTACGCCACGTCACTTAACACGTCAGCCGCCACGTAAGAAAAGCGGGCCCACCTTCCATGTCAGCACTGCCACGTCAGCATCCTGGTAAATTTCATCTAGCCCCCTGAAGTTTTGAAATTTATAGTTTTGCCCCAGAACCTTTAGGAATTTACAAATCAGCCCCTGTGTCGGATTTAGACCAACAAAGTGTCTATTCCACCATTTTCGACCGTTCCGGACGCAACGGTGACCTCAGATTTGTGAAATTCAGACCCAATTTTAGTGTATTCCCATTTTAAACTTTAAAACTTAAAATGGAGATGGATGATTCTCATTCTGGTGCAATGATTAAACTGGCTGCCACTAATTACTCCCTTTGGAGACCTCGGATGATAGATTTCTTGCACTGTAAAGATTTGTTTGATGTCATCGAGTTGAAGGGAGTGAAACCAGAGTCTGTTAAGGAGTATGATTGGAATAAACTCAACAACAGAACTTTGGGTCAGATAAGGCAGTGGATCGGTCACAGTGTCTTCCACCACGTAGCACATGATTCAGATGCTTACGGGATGTGGATAAAACTGGAGGACATGTTTCAGGCCAAGACAGCTCGGAATAAAGCCCTGTTAATGAGGCGTTTGGTGAACCTGAAGCTACGGAGTGGAACTTCCGTTGCGGAACACACCAACGAGTTTCAGAGCCTGGTGAACCAGTTGTCTGCAATAGACATGCAGCTGGGAGATGAAGTACAAGCCCTCTTACTACTCAGTTTCCTTCCTGATAGCCGGGAGACATTGGTGGTTACTCTCAGCAATTCCGCTCCATGAGGTAAAGTTACCATGCCTATGGTAAAAGATTTTATGTCGAATGAGGAGTCCAGGAGAAAAGATGTTGGCTCAGAACAGACAGAAGCCTTCGTCACAGAGACTCGAGGAAGACATCAAGGAAGAGACGGAGAGAGAGGCAGAAGCACAACCAGGGGTAGATCCTCAGATGGAAGGAAGCCTACCTATAAGTGCTACCATTGTGGCATTGTAGGCCACCTAAAGAAGAATTGCCGAAAACTGCAACGAGAGCAGAGAGAAGGCAATCACCAGCCGAAGAATGACGAATGAGAGACACTGGTCGTTGTCCAAGCAGATGTAGCAATATGCTCCATACAGGAAGAGACATGCCTTCACAACGCAACCCAAGATGTTGAGTGGGTGGTAGATACTGCAGCATCCTACCACGTCACTCCTCACAGAGATTACTTCACAACCTACAAAGCGGGAGACTTTGGAGCAGTGAAGATGTGAAATATCAGTTCCTCTGGGATAGTAGGAATATGTGATATTCAGTTGCGGACAAATGTCGGGTGTACATTGATCTTGAAGGATGTCCTACATGTTCCAGAACTTCGGCTGAATGTACTCTCGGGGATAGCTCTTGACAAACAGGGCTATGAAAATCACTTCAGAAATGGCACATGGAGAATGACAAAAGGTGTCATGGTTGTCGCCAGAGGACATGCTTGCGGCGCACTATACAAGACTCATGTGAAGATTTGTGCAGATAGCCTCAAAGTAGCTAAAAAGCCCATTAAGATAAATAAAACATTGGACAAACAATTAGGGCTCAATTTTGTTCTCTCTTTTTTTTTTTTTTTTTGTGGGTGAGTTTAGCAAAATGAAAAGCCAGAAAATAACCCAACCACAACAATCCTTTTTATTGTTGGTATTGTTTTAAAGGTTGGGTGGAAAAAAGGGCAAATTATTTTTTGGGTTAATTATATTCTATTATTAAATTTCTGATAAAATAATAATTGTGCAGTGTGAATTTTGAAATATTATATTTTACTGTTAAACTTATAATAACATAATATTTTGCCATTAAAGTTAAATAAAATCTAATATTTTACTATTTTTCCGTTAATTGATCGTTAGTTAACTTATTTGATTTTAGTGTTAAAATATAATGATAAATTAAACTTATTTTTTCATAAATTTAATAATGAAATGTAAATAATCGTTTTATGTAACTCAAAACTTTTGAGTGTGAGAGGTTGCTTTGAAATTAATTAAAATATAATTAGTAAATTTTGATCACACAGTGTATATTGATCCGTCCTCAAGGGGTGTGATTTGGTGGTGTAGGGTCCAAGATCTCACCTTGAGGTTCTGGGTTCGAATTCAGATGGTGCATTTCTTGTAAGAGCCTGGGACAGCTGGTGGTTTTACCTACGCCGCGACCCAGAATAGGTGGTTTGGTGGCGGGGTTTCCATCGTTTCCAAAAAAAAAAAAAAAAAATGTATATTGATCCTTTAAAAAAAAAATAGGCTTTACGATCTCATGGTTTTATTCCCCAGATTAAAAGGTTTATAGAGAGAAAGAGAAATGGGATTCTGTTGAGATACAAAAACGTATTTACTCCAATTCACAAATGACATAAATTTTGGTGTATAATAATAAATTTTTTGTTTAATTTTTTTTTTTTAAAAGAGAAATATTGGAGCTACAAGCTTACAAGTTCTTGTATAAAATTATTTATACAAAATGATGATTGGTTGAATTAAAATATAAGATAAGATAATAAATCATGTGAATCAAATGATATTTTTGTTTAACCAATTATGTTGGGCCATATCAATTTATCCAAAATTATTTATACAATAGAAGTAACAAAAACCAAAAGGAGGGAACCCAAATTTTAGAAGAATAAATTGAGCCAAGGATCAAGTTGTTGAAGGTAAGAAATCTCACTTGATAATTTATAGTTTTGGGTTTTGTTGAGAATTGATTTGTACCGAATCTTACAATGTGATTGCCCTGTTATGATGTCTTAAACTGTTTTCCCCCTTAATAGTGTGTACGAATTTAAAAAAAAAAAACTTGAGTTCTAAGCTTCCGATTGATAAATCGTAAAATTATACAGAAACTATACTCATTATGGATTAAACTATTAAAATTTCAGAATTTTTTGACGAAGAATGAAATTATAGTAAATAAATTTCCAAACATAGTTGTCTTGTTGTAAAATCTGGTTCTGTCTCCCTGGAACATGTAAAAATCGGTTTGTATCTTAAATTTCGGGTATCGAAATTGAGATTCGTAAAAATTCATGTAAACTAGACAGATAGGGATCACGTGGTAAAAATATCAGCCCTTAATTCGTTCTCGTTAAGGCACAATGAATTTTCAAAATTAAATAATGTGCAGTGAGTTTTTAACATTAGGACAGAATTTGAAATTGCGACACTCCAACTTACATAAGTTTAAATCGAACTCCGTAAAATTCGTAGACAACCCAAATATTTTAATTTTCCAGTGAGGTTAAATGCTCATGCATAGCATATTTTATTCGTTGTACAAAAAATATTTTATATCGCTTATTCTAACGACTTTAATTGATTATAGATCGGCGTCAAGAGTCACAACACACATCAACTCCGTGAAGCATCTATGAACAATCCTAAATCAGTGAGTGGAGTACTAGCTTTTCAGAAAAAAATTAGTTGCATGAATTATGATATTTCATTGCTTGCGAATTTATGATTTATAGGATTTATAAAACAAAAAGATTTGAATGACATTTTATGGATTTCAGAATGAGCTTAACTGGGAACAGTATGAGAAGAATTATGTTTTCCATGTGATTAATGAGTTTGTTTAGAAATTCGAATAAATTTAAGCAGAATATAATTTTGATGAGATTGATATTTGAAAATGGTTTTCAAGATATAAAATGATTTGATAAATATGACTTATATATTTATTTTTTGGATTTGACGAATACTTTGGAATTGACAGATTCAGCATAGCCTGTACACATGGCAGATACTGATTCTCAGGACCATGAGGATAATGATACGTAACGTTCATGGATCCTAGTTAGAGTGACATGGGGGACGGCGAGACGTAATGCCCTATGTCACTAGCTACCTACCAAATTCAGTGACATGAAGATGACGATACGTAACGCCCCAAGGCACTAGCTGTTTTTTTGAGAGATGAGTGGGGTAACGACGATACGTAATGTCCCCATACATCAATTTTTCTTTTGAGGCATGTTGAGTTTTTAAAGGTTTGATGCTCGATTGATTTTAAAGATTTTGAGATACTGTTTGAGACTTAGATTTCTAGATAAGTATGATTTTTTTTACTCATTATTGTTATAAATTTTTGATAATTACTTTATTTCTTTTTAGCTATACTCATTAGGTTCTTTAGAACTTATCCTCCACTCCACAGGTTGTGTAGGTCGAAGTATTTAGTAAGCCATTGTGAACTGGAGACATAGATCAAGGTGATGAGGTGTCACTACAGTCATTAGGGTCGGTCCATCATACATAGTCATACATTCGTATAGAATGTATTTGGTATTATTTTGTTGAGTTAGTGTTTATATTTGATTGAGTATAATTGTGACATGAATAATATTATATTAATATATTTAATATTGTATGTGAGCAAATTTGGCCCTTTTATAGAAGCACGTGTCAGTAATATGAATAAAGATTCCTCCAAAAGATATTGCAACTGGGCCTGCCTTAAACAGAGATTGGACCAATTTGGGAGTGACCTCTGTCACATCATAGTTGTGACACATGTCAGTTCGGAACATCTTCTGTTGTCCATATACTCCAATGGATCATCTTCTATCCCTCCGAAGTTGTGAGAAATAATTCTGGAATGGAGAGGGCAACCCTTCGGGGTGTATCCATCCCGGAGGAAACATCATTTCGAAGCCCGGAGGACCACTTCAGATCCACTCCGATCTCCGATCTCCAATCTCCATATCAATGTTAAATTCCGCATAAGATAATGGACTTTTATGACGACCCACTTACTTTGATATAAAAATACAATTTGACATGCATAATCACAAGTATTAATACACTTTGTTCCGTATTTGAACAAGTCATCTGTCATATGGGCATCTTGCAAGTTAACAGATGTCAACCAAGAGGTGACACTTCAACACCATTCACCGTATAAATATCATAAATCCCGTAGTAATAGGGGTTCGGTTGGAATAACAAGGAAATCATTAATTACCAGCATAAACTTTTATTAAAAATCATTGAGGGTTAAGAAGAGGGAGAAAAACTCTAATTATGAAGGGTTCGTCCACATTTACAGGACCAATCATCTGTTGGACACGAAGAAGCATAGCCCATACAACTGTTGGTATTTGGATTCTCGTGTGAGGATCAATTACACCGAGTAAAGTCCCTGATTTTCCTCTTATTTCACTTTAGATCACACTTTTACCACCTCTATGAATGACACCGTTTTTGGGGAGAACAGATTCAATTATGTTCTCCCCAAGAAAATTTTCATAAAATTATTACATGCATGTATCCTAAATCGTCGAAAATGGAAAACGAATATTAAATGCTCAAACAAAAATTGAATTGTATGTCATTATTGTATGAAATACTTGCATGCATAAACTTTAATATGCTTATTGAGTTTGTGTAGTGAAATGATGGTGAGAACGAATGGTTTAATGTCGAAAAAATATGTGGGTCATTACACTTGAATTCTGCCTCATACACTGGTAACAAAAGTATACTCGGGTATGTGGAGTGAGAAATAAAGGGAGTAAGTTCATAGTTACCCAAGACTGACAGCCTAGTAGGAATCCTGAATTTGTATACATGACTGTATCTCACAAGGATACAAGATGACATATGAAATGTCAACTCATACATTAAGAAAAATGAAAATTCACAACATGCATAATTGGTTAACTGAAATCTGGGTATTGCATGTCATCTTTTATCTTTGAATAAAGGAAAAAAAAAGTATTTTCGGGAAATATGTTGTGTCATAAACTCGAGAAATTGGAAGTTAGTCTCATAAAGTTTACATACAAAACATGCATGACAAATGAAATTATATAAACATGAATTCCCAAAGCATAACACATGTGTGATGAGGATGATGCTCCTCACCGCCAAGAAGTTTTTAAAGAACTAATTATTGTTAATAGAAGCAAAAAAAATAAGGTGAAAAGTGTGAACAGAAAGAGAAGCTATCATGGCTAAAGAAAGTCAATGATCAGCATCAGTGACAGTTCATGACCCCGACTTTGAGATGGTTGCGAGACAAGAGGTACCAGAAACCCTTGAGCAGAAGTTGCAGTAGGAAATTCTAGCCCTGGAGCAAACCACCCTGGAGAATCAAAAGTTGGCAGAGAGGATCCAAGTACTTGAAGGAAAACAGCCAGAGATCGGAGCAATAGAGGGAAGACGGACAAATATTTCTCCCCGGGTGGTAATTTCGGACATGCCCGCTGCTTAGCAGTGCTACCATCACCAGCTCTTTCAACTTTGGCAGTAGTTTACCTCGGAATAGAAGCTACACTCCGAGAAACTGTGAGGCAGGAATTAAGGCATGTACTTGGGACCTCCGCTCAAGCACTTCTATCCTGAGTTTCCCAAGATAGTATAGCTGAAACAACCCGGATAATTAATACTTCACCCTTCACATAACAAATCCTTGGAGTAGAAAAGCTGAAGAACATCCAAATCCTGAATTTCAAGATGTTCAAGGGAAACTCTAACCCGGAGCAGCATCTCTTCCACTTTCGACATAAGATGAGCTTAGAGATAAGTGATGAAGCATGGTATTTCCAAGCCTTTCCCACCAACTTGGAAGGCGAAGCTTTGGAATGGTTTGAGAATCTCTCGCCTAATTATATCGAGGATTTACAGACCCTATGTGAGAAGGTTTTGGCTCATTGTGTCAATTTTTTGTGTCCCCCCAAAACCATTGATAATATCTTCAGGCTGAAGCAAAAACCCACGGAGACCATTCATGCTTTCTTGCACTGATATAATCAGGCGCTGCTGCATATCAAAGATTGTGACACGAAGTTGGTAGCCAAAATTTACAGCAACGCCATCCAAAAAACCACACGTTGTGTGGAGTACATAACGAGAAAAGGCATTGGAATGCCTCATGATCAAGAAATTGAGTTTTAATGTACCTATGACAAGGAAAAGTCGAATACATAAAGATGTTTGGGACGACTACAATAGGCTCAAGAAATGGGGAATAGGAAATACCGATTGGAATCAGAACACCAATAGAAACAAATGAATATCTCGAGAATGAGAGTGAACATCAGATAACTTTGGGAATGAAATGGAATATGAGAATGAGGATAAATATCAGACAACTTCGGGAATGAAGTGGAACCTCGAAATGAGGATAAACATCTGATAACTTCAGGAATGAAGTGGAACCTCAAAATGAAGATGACCATCAGACACTTTCGGGAATGAAATGGAACCTCGAAATGAGGATGAACAATAGATAACTTCAGGAATGAAGTGGAACCTCATAATGAGGATGAACATTAGACATCATTGAGAATAAAGCGGAACCTCATAATGGGGATAAACAACATGCAACTTCGGGAATGAAGTAAAACCTCAGAATGAGAATAGACAGTCGACAATTTTAATAATTATGTAAAACCTCAAGAATTAGGTCAGACAATAGAACGCTTTAGATTTGGAATGAAGCCTTGAGAATGAGGTTGACTGCTCTAAGAATGGATGCAGACTTCTAGAATGGAGAGAAATCCGAGAAGGGGGTACAGACTCCGAGAATGGGGAACAAACTTTGAGAATGAGGGCAATTTTGAGAATGGATGCAGACTTCGAGAAAGAAGACAACTCCGAGAATGAGGACAATACAACATCAAGAATATGGTAAGCCCTCGGGAATGAGGATGGACATTAGACTATATAAAACTTTAAGAATGAAGAAAACCATGAGTGTGATGATGAAAAACATCATACAGCTCCGAGAATGAAGGAGGACATCAGACAACAGATAGCTCCGGGAATGGAGCAGAATGAGGACACTAAGATCGAGGTATCTCATCACTGATCAAAATATCGAAGGCTTGCGGGTCTATCAACTATTGAAGTTGGGGATGAAGCCTGGCGAGATCGAAATGTCTCATCACTGATCGAAGCAACGAATGTCTGTGGGTCTATCGACTATTGGAGCTGGGAATGAAGCCTGGCGAGATCGAAGCATCTCATCATCAATCGAAGTATCGGAGGTCTACAGGTTTATCAACTATTGGAGCTGAGAATGAACCCTGACGAGATCTAAGCATCCCATTACCGATCGAAGCATCGGAGGTCCGCGAGTCTATCATTTATTGGAGCTGGGAAGAAAGCTTGGCGAGATCAAATCATCTCATTACCGATCGAAGCATTGAAGGCTTGCAAGTCTATCAATTATTAGAGTTGGGAATGAAGACCGACGAGATCGAATCATCTCAGTATCGATCGAAGTGTCAGAGGCCTACAGGTCTATCAACTATTGGAGCAAAGAATGAAGCCTGGCGAGATTGAAGCATCTCATAATTCAAGCATCAAATGACTTGGGTGTCTGAACATTAAACACAAAAGTTCATATAGAGATCGAGGTATCTCACCACGAGCCGAGGCATAAACGGATATGAGGATCCACTTATCACAATATGCTACAAAAATCAGGTAAGCCCGACGAGGCCCAGCAAACTAGGTACGTAAATATGCATGACTTTGATAGGCATGTCACTGTCACACACTGCACAAGACTACCAAAGTGAGGGTAACTTTAGACACTGTAATTTTATGCATAGCCTGATGATGAGTCTCTTACAGAGGTACCCTCTGAAAGTTGGGGAATTATAAAGATGAATGCCAGAAAGAAAATGAACTACGGAGAACATAGCCAAAAAGGCTGGCCAGACATCACTTATGTCCAGCCTACCATTTCTCTATCCAGTAAATCTGGTTGGATATACCCTAAAAACCCTACATCCGGCCGAACATGACACGACTGTCCTTGAACGAGCAGATTGTAAGTTACTAAAATTACGAGATCTGATTATGGCTTGCTGGACATGTAATTTAAATTACACATCCGGTCGGACATGTCTTAATTGGTTAACCCACGTGCAAAATTCAAACAGCTAGTATCACAGGCCTGATTAAGTCCGGCTGGATATACATCACAAACCCTACATTCAACCAGACATAGACTTGTAACTGTATATAGATTGTCAATCGCCTGAGATAGACAGGAGAGATGGAAATGATCCTGCTTATCACTTCCATTTTCAAACCTCTCCATTGCACTATAAAAGAATCTTTATCTTTCACAAAGGAATGGGAAATTATCGAGAGAAAACCCTTCTAAAACACTTGAAAACCTGAAACAATAGAAATCAAACCAATCCTTGGAGTTCCCTTCGACCCAGCAGACATCCAAGCAACAACCCAACAATCAGAGAGTCTTATAAACCGCAGCATATGCAAAGGTATGACCTAAGGGCACCCTTTTAATATTTCTTCATATTTTAGATTCTGGTTTGGACACAGTATCTCCGGTCGGATGCACACACACACCCGACCAGATATACACATATCTGATCGAATTTACTGTAATATGTATATCCACTGCATGCATAGCTTTTTTATATTTCGCTTGTTATTATTATATCATGCATGTTTAGTTGTTTTATTATGTTGCTTTAATACGTTTGTGTTTAGTTTACTGTTTAAATAAAATGATACGCATGTTGTGCTCTGCTTAAATGAGATTTATCTCCGGCCTGAGATGATTTATATCTGGCTGTGTGACCCCGTTGTATATAGAATGGAAACTCAGACATAAGTTTCATAGTTGATTTCGAATGGACGAGAATATGGTTCGCACTCGGGATACAATGTCACGTACCACTAGAGGATGGTCATTTATTATTAATGTATCCAAGCGCATGTTTATCATATATGTTATTGTGTATGAGTGTTTTTACGTTTATGAACTATGTAGTATATTTGGCCAGACTTCCAGTAAGTTCGGCCAACTGGCCAGACATGAAGATCAAATACTATATCCGGCCGAACTTAGGCCATATCCGGCCAGGCCTCTCCGAGGACAGGCCCATCTATTGTAGGCCTTAGCTTATTTAATTATTGTTTGACCGGCGAAAACACACACGTATAACGCAAGCGCACGTATCGTTCAAGTAGTATAAAAATATCGATCCCACGAGGACTTAATTCCTACTGTTGTTATTAATTATTGAATCTATTTATTTACAAATATCTAATTAAATAGAGAAGAGAATGATTGTTTGATTGATTGAATGTGGTTTTGCACAATAATAAATAAATAAAAAGACAAAAGAAAATACTAAGGAAAATAACAAAAGACCAAAGATCTAGGGTTGTAATTTCTTTTAATATCATTTTAAAGATGAAGTGGTTATCTTACAGTTGGGTAATATATTGATTTATTAACCTGGAACACTAAATTATGTAAAAGCCTCTTCCGATGGTCAACTACAAATATTCAGTATAACTCAATTGAACCATATGTCTATGTCGACCAAATTACCTGGATTCATTAAGATTAAGTTCCAATTATGGCTACCCCCCGCCCGACAGGTATATTCCTATCCTGTAAGGAAATCTATTAAAGGGTTATCTATCCTCAAGGAAGATCGTGGGCTATTGAGTCTAAGGCTGAAACCTAAAATCCCTATGTCTAGTTCATTTTAGATTTACCAGATCAATTTTATTAATGGCCAATTAATGAAAAAGCATTAAGATTAAGACTCAATAAATAAATCTTTATATTACCCAAACTATAATTTAACCCATTATAAACCGGTGATATTAAAAGTCATCACAACCCTAGATAAATAATTTAGTTACAACACATAACTAGGGCTGGTAAAAACTTGAAAATAAAAGACATAAAGTAAAAATGCGGTAAAGTAAATACTGAAAAGTAAATTACAATAAAATAAAATGTTAAGGTAAAAGGAATTACTTTTACTACTACTAATTTAGATATCTCCTAATATAATATATAAACTTGTGATTCTTTTTCCAACCAGCCATATAGGCGGTAACCTGATTAAGTGAAATTAAGTCCAACCAGCCATAAAGGCGGAACCAAAATTAAATTACCAACCGACCAATCTGGCGGTATCCTTTATTGGTCAGGTTTAAATCAGATTAAAATGAATTACCAACCGACCAATCTGGCGGTATCCTTTTTAAGTCAATATTTAAATAGTGAATATATTATATTTAAGGGAGATTAATCTAAATAGCAATAGTAAAAAATTACCTTTCACCCTAGCTGGGGAGTTACCTCCTCATTACTGAAAAGTAAAAACTGAAAAATTAAAGAAAGAAAAGTATTGTGCTTAAAAGTAAATTGCGGAAAGTAAAAACTGAAAAGTAAAAAAAAGAAAGTGCGAAACTGAAAATTATTACTGAAAACTAAAAATAAACAAACTAGATACAATCTTCTTATTTATTCATTAAGAATTTCAAAGAAGAAAGTATGAATTTTACAAATGAAATGGCTTGGTATTTATAGGCAAAATTTTGCCACCATCAAATCATCCATCAAATTCTCCACCAAATCCATTATTAATTTCTTCCCACTAATTACTCCACACCAAATCCATAATTGCTCAACTAATGCTTATCTTGTTTGGTGTTGATTTGATAATTTTTATTAATTATTAATTAATTAATATTTTGCTTTGAAAATGATTGATAATGACTTTTAATAATTACACTCCACACACTTCTGTATGGTTCATCAATTTCGGTCATGAAATCATCAGAATTCGAAAATATTTTCTCTTTCAAAGTTGTAGAACTTTGATTCTACTTTAATCTGGCACTTGAATCAGCTCAATCCGATATCCGAGTAAAAAGTTATGCCCAAAATACGACAGATGCACAAAACTGGAATTTCCAAAACTGCACTTCGTCAAAACGCCCTTTCAAGTTTCCAATCTCCAAAATTAAAATATCAAGTCCAATAATTACCTTTATTTGACCATATTTCATCCTAAATGATTTCATTAAGACCCGATATTATTTTATCTGCAAAATAAACTAAAACAACATTAAAAAGTTCATCACAACCCGAGAACTAAATAAAATATTAAGTTAAAGGGGCGATAAATATTGATATTTTTCCGCTCATCATTGTTGTAATAGTTTAATTTCATATGTAAACTTCATTTATTTTTTGTCTCATTTATAATTCATGTTTATGCATTTGTATGCCTTTAAATTGTTATTGCATGCGACTGCATTATAAGATGTATGGATAGCTCATTTGAGCGTAGATATTATACTGACATTAGTAAGAGATCATTCTCAACCCAAACGTGTTTAAGGTCAGACCTTGCAAGGGGTGTAATACGATCTTAAATCATTCCCGGTATCTCATACCTGGTGGCGACTCCATTATTCTCTAGTTAGTCCTCTCGCGAGACTATCCGTACTCTCTACGGGTTGCGAGCCCAATAGTGTAGTGGTCGCCAACATCATAGGGATAGCAGTAAACGCTTCGCTCCTACAATCACACCTAGATATTAGATATCGATGAATGATTTGGGTGAAATACAGATATACTAGCGATATATGATACCGGTAAATTCATCTGAATTAAAAATATTTTAAACTTCAATTTCACCCGTCGACGTGCTTCCGCCGCATTTACCCCAACAAAAATGATATCAGAGCGAGTATAATCCTGCATCTATATAAATTTCATGAAATAATATATAATATTTGAGACCAAATTAATTATTACACATACTATTAATCTAGATATTTCTTGAATTTTTGGTTCCGCCTTAACGAGAAACATAATGGAATCTAACTGTTAAGTTGAGTTATGATTTCCAGAGTAGAACTAAGTTATCGAGAAATTGATCTAGATTAAATATCTATATTTTGTGTAGGTCCCAAGCTTAAAACCCCACTTTAGGAAAACCTCTCGTTAATAAGGCTTAATAGTAGCTTGTGTGAGAGAGCACTCATTTCTAAGTCATTCTTGTCAATACGGATGTAACTGAATTTTTTTTGCTATATCCTTATCGTGTCAAAGCTGTGAGGATATAGTTGATGGGAATTTATTTACACTGGTAGAATAAAAATGATTTGAGATAAATTCAAGTGAAAGTGGAAACCATGAACATGCCAAAGGTGTCAGGGCTACATCAGTATCTTGAATTTATCATTGACAAGTGTAGTGATTTATACCAACTTATCCATATATCTATAGTTTATTATTTTGTTAGTTTCATACCATTGTACTTGTTTTATAGTTTGTTTTGTGTTTTATTGATAAAAAGCATTGGAGCATGAATTTTGAGGCTAACATACGTGTTTTGGGAGCTTAATGATGCAAAGAAGGCAAATAGGATAGGAAAAATATGTGAAACAAGCCATTTTGGCCGAGAAGAAGGCGTCACAATGCCTCATAATCAACAAACACATATAATTTGCCGAGAATATTGTGTCGCGACGCCACTTTTGGAGTCGCAACGCCACGAACGAATTCCAGTGTAATAAAAATCTGTTTTCTACACACAAGAGGACTCCCCAAACTTCCCTATAAATACATAGTGCGTCCAAAACCCTAGAGGGGGAATTAGACGTAATAAGATAGCTCAAAACACATAATTTATAGAGATCCAATGAGGGGATTGAAGAGCGATAAGAGGAGACGAATGTGGTGACGTCTGAAGAAGAAGAGATTTGATTCGGGTTTTATCTTCTAGTTTCTTTCTTTAAACTCTTATGATGTTCAATTTGTTCTTGACTCCGTTTTCATTGTTCTTTTATTTAGTCATGAACTGATTTTCTTATTCTAAGTGATGATATAGCCTATGGTTGAACCTATATGTTTGATTGCTAATTAATTATTATGGAGTTTTAAATCGGTTTATTTATATTTTCTTGTGTTTAATGCTTCTGGTTTGCTGGCCACAAATTAGATGATTTCATATTTAGAATCTATCACCAGATAAAGATGATTTTGAATAGGATTTAGAAAATATAACCTGAAAATTTTATAGAGTTCGGGAGGCCTATAATTCTGTTGAAGTCGTTAACAAAGAATCACAGAGCGTAATGAATTGTTAATTACTAGATTTTTATAGGGATATCGAAATCGATAATTAATATTATTTTCACTCGGGACTCGGGAGAGAGAGTAAAATAATTTAGGATTCTTGGCTTATAAATTAAGAAATTGAGTAATAATTGATTGACATAACAAATACATGGGGAATAGTTAGGTGAAATCAGACTATATGATTCATCTCATCCTAGTCTTTCTTAATTAAAACATTTTGACTTCTCGCTTTTTTAGTTTATAATTTTAATTTAGTTTATTTTAAATTCATTTCTAAATAAATTTAAGTTTATTAATTATAGTACTTAGTGTGAATTTGATTTCAATCCATATGGGTTCGATACTTTTATTTATCCTTTACTAAAACTTGACACCGTATACTTATGGTACGATAATCTCACAACATGTAGCCTTGAACATGACTCATCCTTATCGTGCCAAAGCTATGAGGAAGAGACACGGTTCATGACCAATACTTAGGAGTCACAACGAGTGTGATTGATAACAGGTTGTCTATCGAATGAATATATGTAGGCGAGAATGTACCAAAGTTATGAGATGAAACATATTTATAGGGTCCACTTTCTACTATGAAATTTAATTTAATTAATAAATTCACATTTCAATTGGGAGATTATGATATTATGTAATGTAGTGGGAGACGCTATTGTTGTTGGATTTGTGTCATTAAACGGAAAATAACATGCATTAAACAATCAAATCCAGAACATAAAAGCAGATCTACACTAAACCCCAAAACATGAACAAGAAGAAAACCTGGTAAATGAAAAATTCAGTGATCCAAGTTGAGATATATCTATGTCCTTAAGAACTTATTAGCCCCGTCTTGGTGCTCTACGGGCTTTGTAGCTAACGTTCTCCCAGGATAACTTGGATTCCTCTTCTTCAAAAGGCACTCCTTAAGAAGATTTTGAACTTGAAAATGGAGGAACTCTCTCTTGACTCAAACAACAATATGAGACTCTAAAATTTGGATGAAATTCGGATCTCTGAAAGTAAACATGGAGGCCTCCTTATAAAGGCATGGAATGGTGCCTTAAAGACACCCTTTGGGTTGAGGTGCAACCCTCCAAATGGTTATACCCCTCTCATGCATCCCTTGGAGCCTATAAGCATTTAATTCTCCAATGGAGGACATGTCCTTATAGGGTACCATCCAATGGACATGTCCTTCCTCCATCCAAAATAATATTTGAAGAATTTACAACAATCCCCCATAATTCTTCAAATATTCATGCAGACACTTTTGAGAGTTTCCGTGAACTAAAGCTGCATCGAAATAGATAGCTTTCACCTTGAACCTTTCCTAGAGAATGACAATCGAATTTACTTGGCAAACCAGTGACCCATAGTCTTGAACTTTTCTGCCGTTGGTGTAAACCAAGACAATTGCCAATACACAGCTTTACTTCGACCATTTCCCGTTCTACGATTGTGTTCATTTCGGCCATGAACAGCGGTCCTGGATTCATCAAGAACTTTAGGGAAATCAACTTGTAAAATCCCATGGAAGTGGCCTCACTTCTTACTCGAAATAGGTGATCTACTATGAAGAAGTAATCTGCATTTACCTTCATTAGGACTCATCTCCGAATATAGTGACCATTAAAAGTCTTAGCTTATCCTAACCTTGAAAGACATCACTCTGCGTCATTATCGGAATGGGTAAGAGTACAAAACTCTTCAGTGCTTTTTTTGAATTGCACAAAGTTTCAGTTGTCCCTTTTGAACCTAGATCTTGGGATCTCCAGTCAACTAGGTTGGGTTTCCACAGTGACAATTCTTAATTTATAGGCTTCAAGCCCATTCCCCTCGATGACTTCTCAACTTGCTCTCTAGGTAAACCTTTAGTAAGTGGATCCGCTAGGTTTTCCTTCGACTTAACATAATCGATCGATATTATGCCATTTGAGAGCAGTTGTCGTATGGTATTATATCTCTGACATATGTGTCGAGACTTACCATTATACATTGTATTTTGGGCACTCCCAATAGCCGATTGACTATCACAATGTATACTTATCGCTGGCACCGATTTGGGCCAACTAGGAATATCCTTCAGGAAGTTTCGAAGTCATTCCGCTTCTTTCGCTGTTTTGTCTAATGCTAGGAACTCTGATTCCATAGTAGACCGGACAATGCATGTTTTCCTCGAGGATTTCCATGACACGGCTGCATTATCAAGTGTGAAAATAAATCCATTCGTAGATTTGGAATCCACTGTATCATATATCCAGTTAGCATCGTCGTATCCCTCTAGAACAACATGATATCTCTCATAATGCAGCCCATATTTTATAGTTTCTCTCAGATACCTCAAAACTCTTATTATGGCTTTCCAGTGGTTATGTCATAGATTGCTTGTATATCTGCTAAGCCTGTTCACAGCTTGAGCGATATCAGGTCGTGTGCAATTCGTGAGATACATCAGACTTCCAATGATTCTCGAGTACTCTAATTGCGATACGCTTGGGCCAATATTCTTTGATAGATGAAGAGTTAGGTCTACATGAGTTCTAGCCACATTTAGATCTCCTTTGTTATATTTCTCAAGTATCTTCTCAATATAATGAGTCTGAGATAATATATATCATTATGATGTCCTAGAAATCTTAATTCCTATGATCACATCAGCTACGCTTAAATCCTTCATATCAAATATGATGGATAATATTTTCTTGGTAGACTGAATCATTTCATGATTACTACCAATTATCAGCATATCGTTTACATAGAGACGCACAATTCCATATCATTTTTGAGTTAATTTAGTGTACACACTTATCACAGTCATTGGTTTTAAACCCACTTGACAACATTTCTTTGTCAAATTTCTCATGCCATTATTTAGGTGCTTGTTTTAATCCGTACAAGGATTTTACAAGTTTGCACACTTTCTGTTCTTGTCCAGGAACATTAAACCCTTACGGTTGTTCCAAGTAAATCTATTTATCCAATTCACCATTCAAGAATGTCGTCTTTACATCCATTTGATGTATTTCAAGACCAAATATAGCTTCTATGGCTATGAGCATTCTTATCGATGTGATACGAGTCACTGGTGAATAGGTGTCAAAGTAATCAATGCCTTCTTTTTGTCTATAACCTTTTATGACAAGTCTTGCCTTGTACTTATCTATTGATCTATCCGGTTTCATTTTCCGTTTGAATATCCATTTGTAGCCCAGTGGCTTACAACCTGGAAGAATATCAACCAACTCCCAAGTATGGTTTTGTAGGATTGAATCAATCTCACTGTTGATAGTCTCTTTCCACAAAGATGCTTCCGGAGAAGACATTGCTTCTTTAAAGATTTGAGGCTTATTTTCTAACAAGTATGTCAGAAAATCGGGACCAAAAGAATTTGACGTTCTAGCTCTTTTGCTACGTCTAGGTTCTATTGTCTCAACGTTTGCACGTTCATCTGATTCTTGGTCAACCTGATCAGTGTCTTTGATAGTATCAAAAGTTCTTTTGAGAGACTCTGTTCTTTGTCTTTCCTTACAAGGAAATGTCTCTTCAAAAAATGTCGCATTCCTTGACTCAATTATCATATTCGGATTGATGTCAGGAATGTCAGACTTGTGTACCAAGAATCGATACGCACTACTGTTGCGAGCATATCCAATGAATATACAATCAACAGTTTTGGGTCATATTCTAACCTTCTTAGGTTTAGGAACTATTATTTTGGCAAGATACCCCCACACTTTTAGGTATTTGTAGGAAGATACGTGACATTTCCACAGTTTATATGGTGTCTTGTCCAATCTTCTGTGAGGAAGCTTATTCAGAAAATAGTTCGCAGAAAGCAAGGCTTCCCCCCACAAGTTCTGGTGTCAATATGGTGTTCATCATTTCCTTCAACTTTCGATTTTTGCGCTCATCAATCCCGTTTTGTTGAGGCGAATAAGGAGGAGTGGTTTCGTGAATAATTCCATGATTGGAACAATATTCACCGAATGGTGACACATATTCACCACATCTATCGCTCCTGATTCTCTTGATTTTCTTGCCAAGTTGATTTTCAACTTCGTTCTTGTAGTGTACAAAGCTCTCAATAGCTTCATCTTTGCTCCTCAGTAAATACACATAACAGAATCTTGTGCTATCATCGATAAAAGTGACAAAATATTTTTCACCGCCTCTTGTTTGCATAATATTCATATCACACACATCAGTGTGTACGAGTTCCAAAGGTTCAAAACCTCGTTCTATGGAATGAAATGATGTTCTATGCATTTTTGTTTCAACACATACCTCATATTTATGTTGGCTATCAATTGCAAATTTAGGTATAAGGTCCATGTTAATTAATTTACGCATCGTATCATAATTAACATGTCATAACCTCTCATGCATATATTTTGTGACTCAATAATATAAGTAGAAGTTGTAGCTTTATTATTATCACTGTGTCGATTGAAAGTCATTACATTGAATTTGAAAAGGCCCTCAGTGAGGTATCATTTTCCTACATACACATCATTTTTTGTCAATACAAATTTATCAGAAATAAATACAAGCTTAAAACCAGTCTTGCTAAGGAGAGAGCCCGAGATCAAGTTTTTCTGAATATCTGGAACATGCAATACATTCTTCAATGTAAGCTCCTTTCCGGATGTCATCTTCAGAACCACTGTGCCTTGTCCAACCACTCTAGATATAGACGAGTTTCCCATTGTCAGATGATCGCCGCCATTGACCTTTTGATACGAGGAAAACATCTTGTTATCTGCACAGATATGACGAGTAGCTCCAGTGTCTACCCACCATTCTCTCGGATTCCCAACCAAATTGGCTTCGGTTACCACTGCTGATAGGTTCATTTCTGAGATCTCTTCGGTCAGTTGCTCATATTCAGTGACATAAGCCTCATTTTTCTTTTTCTTGCCCTTGTCTTGAGACTTCTTATTTCTGCAGTCCTTTTCCATATGACCGCTCTTTCCATAGTTGTAGCATTTCCCCTTGAACTTCGTTTTAGCTTGGGAAGAATCAGCTCCACTTTTTTTTTCTCTTCTTGCTACCCTTTACACCTTCGACGATGTTGGCCTTAGACTTCATAGTCTTGTAGCTGGCCTTCTCGGACTTCCTGTTGTCATCTTCGATCCTCAATCGAACTCCAATGTCTTCAAGACTCATCTACTTCTTTTTGTGTTTCAGATAGCTCCTTAAGTACTTCCATGATGGATGCAACTTTTCAATTATGGTGGCAACTTGAAATGTCTCACAGAGTTTCATTCCTTCATCCAGTATTTCATGAATGATCAATTGCAGTTCACCCAACTGAGACATTATTGTTCTTGAATCTACCATCTTGTAGTCCAGAAACCTACCCACGATAAATTTCTTTTATTCGGCATCCTCGGTTTTTTATTATTTTCGAGAATTTCCCAGAGAATCTTTACAGAAACCATGCCTTGGTACACATTGTACAGGGTATTGTCAAGTCGACCCAAAAGGTAGTTCTTGTACAAGAAGTTGCCAGACGACCATGTCTCTTCCCGCAGTTGCTTGTCTATTTCCAATTCACCCTCCACAGGATCCGGATGAGTTTTGAGGTATTTAGCCAACTTCAGAGTTGTCAGGTAGAACAACATTTTGCTCTGCCACTATTTAAAGTTTGCCCCACCAAACTTTTTCGGTTTTTCTCCATGAGAGGCTGGTACTGTGATGTTTCCGCTAGCCACGTGTAACTGGAAAACCAACATGGGTCAATAAGTCTACAAAAGACAATTGTACAACGATCAACAAATGATCTTGTTCAAGTGATATACCAAGTATCCACTTGTTGTTCTATTGGACAATAGTACCAATAAACACAAGTCCTTGAATTTCGACTAACGTTTCTGATGAAAAGTAAATAAATGAATATTTCCAGAGGACGATGGGGGTCCGGAGTAACCACTTAAATCTCTGACCACTTAGGCTCTTATCGCCTTTTTGACAGAATATCATTTAAATACTTCTTCAATAGAATCTCTTAGCAATTCAAACTTAGTATTACACTTATGATTTTACAATACAATATTCGATATGTGTAGATATATGCGTATGTATCAATCAAGATTGGATGGAATTACTTGTGTATGATTACACTTTAAATTCTCAACCAAGTATGCAACACACAATTAATTTTCAACTTTATCACTATGTGTATGCTTGTGATAATTGAACACCCTAATAATAACTTAAATCTATACTACCAAGATTATTGTAATTTAGTATATAATTTACTAAGTTAATATTGTGATTAATTAAATTAATCTAAGGTTTTTAAATTTAGAAATAATTTCAGGACTTAGTTCGTTAGTGTCGTGTTCGTATCTATGTTCGAACGAAACTGTCCAGTGTGTTCACGTTCATGTTGCGTTCGAGAACGCGTTTGAACAAAGTGTTCCAGAGAGTTCACGTTAGTATAGCGCTCGAGAACGCGTTCGAACGATGTGTTCCAGAGAGTTCACGTTTGTATAGCGTTCGAGAACGCGTTCGAACGATTTAAGTCAGAGGGCTTGCATTTGAAGACGCGTTCGAACATTCTTAGGCAGAAGGCTTGCGTTCGAGTTGCGTTTGAAGACGCGTTCGAATATTCTTATGAAAATTCAGATTTTTGCTTTTGCGTTCGTCGGGCGTTCGAACGCCCTTACGTATTTTTCATGCACCGACTATATTTTCTAAAAAAATTTCTTATTTAAGCATGCGAATTACTATCTAACAACACTAATATGATAAGTTCTTAAGATTGTTGTTGGATTTGTGTCATTAAACGGAAAATAATATGCATTAAACAATCAAATCCAGAACATAAAAGTAGATGTACACTAAACCCTAAAACTTGAACAAGAAGAAAACTTGGTAAATGACAAATTCAGTGATCCAAGTTGAGATATATCTATGTCCTTAAGAACTTATTAGCCCCGTCTCGGTGCTCTACGGGCTTTGTAGCTAACGTTCTCCCAAGATAACTTGGATTCCTCTTCTTCAAGGGGCACTCCTTAAGAAGATCTTGAACTTGGAAATGGAGGAACTCTCTCTTGACTCAAACAACAAAATGAGACTCTAAAATTTGGATGAAATTCAGATATCTGAAAATAAACATGGAGGCCTCCTTATAAAGGCATGGAAGGGTGCCTTAAGGGCACCCTTTGGGTTGGGGTGCAACCCTCCAAAAGGTTATACCCCTCCCATGCATCCCTTGGAGCCTATAAGCATTTTATTCTCAAATGCAGGACATGTCCCTATAAGGTATCATCCAAGGGACATGTCCCTCATCCATACAAAGCAACATTTGAAGAATTTACAACAGCTATTAGGTTAAAAATCCATGACCTAGATAGTGACTAATATTATGGAAATTGACTGCTAGTGTCTCTTTTATTATATCTTGTAGATAGAATTAAACTTTTAATCCAATGCATACATGTTATATATATATATATATATATATATATATATATATATATATATATATATATATATATATATGTAATATAGTGGGAGGCGCTATTAGGTTAAAAATCCATGACCTAGATAGTGACTAATATTATGAAAATTGACTGCTAGTGTCTCTCTTATTCTATCGTGTAGATAGAATTAAAATTCTAATCCAATGCATGCATGCTTTATATATATGTGTGTGTGTGTTTTTTTTTTTTCCTGACTCTACTTCTCGCTACAGGTTTTTAAAATATGTTCTAGATTGGAGTAGGCTAGGATATAATATAGATAGTCTAAAACATCGAGAATTATTTTTCCGATTCTCCTGGAGAATTAAGATGGTTAATGGCCGAATTGCTAAGTCGAGATAGATAATCGAGATAAATATATGATTTTAAGCATATAATCTTATATAGAGAATAATTTTTTGTGTTGTAAGGATTAACATGAATTGGTTCATGTCTCAAGATCATTGAATGGCATTAAGAAAGCTCCATTAGGTATTTGTTTATCTATTAACGACTCTTCTCGGCTTTAGTGACCTTTAGAGGTCATGGGTCTGACAATATTTGCTTGTCAATCATTTGTAATTGTTGCAAATGTTTGAAGGCAAATTAGAAAGTTAGAGAAAGAAGACATGTATAGTTATGTGTAAAGAATATCGATTCTCCAAGCATGACTATATATATATATGTGTGTGTGTGTGTGTTTTCTGACTCTACTGCTCGCTACAGGTTTTTAAAATACGTTCTAGATTGGAGTAGGCTAGGATAAAATATAGTCAGTCTAAAACATCAAGAATTATTTTTTCGAGTCTCTTTGAGAATTAAGATGGTTAATGACTTAGTTGCAAAGTCATGATAGATAATCTAGATAAATATCTGATTTTAAGCATATAATCATGTAAAGAGAATAGTTTTCAAGATCATTGAATGACATTAAAAAAGCTCAATTAGGTTATTTGTTTATCTATTAATGACTTTTCTCGGCTTTATTGACCTTTAGAGGTCATGTGTCTGACAATGTTTATTTGTCAACCATGTATAACTAGTAGCAAATGTTTGAAGGCAAATTAGAAAGTTAGAGAAAAAAATATATGTATAATTATGTGTAGAGAATATCGATTCTCCTAACTATAAGTATTAGATATTGGATATTCTGTCTAATTTTTAAAATATTATTGAATAATTATTTCGAAAAATGATATCATGACTAATAACACAAACGTTATCCTTCTTTGCCTGTCAGAAAAGGTTATCGTGTACACATTTTAAATGGTTCCTTATGTTTACACAATTGTGATAATGTTTTAGTTAGTTATTTGTTCTCGATAAACAGTTATTATATATTTAATACAACTAATAGTGTCATTGATTTTGAGGTAAACATTAAGAAAATATTCGGTGATAGAATTGAAAAAATATAATGTAGTGCAAACATGATAAATAAATGTAACATAAGGTTTTACAGAATTCCCATAAAAAATAAAGAGTTTTATTGCAAAAGATAATTAAACATGTTACAAAACCATCTTATTTAATAATGAAAAAAAAAACAAATAATCGCAGCAAAATACAAAAAAGAATGACTACCCTAATCTTTTGAATGGTAAATGATGAAGATGTGAAGATGGAGAAAATATATGAGTAAAAGGAAAATTATAATCCTAATCGAGTTTACTTTGCTTGTCTAGTTCAGCAGAGGAAACACTGTCACCTGGTAATTTGCCACAATCATATTTAGCAATACTAAGAACCCAACCAAAAAGTAACCTATAGAAAATTACATCTCTCAGGAATTTCATCCACCATTTGGACCCTCCATTTTGCACCCATCCTGACAAATATGACCCTATAATCAACCCTATCACACGCCATTTTCTTTCCTTGACATATCCATCAATGGCTTGAGCAACATTATTGTCTCCTGTTGTAACAATTCCTTTATTTTTTATAAACGAATTACCAATGTGACGGCCTAGAACTACCGCGTCTTCTAGCGCTGAACAACCACCTTGTCCGAGATCAGGCGTCATCGGATGCATGGCGTCTCCGACCACCGTAACATTTCCTTTACTTAGATTTCCGATTAACATGTTCCACGGGTGTCTGAACATCAATGGCGCCCAATGCAACGTTGAAAGATCAGACTTCCGAATAATATCCAACAACAATGGGGGCAAGACCTTGCCATACTTCTCAAGTACTTCTTTCTGCATCAGCTCAGGATTTCCTGTCAAGTTTTCTCCTGAAATGTACATGAACAATTTCAATCACATTACAAACGAGAAAATACCCGTGCTGTTTCAATAAATTGATCATTTCCTGTCATGTTTCAAAATCTATCAAAATCCTCTGCTGTTTCAAGCCTAGATTAAAATTAAAATGCCAACCTTTAGGAGGAGAATCACAAGTGAGGAACCAAAAGATCTCCTTATGATTGAGAGGTACATATCCAGCCCTTAAACCCACATCTACGAATTGCTTGACTTCATGACTCAGTCCATGACCTTCAGGAAACACAGCCATCCCACGCCCCGCTGATCGGCCTGACGTTACCGGTTCTGAGAGTCCCAGCCACCGTGCCACCGTTGAGTGTAGCCCATCACATCCAATCAAAACCTAAATATAGCCAAAAGGGGTCATCATCATATATAAACAAATACAGCAACCATGAACAATTAATTCTTCATATTTTTTTAATGGAATGACTTAACGATGTATAAAGCAATCTTAAGTTACATCCTTATTAGGTTGACACTTCATTGGACTTACCAATTTGTTAAAACCCTAATCAATAAACTCAAAAGAAAACCCAAAAAAGGACAATTAATTCTTAATTAATTACCTTGGCTTTAATTAAAGTACCATCACCCAAATGTATGATAACAGGGGACGAACCATCAGGTGTTTGTGTTTCGATTGCAGCAATTTTGCTAGAGAAATGGATTGAGTCATTTGGCAATTCATCTGCCAAGGCTTGTAGTAAGTTTTTGCGATGTATGTATCTGGGTCCAGATCCATTCCTGCACCGCCATAACCATTAAGAATTAAAATACAGAAGTAGCTAATTATTATTAGAAAGTACATGATTTTATTCAAAGCTAGCATGAATTTAAACAACTCACCCGAATGTTCCAGCAAAGGACATTTCTTGAGTAGCTCCAGTTCCAAGATTTGTTACAAATACCCTGATAATTAAACAAAAATAAAAATATTTTGGGTTATAAATAAGGACCACTGCTTATTTTTAAAATCCAGACTCACTAAATTTAATTTTTTATTTACATATTTTAATGCAGTGTAGGGAAACAGTAATTAAGCTGTCATCCCTTTTATTTGAATACCTTTCAACAGGAGCATAAATGGAAGTAAGCTTGTGAGAAACACCAAGAACATCAAGAGCAAGCCAAGCATTTGGGGCGAGAGTTATGGCAGCCCCAGTGGCTCGGAGCCCATCGAATTTTTCTAAAACCAAGGCTTTAATTCCAAGTCTCTTGAGAGCCACTGCAGTTGCCAATCCTGCTATCCCTGCTCCAATTATTACAACATCTTCCTCCACCATTTCCATTTTTTTCTGTGAAAATTAAACACCAACTGTTTTGCCTTTTGATTGCACAAATTATATATATATATATTCAGCACCTCTGTCTTTTGAATGTGATGAAAGCAGTGACATGAACTAAATTGACGAGTCAAAGAGGCAAAATACAGCCGCCTTGGAGTCAGCGGTCAGAACATTGGAATCTGACTTTTATTCCCCTTAATTTATTTATCTGGAAACTCCTAATGAAAATTCCCTAAATGCACATATTAAAAAGGATTCTTGTTCAAGGGGTTGACGCAGGATTTAGGACTTACCTTTCATTATATTTGTAAGGGCGCCTTTGCACCACGTCGGTTTTGGTATCCTCACGGTTCAATATCATTTTTATATATTATTGACAAAAAAATCCGATCAACGATAAATTTATAAGGAGAAAATAAATCGATACAAAGATTTACGTGGTTCAACACTAAAATTTATGTTGAGATTTTAACACCTCAAAATTTACCAAACGACAACAACATGAAAGAATAACTAAATATAACAATACGATACAGAATTTATAATGGTTCACTCGGTCAATTAGACCTAACAGGCTACGTCCACTGTGATTACTGAGTTTCAATATAGTTCAATAACAAGAGAAAAAATCACAAATTATAAGAGTACATAAGTGTTTAACTCACACTCACTCTTAAGAATTACAAGGAAAAGAAAAAAGAAAAGAACACACAAGAAAAATTTTATTTTCTCTTTTTCTTTTAATCACTCTCACACACATTTCTTGCACACATAATCTCACATCAATTCTCTCAAATCACTATAGAGATTTTCTTTATCTCTAATGAAAGAAACTCGATAAATTTGTGGGATGCTTAAAGCTCTCACCAATGGAGCTATTTATAGGCAAGATTTTGCACAACTCCAACCAATTATATTTAATGCCAACCAATTGCATTTAATACAAACATTTAATGTCAACCAATTGCATTTAATACAAACATTTAATGTCAACCGATTACATTAATTACTTATAAAAAAGATTTGTTGAAATCTTTTTCCATGTAAGAAAAGAATTGACTCCACAAAGATTTTATCAACAATCTCCACAAAGACTTTATCAACAATCTCCCACTTAAAGACAATTCAACCATCCTGTTGCAAAAAACTATCTTCGAGCTCTTCAAGCATAGAAACCCAAGTCGGTTATGATATTCTCAGGAACACAAAAATCCGATCAGTAGTAAATTTATAAGGAAAAGATAAATTGATACAAAGATTTATGTGATTCAACACTAAAGCCTAGATCCACAAGAGAACATGTTGAGTGATTCCTCTATTTCATCAAGATTATGAAGAAATTGATTATTTGGTTCTCTATCGGTCATTCTATTCAGTAAAGACACTTTATTTATAATGCTCTTCTGAATGAGGAATTACATTTCAATTTTAACTGATAACCTAGTATCTTATAAGATTCGGAGAGAAAGTCATTGTACATTCCCCAGGAACTTTAATCTTTGATTTTGTAAAGACAGCCCCCTTTCAAGATCAGCAAGCAACCCAAAAAACTCATTCCTTAAAACCACAAGTGTATCCTGAAGAGGTTCTGTCGGCTAGTTGGACGTCACATATTTGATAAGAACACTTCAGATCGAAAATATTACACATCTCTTAAAAAAGCTCCATTAGGTATTTGTTTATCTATTAACGACTCTTCTCGACTTTAGTGACCTTTAGAGGTCATGGGTCTGACAATGTTTGCTTGTCAATCATCTGTAATTGTTGCAAATGTTTGAAGGCAAATTAGAAAGTTAGAGAAAGAAGACATGTATAGTTATGTGTGTGTGTGTGTGTGTGTGTGTTTTCTGACTATACTGCTCGCTACAGGTTTTTAAAATACGTTCTAGATTGGAGTAGGCTAGGATAAAATTAGTCAGTCTAAAACATCAGGAATTATTTTTTCGATTCTCTTTGAGAATTAAGATGGTTAATAACTTAGTTGCAAAGTCATGATAGATAATCTAAATAAATATCCGATTTTAAGCATATAATCATGTAAAGAGAATAGTTTTCAAGATCATTGAATGACATTAAGAAAGCTCAATTAGGTTATTTGTTTATCTATTAACGACTTTTCTCGACTTTATTGACCTTTAGAGGTCATGTGTCTCACAATGTTTATTTGTCAACCATGTATAACTGTAGCAGATGTTTGAAGGCAAATTAGAAAGTTAGAGAAAAAAGATATGTATAATTATATGTAGAGAATATCGATTCTCCTAACTATAACTATTAGATATTGGATATTCTGTCTAATTTTAAAATATTATTGAATAATTATTTCGAAAAATGATATCATGACTAATAACACAAACGTTATCCTTCTTTGCCTGTCAGAAAAGGTTATCGTGTACACATTTTAAATGGTTCCTTATGTCTACACAATTGTGATAACGTTTTAGTTAGTTATTTGTTATCGATAAACGGTTGTTACTTATTTAATACAACTAGTAGTGTCATTGATTTTGAGGTAACATTAAGAAAAATATTCGGTGATAGAATTGAAAAAAATAAATGCAGTGGAAACATGATAAAATAAATGTAACATAAGGTTTTACAGAATTCCATAAAAAAAAATAGAGTTTTATTGCAAAAGATAATTAAACATGTTACAAACATCTTATTTAATAATGCAAAAAAAAAAAAACAAATAACAAAAAACAAAAAAAGAAAAAAAAAAAAATTAATAATGCAAAATACAAAAAAGAATGACTACCCTAATCTTTTGAATGGTAAATGATGAAGAAGTGAAGATGGAGAAAATATACGAGTAAAGGAAATTATAATCCTAATCGAGTTTACTTTGCTTGTCTAGTTCAGCAGAGGAAACACTGTCACCTGGTAATTTGCCACAATCATATTTAGCAATACTAAGAACCCAACCAAAAAGTAACCTATAGAAAATTACATCTCTCAGGAATTTCATCCACCATTTGGACCCTCCATTTTGCACCCATCCTGACAAATATGACCCTATAATCAACCCTATCACACGCCATTTTCTTTCCTTGACATCCATCAATAGCTTGAGAAACATTATTGTCTCCTGTTGTAACAATTCCTTTATTTTTTATAAACGAATTACCAATGTGACGGCCTAGAACTACCGCGTCTTCTAGCGCTGAACAACCACCTTGTCCGAGATCAGGTGTCATCGGATGCATGGCGTCTCCGACCACCGTAACATTTCCTTTACTTAGATTTCCGATTAACATGTTCCACGGGTGTCTAAACATCAATGGCGCCCAATGCAACGTTGAAAGATCAGACTTCCGAATAATATCCAACAACAATGGGGGCAAGACCTTGCCATACTTCTCAAGTACTTCTTTCTGCATCAGCTCAGGATTTCCTGCCAAGTTTTCTCCTGAAATGTACATGAACAATTTCAATCACATTACAAACGAGAAAATACCCGTGCTGTTTCAATAAATTGATCGTTTCCTGTCATGTTTCAAAATCTATCAAAATCCTCTGCTGTTTCAATCCTAAATTAAAACTAAAATGCCAACCTTTAGGAGGAGAATCACAAGTGAGGAACCAAAAGATCTCCTTATGATTGAGAGGTACATATCCAGCCCTTAAACCCACATCTACGAATTGCTTGACTTCATGACTCAGTCCATGACCTTCAGGAAACACAGCCATTCCACGCCCCGCTGATCGGCCTGACGTTACCGGTTCTGAGAGTCCCAGCCACCGTGCCACCGTTGAGTGTAGCCCATCACATCCAATCAAAACCTAAATATAGCCAAAAGGGGTCATCATCATATAAACAAATACAGCAACCATGAACAATTAATTCTTCATATTTTTTTAATGGAATGACTTAACAATGTATAAAGCAATCTTAAGTTACATCCTTATTAGGTTGACACTTCCCTTCGGACTTACCAATTTGTTAAAACCCTAATCAATAAACTCAAAAGAAAACCCAAAAAAGGACAATTAATTCTTAATTAATTACCTTGGCTTTAATTAAAGTACCATCACCCAAATGTATGATAACAGGGGACGAACCATCAAGTGTTTGTGTTTCGATTGCAGCAATCTTGCTAGAGAAATGGATTGAGTCATTTGGCAATTCATCTGCCAAGGCTTGTAGTAAGTTTTTGCGATGTATGTATCTGGGTCCAGATCCATTCCTGCACAGCCATAACCATTAAGAATTAAAATACAGAAGTAGCTAATTATTATTAGCAAGTACATGATTTTATTCAAAGCTAGCATGAATTTAAACAACTCACCCGAATGTTCCAGCAAAGGACATTTCTTGAGTAGCTCCAGTTCCAAGATTTGTTACAAATACCCTGATAATTAAACCAAAAAAAAATATATTTTGGGTTATAAATAAGGACCACTGCTTATTTTTAAATCCAGACTAAATTAAATTTTTTATTTACATATTTTAATGCAGTGTAGGGAAACAGTAATTAAGCTGTCATCCCTTTTATTTGAATACCTTTCAACAGGAGCATAAATGGAAGTAAGCTTGTGAGAAACACCAAGAACATCAAGAGCAAGCCAAGCATTTGGGGCGAGAGTTATGGCAGCCCCAGTGGCTCGGAGCCCATCAAATTTTTCTAAAACCAAGGCTTTAATTCCAAGTCTCTTGAGAGCCACTGCAGTTGCTAATCCTGCTATCCCTGCTCCAATTATTACAACATCTTCCTCCACCATTTCCATTTTTGTATGTGAAAATTAAAAACCAACTGCTTTTCCTTTTGATTGCACAGATATATATATATTCAGCAGCTCTGTGTTTTGAATGTGATGAAAGCAGTGACATGAAATAAATTGACGAGTCAAAGAGGCAAAATACAGCCGCCATGGAGTCAGCGGACGGAACATTGGAATCTGACTTTTATTCCCCTTAATTTATTTATCTAGAAACTCCTAATGAAAATTCCCTAAATGCACATATTAAAAAGGATTCTTGTTCAAGGGGTTGACGCAGGATTTAGGACTTACCTTTCATTATATTTGTAAGGGCGCCTTTGCACCGAGTCGGTTTTGGTATCCTCACGGTTCAATATCATTTTTATATATTATTGACAAAAAAATCAGATCAACGATAAATTTATAAGGAGAAAATAAATCGATACAAAGATTTACGTGGTTCAACACTAAAATTTATGTTGAGATTTTAACACCTCAAAATTTACCAAACGACAACAACATGAAAGAATAACTAAATATAACAATACGATACAGAATTTATAATGGTTCACCCGGTCAATTAGACCTAACAGGCTACGTCCACTGTGGTTATTGAGTTTCAATATAGTTCAATAACAAGAGAAAAAATCACAAATTATAAGAGTACATAAGTGTTTAACTCACACTCACTCTTAAGAATTACAAGGAAAAGAAAAAAGAAAAGAACACACAAGAAAAATTTTATTTTCTCTTTTTCTTTTAATCACTCTCACACACTTTTCTTGCACACACAATCTCACCTCAATTCTCTCAAATCACTATAGAGATTTTCTTTATCTCTAATGAAAAAAACTCATAAATTTTTGGGATGCTTTAAGCTCTCACCGATGGAGCTATTTATAGGCAAGATTTTGCACAACTCCAACCAATTGTATTAAATGCCAACCAATTGCATTTAATACAAACATTTAATGTCAACCAATTGCATTTAATACAAACATTTAATGTCAACCGATTACATTTAATACAAACATTTAATGTCAACCGATTACATTAATTACTTATAAAAAAGATTTGTTGAAATCTTTTTCCATGTGAGAAAAGAATTGACTACACAAAGATTTTATCAACAATCTCCTCAAAGACTTTATCAACAATCTCCCACTTAAAGACAATTCAACCATCATGCCGCAAAAAACTATCTTCGAGCTCTTCAAGCATAGAAACCCAAGTCGGTTATGATATTCTCAGGAACACAAAAATCCGATCAGTAGTAAATTTATAAGGAAAAGATAAATTGACACAAAGATTTATGTGATTCAACACTAAAGCCTAGATCCACAAGAGAACATGTTGAGTGATTCCTCTATTTCATCAAGATTATGAAGAAATTGATTATTTGGTTCTCTATCGGTCCTTCTATTCAGTAAAGACACTTTATTTATAGTGCTCTTCTGAATGAGGAATTACATTTCAATTTTAACTGATAACCAAGTATCTTATAAGATTCGGAGAGAAAGTCATTGTACATTCCCCAAGAACTTTAATCTTTGATTTTGTAAAGACAACCCCTTTTCAAGATTAGCAAGCAACCCAAAAAACTCATTCCTTAAAACCACAAGTGTATCCTGAAGAGGTTCTGTCGGCTAGTTGGACGTCACATCTTTGATAAGAACACTTTAGATCGAAAATATTACCCATTTCTTAACAAAGCGGTCTAAGCCAAATAATTTTATTCATTTCAATAACCCATCATTCTCTATATTACAAAATGACGCCAATATGATCTTTAAATATAAGAAAATAAAGTTTCCCCGTTTATCGAAGTGCCAACACATTTTATCACTGCTTGGTTCATTTGGCAACAGAATATCCAGAATATCTTGAGCATCCATCTCCTTGAAATGATTCTGAACCAGCTCCTCGTTCTGATATGTCCTGATCAATTATTAAGGAATAAAATTTAGCATCAATGGGGAGGGAAGGACTTGAAATTAGCCTGAATAAAGCTGCTCTCGGGATCCAATTACTGCTAACTATAGACGTTGGTTTTCGCCCGAGGTCCACAATCGAGATTTCGTAGGTTGGGGGCACTGGCGATCCTGAAAAACAAAGGCAGAGTGAGCGTGGAGGGTTTACCCACCGATGTGGTGGAAGCCGTAGGCACTCCGACGCCCAAGTCAGCAGAGGTGATGAGCTGTAAATGCTGTAGTAGGAGGAGCAAGATCAGATATTACCTTGATCCTGGTGTGCTGCCGTGAGGGCGGTAGGTTGGATATGATGTCAGTATTGAATGGAAGATTGTCGAGCTAAGAGTAGTGAATCTTGTTTCCCTCGGCCTGGGTGAATTCCTTCTTCTTATATAAATACTTGGAAAACGGGCATGCTTTATTGCCTTTAATTATTTGTCCGTTATGAGGCTGGAAACGGCTGAGTTATGAGGGGTATTTATGGGTCTGGGCGTTTCGTAGGCTGACGCATGGTGAGTCTTGTTTGGACATAGGCTTGTGAAACATCTTTGGGCCAATGCTGACTACTAAATTTGGGTTTCCTCTAGTGTGTGGGTTTGATGTAGCAACTTGGGCCTGGATCTTATGTTGGGGTGCTTGGGGTGTGTTCAGTATTGGGTCTGAGGTAAAAGGTTGAAATTGCATTTGGACCAAATTTGGCCCGTACAGTTTGTCCCCTACTCTCTAAGTCAATGAGTCATTGGCTTGGAGAGTATTTATTGGTCGTGTTGCCTGGACCAAACCAGGAAAGTCTTCGTTACTCGGACCGAGCCACGATCGAGCGTCGTCAGTGTCACTTGGACAATGTGCCTACGGTCTTGAATCCGATTGGTCAGGAGTTAGGGGGGATGTCCCTAGTTTGACTGAGTCGGGCGTTGTCCCCGATCAAACTCCATCACAAGTTAAGCGGGGAGTGTATCCGTCGACTGGACCTGATGAAGGCCAGGAGCTCAAACTCGTTTGGTACTAAATAGGGACCAAACCAAGTCTACAGTCGTCAGGACCAGAAGAAGGTCCATGAATTGAACTTGACTCCATCACGAGACAATTGGGGAGTGTTCCCGTCGATTGGACCTGATGAAGTCTAAGAAGACATTCACTCATTTGGTATCGAAGATTGACCAAATCGAGTCTACATGTCGTCTGGACCAGAAGAATGTCCATGAACTGAACTTGACTCCATCACGAGCCAATTGGGGAGTGTTCCCGTCGACTGGACCTGATGAAGTCCATGAAGACATTCACTTATTTGGTATCGAAGATGGACCAAACCGAGTCTACATGTCGTCTGGACCAGAAGAAGGTCCATGAATTGAACTTGACTCCATCACTAGCCAATTGGGGAGTGTTCCTGTCCACTGGACCTGATGAAGTCCAGGAAGACATTCACTCGTTTAGTATCGAAGAGGGACTAAACCGAGTCTACATGTCATCTGGACCAGAAGAAGGTCCATGAATTGAACTTGACTCCATCACGAGCCAATTAGGGAGTGTTCCCATCGACTAGACCTGACGAAGTCCAGGAAGACATTCACTCGTTTGGTATCGAAGAGAGACCAAACTCGCTTGGTTGGTATCAAATAGGGACCAAACCGAGTCTACATGTCGTCTGGACCAGAATAAGGTCCATGAACTGAACTTGACTCCATCACGAGCCAATTGGGGAGTGTTCCCGTCGACTGGACCTGATGAAGTCCAGGAAGACATTCGCTCGTTTGGTATCGAAGAGGGACCAAACTGAGTCTACATGTCGTCTGGACCAGAAGAAGGTCCATGAACTGAACTTGACTCCATCACGAGCCAATTGGGGAGTGTTCCCGTCGACTGGACCTGATGAAGTCCAGGAAGATATTTGTTCGTTTGGTATCGAAGAGGGACCGAACCGAGTCTACATGTCGTCTGGACCAGAAGAAGGTCCACGAACTAAACTTGACTCCATCACGAGTCAATTGGGCAGTGTTCCCGTCGACTGGACCTGATGAAGGCTATGACATTCACTCGTTTGGTACCGAAGAGGGACCAAACCGAGTCTATATGTCGTCTGGACCATAAGAAGGTCCATGAACTAAACTCGATGGAGTGTTCCCGTCGACTGGACCTGATGAAATCCAGGAAGACATCCACTCATTTGGTACCGAGGTGGGACCAGACCGAGGCTACATGTCGTCTGGATTGGATCTCTCATGGGGTGATTTCGAGGATGCACTCAGTCGACATAACACTTACTCGGCTTCGACTGAGTTTTGTGCTCCTTGATTTCGTAAACCACATTAAATGTGGCGTTCATATCGAGGTATTCTTTTTGGCGGGAAAATGAAGCGCCAATAGTATAAAGAGTATTGATGGGGGTTTACTCACTTCATTTGCAAAAATTTTCTCTCGAGTCGTAAGTTTGGAGGGCTCTCTTCGAATTCAAGGTATTTTTCCTTCCCTTCTTCATGTTCTTCAATTCTTCAAGCTGTCCATAAGGTATATTCAACTTGTTCTTGGCTAGGGTTAGGATTTTGATCTATAATTGATTTGGGGATATCTATGATTGTGTTTCTGTGAGACCTAGGTTTGATCTTTTGTCATATTGGTTTTAGGTTCATTTATTGTTTGTAGAGTGAATTCATATGTCGTCTGAAAGTTTGCTCGAGCTCAAGTGATTCACTGATGGAGATGTACGTAGGCTCGCTCTTGCGGGTTGTCTCTCATCTTCGTATGTATGGTAGGGATATACTGAGCGGGGGTGATGAAGATGTGCTAATTGTCGCATCGACGGAGGCTCTGATCGGTATCCTTAAAGATGTTCCACCACTGCGATCTATTCCTGTCGAGTCGGGTGAACCCAGCACAAGTGAACTGACTAATCTATTAACCAAAATACCCCCAAAGTAATATAACCGAAAGAGCCATGAGAGAGATAAAATTAAAATACTGGTTCCCCGAGCGGTTCAAGTGAGGTTAGCCTCGTCGAGAGAATGAGTTGCTATGGATCCCTGAGTGGATTGGGTTCTTGAACGTCACTGGGTTTAGTGTCCTGAGGTGGTTAGAGTTCCAACTAAGCCCCATAGTCTGTTGTCATGGTTCTGTGAAGCTATTGATATGGAGGAAGTCTGGAAAAGTAGATTGGAGAGGAAAATCATGCTAGAGAAGAGGATTATATGAAACAACATGGAGGTCTTGTTGTCAGTTGAATTGCTATAGTTGATGGAGTTAGAGGAGGTAGATAGTCTGCTGAACTTATCACACATCAAGATGTATTGGGAATTAGGTTCGAGGTGAAGGACCTGCTCTACACATATTACATGAAGGAACATGTAGTGGAGAAAGGAAGATATCATCTGTTTCTTCGAAAAAAGAGGGAACATTTGATTTATGGGCTGACTACGAATGACAGATGAGGCTGGCAAAAGACTTATTTTTTTTGTAAAAGAAGAGGGTGTGTTCGGGTCGACTGGGCCTGGTAGAATACCCGAGTGTTGGGAAATTACGAGTGAATGTTGGTCTTATATTCTTTTCTTGCAAGTAGACTCGATGAAACTCTTATATTCTTCTTTTGTCCCTTTTGTAGGTTCAAACCGTAATCGTAGCTTCGACGTGACGTCTGGGGTCGCATCGAATACAAATTATATTTCGAGCATTCCAACACCTGAGAGGAATTGGAGGGTGATTTTGGTGGAGAAAAGATTAAGATTGACTCCATTGTGGAATGAGGTTTTCTACCCGGAAGGTACCTCTTTGCCTCTGACAAAAATTATATTGACATTCATTCTCATAACCTGGGCGTGTCGGCTCATATACGAAGAGACTTTCTTTTTGTGGACTCTAACCCCCGAGGAAAATTTGTGCGCAGTGGAAATGATGAGGCAGTTCAGACTCAATTCAGTCGAAGAAATGCTCGAACGGAGGAAGAAGAAAAAAGACAAAGGGGAAGGAAATTGAAGATGTCCCTGACCCCCAGCCGCCAAAGAAGGATGCCCCACCCATTCTCCCAGTTGAAGCTGCTCACAAATCATCGACTGGATCAGGACATTCTTCAAGGAAAAGAAAGCAATTAATGGACATTGATGAAGACCCAAAGAATTTCGTGATTAAGATCCCGAGAAGTACGACCGTTATGTCGGATCAGTCCAGTTTATCTGGGTTTGCTGAGGGATTACTTTTAGAAGAAGATGAGTGTCGAATGTTAACACTGGGACCACTGGAGGCTGCGAAAAGAGCTGTCGCTCGAAATTACGAGGTAACAATTCTTGAATTATAAGGTCTCATTGGTTAAATCATTCACATTTTTCTTTTGCTATCAGACTTAAGAGTACGCCATCTTCCAACAAAAATATGTGGAAGCCAGTCCGAAGAAGGCGAGAGACCTGGAGAAGTTGAATGCCGCTATGCGAAAGGAGTTGGCTGAAGCTAAAGCTTCCTCTGAAGACTCGAAGAAGAAAGCAAGGGAAGATGAGAGCGAAGCCAAGGCCATGAAAGTTAAACTAGAGTCGACGTCGACTGAATTGGAGGCACTTAAGGAGAACGTCGAAGAGCTGGAGGGCCAAAAGGCTGAGTTGCTGGATCGGTTAGAAGGGGTAGCCATGAAGGCCATTGTTAAGGACATATGTTCCCTCATGAAGCAATATTTGTCTGGAGAACACAAGGACTGGAACCCTCGCAAATGGATTACTCTTGGTGAGAGGTTGGAAGCTGGGCTCTCTCTGTCGATTGAGGAAACCAAGGCCGAATGAGGGCTAGAAGTAAGTTCCAAGGAAGTTGTTGTCAGGGAAATTGAGGGAACTATTGTCGAGGGAATCGAAAAGGTTTCATTCGCTTGAGAACCTGTTGAAAAGGTCATTGAGGCCGTCACTGAAGAGTCTGGCCGAGACAGTTTATGGAGACTGACTCTCTTCCTCAGCCAGTAGACGTAGATGAGCCTGTCGAAAGGCTTGAAGATTGATGTAAATATAGGCCTCATTTATTTATTTTTTGTAGTATCGGCTCAGGCCTTTTTGTAAAAGATAATTTCTTCCTCTTGAATATAAATTCCAATTATCGTTTATTTTCTGTCATCTGAGCTAAATTGAATTGTTAACAACTCGTTCAGAGAAAACTTTAATCAAAATTACATGAAATAAATTATATGAAAGTAAAAATTGAAACAAAAATCAAATGATTAGGTCGCCTTATTGTGGAAGGATTGTGGTTTGTCTAGTGACTTCCAAACGTGATTATCTGTAGAACTTCTTGAGGTGAATGACGTTCCAACTGTTATGGATATGTCTATTATCCTGTTTTTAGTTTATAGGCTCTGTGGCCTATAAATCTCATGATGATGTATGGGTCTTCCCAAGTAGGCTTGAGTTTCCCATCCTTAACCTCCCTGGTATTTTGAAAGACTCTCCACATGACCCAGTCTCTTTCTTTGAAAGTTCTACTTCTCACGTTTTTATTGAAGTGTTTGGACATTTTCTGTCGGTAGGCTGCAAGCCGTACGGACGCGTTCTCCCTAAGCTCGTCAACATTGTCGAGTGCACTGGACATGAGTTGAATGTTCGTATCCTCATCAATCCATTGGTATCGTGGCGACGGTACACCATAGTCGGTTGGAATGACTGCCTCGGTGCCAAAGGTCAAGGAGAATGGTGTTTCTCCAGTGGATGATCTTACAGTTGTTCGATACGACCATAAGACTCCTGGGAGTTCGTCAGCCCATGCCCATTTTGCTTTCTCCAGTCTTTTCTTCAAAGTATTCATTATGGTCTTATTGGAAGATTCAACTTGTCTGTTGGCTTGTGGGTAGCGCGGGGTAGAGAAGCTAAGCTTGATTCCCCAATTCTTACAGAAGTCTTGGAAGCGATGACTGATGAATTGAGACCCATTGTCAGTAAAAATCTCCTTGGGTAGTCCGAACTGACATATGATGTTCTTCCAGACGAAGCTTTTCACTTCCTTATCCCTTATCCTCGTGAAGACCTCAGTTTCGATCCATTTTGAGTAATAAACTGTCAATGCCAGCATGTAGACCCGCTGTCTCGAGGCGACATGTAATTTTCCAACAATGTCCATTCCCCATTTCATGAATGGCCATAGAGACAAATAAGGACTGGGCTTTTCAGGTGGGAGATGGGAGACGGGGGCGAACCTTTGGCACTTCTCGCATTTTCTAGTGTATTCAACTGCATCGGCTCGCATCGTTGGCCAATATTAACTGGTTGTGTGGGCTCGACATGCAAGACTCCTCCCCCTAGAGTGATTTCCACATTCTCCTTCGTATAGCTCAGATAACACGTATTGCGCTTCATCGGGAGTTAAGCATTTGAGGTAGGGTCCGGAAAGGGATCTCCTCAGGAGTTGGTTGTCATACAGAGTGAACCGCGCAGCTTGCCGCTGGATCTTTCGGGCAGCTACCTTGTCTGTTGGCAATTCACCTTCCTCCAGGTAGGGGTGGGCGCGGTTCGGTTTGGTTCGGTTTTTGCTAAAAACCGAATCAAACCATATTTTACAGTCCGGTTTTTTTACCTCTAAAACCAAATCATTAAATAATGGTTTGGTTCGGATTGAAAAATTTTTAAACCAGCGGTTTACGGATTGGTGCGGTTCGGTTTACGGATTATTCTACTTAAAAAAATTCATCCACTTAAGTGAAGACAAAAAAAAAACTAGTGTAGCGAACAAATAGTATGAAGTGCTACGGTGTAAGCTGTGACTCCAGATAACACATGCACTCAATAGAGGATTGAAAAATGAGGCACAATTAATTCTTGTATTTTTTTAAAAATTACCTCGAATAATGATGCTACCATTATTCTAATTAAGAGACAAATCCAACAGCTTACTTTCAAGAATAATCATAAAACAAAACATTTAAGAATAAAATCATTAACAAATAAATTTTAGAATAAAAGTATTAACAAAAAAAAATATTAACAAAAAATTAAGAATAAAAGTATTAACATACTAATAAAAAAACATAAAGTAAAATAAAAAGAAAAATGCAAATTTTTGTAAAAAATATATAATTTTTTAATTATAACGGTTCGGTTCAGTTTAACAGGTGCGGTTCGGTTTAGCATCTGAACCGAACCGTAAACCGTTTGGGGTGGGCCAATCCGAACCGCAAACCAAACCGTTAGAAAAAAAATCGTAAATTCGGTCCGGTTTGGTTCGGTTCGGTCGGTTTTTTTGCCCACCCCTACCTCCAGGTACTTGATCAAATGTGACATCTAAGAGTCGATTTGTTTGATGTGGGAGACGGCTCCGTATTCTGTTTTAACAATAGTTGGCCATTGTAGATATGCCACTGGTATGGCTCGAATATTATCCTCTTGTAGAGTGGACCCGAAAGTAGCCAGGGCATCCGCGTGAACGTCCTCGGTCCTGGGAATCTGCGAGATTGTAAATGATTCCAAAGTAGACTGGATTTCCTTTACCTTCGATAAATAGGCTGCCATCTGAGCCCATCGAGCTTGGTAGGAGCCTTGGAGTTGGTTGACGACTAGTTTTGAATCAGACGTCGCCTCAACTTTCTTTTCCCCAAACTCTCTGTTAGCCGGCTATCAACGCTCCGTACTCAGCCTCGTTGTTGGTAGTTTGGAATCCACACTTAAATGTCTATTGTATAACATTGCCTGAGGGAGAAGTGATTACAACCCCTAACCCGGAGCCTCATCTGCTGGAAGAACCGTCTACCGCAAGTTTCCATACCTCAGTCGCCTGGACACACAACACCTCTTTCTCCACATCGGTTTGTAGATTGGGGCTGAAGTCCGCCACGAAATCCGTGAGAGCTTGGGGCTTAATGGCGGTACGGTTGGTAAGTGATGTCATACTCCTCAAGTTCAACTGCCCATTTGGTTAATCTGCCAGAGAGCTCGGGCTTGTGAAGAATGCTCATCAATGGGTAGGTGGAATATACGGTGATTGGATGACCCTGGAAGTATGGTCGGAGCTTGCGAGCTGCTGTCACCAATGCAAGAACCAATTTCTCCATTTGAGTGTACCGAGTCTCCGGGTCTATCAGAGCTTTACTCACGTAGTAGACCAGGAGTTGCTGTCATCCTTTTTCCCTTATTAAAACAGCGTTGACCGCCTGTTCCGAGACTCCAAGGTAGAGGAATAATCTTTCACCGTCGACTGGCTTAGACATGAGATGAGGTGTGGTTAAGTACTCTTTCAGTCTGTTTAGGGCTTCTTCATAGGCCGGAGTCCACTCGAACTTCTTTGCTTTCCCAAGGGTGGAGAAAAACAAGAAGCTTTTGTCGGGAGATTTGGAGATGAATCTGTTGAGAGCGGCGATCCTTCCCGCAAGTCGCATGACTTCTTTGGGGTTTGTTGGGGAAGGGATGTTGAGGACCGATTTTATCTGCTCCGGGTTGGCTTCTATTCCACGTCGAGTGACCAGGTAGCCAAGAAATTTTCCGGAGGCTACCCCAAAAGCACACTTGGTGGGGTTCAGCTTCATCCCATATTTCCTCATCACGTCGAATGCTTCTTCTAAGTGTCTCAGGTGTTGCTTGGCTTGTAAAGATTTCACCAACATGTCATTAATGTAGACCTCCATGGTTTTCCCAATCTGATGGGAAAACATCTTGTTGACAAGACTTTGGTAGGTATCACCAGCATTCTTCAGCCCGAATGACATCACTTTATAACAATATATTCCTCTGTTAGTGACGAAGGTCGTTTTCTCCTGATCGTCCGGATGCAAGAGGATTTGGTTGTAGCCCGAATATGCATCAATGAAACTCAGTAGTCCGTGTCCCGCTGTAGCGTCAACCATTGAGTTGATATGAGGGAGTGGGAAGGAATCCTTCGGGCACGCTTTGTTCAAGTCTGTGAATTCAATGCAGACTCACCATTTGCCATTCTTCTTTCGCACAACCACGACTTTAGCAAGCCACTCCGGGTATTGTACTTCTCTAACGACTCCATTCTCCAACAATTTTTGGACTTCATCGTCGATGACTCGGTTCCTTTTTGGGGCGAACTTCCTCCTCTTCTGTTTGACAGGCGGGTAGGCTGGATCCACATGTAGCTCGTGTGTCATCAACTCTGGGTCTATTCCTGTCATGTCTCCATGTGACCACACGAAGCAGTCGTGATGCTTCTTGAGGAAGCGCGGGGTCGAGGTCGGCTCCAACTTGGGTCTCATGGTCTGGGTAGTAAGGGTGAACTTGGACCTCATCGAGTTCTTCCACTTTTGGAGTATCTGCGTAGACTCGACAAGACCCCTCCTGTAATTGTTATGTTGTCTGGGATTTAGGCTTGAGGGTCGTTTGGTAGCAAGTTTTGGAAGCAAGTTGGTCCCCTCTGATTTCTTGGACTCCCCATTTGGTAGGAAATTTCAGTACCTGGTGATAAGTGGACAAGACGGCCCTCATATCGTGAATCCACGGTCGACCCATTATCAAGTTGTAGGCCGAAGGGCAGTCTAGGACGAGGAACGTAGTCATTTTGTTGATTCCTCATGCGTATACTGGGAGAGAGATTTCTCCCATAGTGAATTTATGTTCCCCACTGAAGCCTATCAAAGCCGTAGATCGACGATTTATTTTCTCCAATCCTCATCCCATGTCATTAAGGGCCGCTAGGAAGATGACGTTAGCTGATGACCCCGTGTCGACTAGCACTCTCTTGATCATGAAGTTGGCCACCTGCAAGGATTAGGGGTGGGCGCGGTTCGGTTTGGTTCGGTTTTGCTAAAACCGAACCAAACCATATTTTACGGTTCGGATTTTTTACCTCTCAAACCAAACCATTCAATAACGGTTTGGTTCGGATTCAAAATTTTTAAACCAGCGGTTTACGGATTGGTTCGGTTCGGTTTACGGATTATTATATTTAAAACAAATTTTTATCCACTTAAGTGGAAAAAAAAACTAGTCTATTAAACAAATAGTATGAAGTGCTATGGTGTAAGTTGTGACTTCAGGAAACACATACACTCCATAAAGGATTGAAAAATGAGGCACAATTAATTCTTGTATTTTTTAAAAAATACCTCGAATAATAATGCTACCATCATTCTAATTAAGAAACAAATCCAACATCTTACTTTCAAGAATAATGATGCTACCATAAAACAAAAAATTTAAGAATAAAAGTATTAACAAATAAATTGAAGAACAAAAGTATTAATAAATAAATATATTAACAACAAATTTAAGAATAAAAATATTAACATACTAATAAATTAAAAGAAAAATACAAAATTTTTTAATAAAAATATATAATTTTTTAAATATAACGGTTCGGTTCGGTTTAACAGGTGCGGTTCGGATTAGCTCCTGAACCGAACCGTAAACCGTTTGGGGTGGGCCAATCCGAACGGCAAACCGAACCGTTAGAAAAAAAACCGTAAATTCGGTCCGGTTTGCGGTTTGGTTCGGTTCGGTCGGTTTTTTTGCCCACCCCTAGCAAGGATATCACCAATGCATCATGGTGGGGGTTCTTATGACTGGATACTCTGTCGTCCATAAACTCGATCGCGAAACCAGTATAGTCTCCTGCTACCATCACCGTGTGACCCGAGGCGACAATCGTTACCATTTTGGTGTGTCATTTCACTGCTGAATATGAGATCCCACTAACTTCTGATCCTCCTGATATAAGATTGACCGTATTGTTGATTGGTAGAGGTGGAATCTGGGATAGCAATCATTTCCTTGTTGAAGCGTGAGATGTAGCTTCGCAGAGATTCTCCATTCGGCTGTTGTATCGCATTGAGGTCGTCTGTGGTCTTCTCGAATTTGTAAGAACTAGCGAAGTGTTCCATGAACTTGTCTGCCAATTCTTTGTAGGACCCAATTGAACTGTATGGCAAATTGATAAACCACGTGAGGGCTGGACCAGCCAATGTCTCTCCAAACCCTCTACACATTCCTGCTTCCCTCTGATGTGAAGAAAGGCCTGTAGATATAATCTTGTATTTGTAGTGGATTATGTGGTCGCCGGGGTCGGTTGATCCATCGTATAACTTCATCTCAGGTGGGTTGAACTTTCGAGGGAGTTCGACTGAGTTGATCCCCTCGACGAAAGGAATGTCCGTAACGGTTTCTGCTCTGCTTTTCTTCAAAGGTAACCTGGCTCCTGGAAGGCTGGACATGATTGCTTCCTTGAATTCTTCAATTTCCTTGCGCATAGATGAAGCCGTTATTGGTTCGGCTGGTGGTACGTGTTGGTTCCTCCTATGACCGATTGGATGATTTTTGGAAGGGGGAATGTCGCCTTTTACATCGCCTGATGTCTCTATCGAATTGAGTTGGCAGCCCGGTTCATTAGGGGGATCGGCGAGCCCTCCTCGACTGGGGGTGGACGAAAGATGTTTCAACTGTTTTTGGAGGTCGCTATTGGAACTCCTTATGGCCGAATTCTCTTCTTCCAAAACACGTAAGCGTTCCTGGAGAACGGAAAATTGGCCGGCTAGAAGATTCGAAGGCTCGCTACCGGAAGCCATGGTAACGCTTGCAAGTTCTCGTAGGCTGATCGTAAGCTTTGTTTGCTTATAAATCGCTAGGGCCTCATAGTGGGCGCCAAATTGTAGACGCTGATTTTCGCCCGAGGTCCACAATCGAGATTTCATAGGTTGGGGGCACTGGCGATCTTGCAAAACAAAGTCAGAGTGAGCGTGGAGGGTTTACCCAACGATGTGGTGGAAGCCGTAGGCACTCCGACGCCCAAGTCAGCGGAGGTGATGGGCTGTAAAGGCCGTAGTAGGAGGAGCAAGGTCAGATATTACCTTGATCCTGGTGTGCTGCCGTGAGGGCGGTAGGTTGGATATGATGTCAGTACTGAATGGAAGATTGTCGAGCTATGAGTAGTGAATCTTGTCTCCCTCTGCCTGGGTGAATTCCTTCTTCTTATATAGATACTTGGAAAACGGCGTGCTTTATTGCCTTTAATTATTTGTCCGTTATGAGACTGGAAACGGCTGAGTTATGAGGGGTATTTATGGGTTTGGGCGTTTCGTAGGCTGACACATGGTGAGTCTTGGTTTGGACATAGGCTTGTGAAACATCTTTGGGCCAATGCTGACTACTAAATTTGGGTTTCCTTTAGTGTGTGGGTTTGATGTAGCAACTTGGGCCTGGATCTTATGTTGGGGTGCTTGGGGTGTGTTCAGTATTAGATCTGAGATAAAAGGTCGAAATTGCCCTTACACCAAATTTGGCCCGTACACTAACAAATTTTCCATCTCCGATACGCCACCTTACCCCATGTTGCAAAATCGATATGCCCTACAACAAACTCCGCCATATAAAATATGGTTTATAGCCAAGTGAAGCATTCCATAAAGTTGCTTTGTTAAAAATCTCCAAATTTCGACCCATCTGTTTGACTCTGAGATGGACTCCTGAAGTAAATTGATCCTGTATAATTATAATTAGATTAAAATTATTATTTTTGGTGCAAATAATACGTCATAAACTAAATATTAAATTAATAAATCGCAATAACACAATTTTTTTTCTCGGGGGAGAGGAATTTGGTCATTTTATGATAATAAAAGGGTAAAATAATTAAATTAAGATTATGTTAAAGTAATCTTATTAGTGGTCAAAGATGATCAAGAAACTTAAGACACAAAAAGGGTTTATTGATTAATTATCCAAACTTTTCTTTATTTTGAGTTTCTTAAAATTAATGGGTATTTTTTGTTTGAAGAGTGTATTTACAAATATAATGGGGGACGCATATGAAAAAAAGTATCCATGATAAGGCCCGGCTCAAAACCCCTCCATTATTTTGTCACTATAAAGTGGCTCAACGCGCCCTTTTCCTTTTCGCATGAATTCATTCCCGCCAACGTATTTGTCCAATTTCAATCGAACCCCTCTGTCTCTGTGCGCTCTGATTCAGGATTGGAGTTTCAGGTACGTCAAGTTTCGATTGATTCTTTTACCGATTTTTTTATTTTTATATTTAATTTATGATTCATTTATACTTATAATTTCCTTAATTTAGTTCTTCCTTGAGATGCTGTTACGTAATTCGATGTCGTTTAACACCTTGATTATTAGCAAGTCGCATCTTTGATGATTAGCATCGTGGAGTCAATTAGAAAAATCTTGTTAACGAAACAAAGTGAAAGAATTATGAAATAAAGTGAATTTTGATTGATTTTTACTTTGTATTTACTGTAATTTGGGTTACACTTGAGTTAAGTAAATTATTTTGTGAGTTTTAAGCTCTGTGTTATTTCTCGATATTTTGTGAAATCATTGAGATTTATTTATCTAGATTTGTGGGTATTTTTAGATTAAACAAAATATTGTTTATCCATCACTTTGCATTAGTTTACCTTCTCTTGCATCATGCATGTGTAGCAATTTTAGCCGATTTTGAATCTTTTGGATATTTGGGATTTGAATTACTTTTCTACATAGAAGACATTGATATATTTTGACAATTGATTTAATTTGTAGAAAGGCTGAACTCCCATGACATCTGCTAGAAAACGAAGGGGGAAGATAGTTGAGGCTTCTGCAGAGCATAATGTGGGTGAAGGTGGCAATGGAATTACGAAATCTACCAAGAGAACTACTGGGCAGCGCTGTAAAACAAGAGGTAAGGCATCTCGTTTAAGTTGTATGCTTACTGCTTTTGTCTAGCAATCTATTCTTAAATAAATGCACTTGTTAAATTATATTTGAATATGATAAGTACTTGTTAATTCATATATTTGAATATGATAAGCTCCAAGACTAGATTGGTGTAACTCTGATTTCAATTAAGGAAAAGTTTGAAATCCACAACCAAAACTTTTAGGTCTATGGTGTAAAGTTGATATACTACATTCGTTCAAACAAATGAGAACGGATAATTTTTCTTATTTGGGGATATTTTAAATCTACAAGGGGTACACAAATCTAAGACAATTATGGAAGCTAATAACTACTTTGATTATGTAATCATATTTTAGAGATTATACAATTATTATACAATCATATCTTTGATATTTGTAAAATCACCCTCAAGCTGGAGCATACATATCAGATGCACCAAATTTATTACGTATGAAATCAATATGAGGACCTAGAAAGACTTGGATGTTTTAACACTGTTGGAGAATACGCAGCGGGAATTAATGCGAAAGCTTGGATGTTTTAACACCGTAGGAGAATGCATTGCGTGAATAGTGTGGAGACCGGTCGAGAATGTACAACGGGAACTTAATGCGGTAGCTTGAATGGTTAACACTGTTGGAGAATGCATAGCGGAAAGTTTGAACTATTCCACAAAAGCCCCAAACATTCAAACAATTTCAAAAAATAAACATTTGAAAACTTGCCAAATACCAAAACAACTCGAAACATTTGAAAACTTGCCAAATCACCTATGACAAAAAACCCTAATTGGAACGAATAATGGCTCGGATGATAAATTGACTGGTGGCTTCTGACTCAGAAGATGTCGGCTATATAGTCTAAATCCACAACAACCGAGGTGGCAGTTGAAACTAGGGATGAGTACAGAAGAATGGAGGCTCATACCAGAGTGTCCCTAGTACATATAGAATGAGCAGCAAATTTAGACCTAGAAATCAGATTGATTTTGACACCAAGTTAAAGAAAGGAGAATGAATGATTTTCTTTTATTTCTGGATATTTTAAATGTACAAGGGATAGACCTTTATATAAGCATAAATCTAAGATAAATATGGAAGCTAATAACTAATTGGTTGTGTAATCATATATTAAAGATTTCACAGTCATTATAAAATCATATCTTTGAGATTCGTATAATCATAATCATATCTTCAGATGATAATGACTATGATTATAATACATTCAAAAAAAATAGTAAAAGATAAAACTAGCCCTATTTTGAATTTTGGTTTATTTAAAACATGTAGCTAATTTCTTTTACCGTATAGTATATACGTAGGGTGTAAGCTCATGCTAAATTTAATATAGCATTGTTTTATTGGGATCGTATGGCAACTATGACTAAATTAGGCCTAGCCTCAAAAGAAAACCACTAAACTTTTCCAATTTTTGTACTTAATTAAAACTGTAATTCTAATCTTAAGAAGCAAATTAAAAGCTGATGTTGTCTTGATGTTCCTTTTAGCTTTGGCATCTAGATTTCTTTTATAGATTTTGATAACCTCACCTTTTAGTTCTACTATAGCCGCTTTCATTTATTTTCATCCACAAACTTACTATTGGATTGAATTTTCTCTTTTCAGGGAAAACTGATGATTTTTCAGTTGAAAATGATGAAAATTGTTTTCCTTCTAGCTCAGCTGTAGCACAATATCCAGACAAGGGTACACGCCTTTTGGAAACAGCTACAAAATTACCAGTCCTTGACCCCTATCCAAGAAAAATACTTCGTCCTTCTGGAAAAATCAAGTTACAGCTCTTTCCCATAGATGAAGGTACTCGTATGGGATTAGAAAAGGTATATTTGTGAAACACAAAGGTTTGAACGAATTAGAAACTCTTTATAAGATAAATTGCTACTTACTGTTATTATTGTTTTTCTTCTTGTAGGATGGATTTCATCCATACTTGGAACTCACTCTAAGCACTCGAAAGAAGATATCTTCTGTGCTTAAGCATCTTAATAGCAAGTGGGGTAGTTCAAGCATTGCTCTTGGGGAACCCGTGCTCTTTCCCTACAATGCTGTGGAGAATTTGGCCAGTTACAGATGGACAATAAATGAGAACGACATCAGTGCAGGAGATGTTTATGCAGCTGTAGGAAACCCTACTGTTTTTCGTTTGAGGTTTAAGAACTGTTCACTTTCTCTTATTGTCGACTTGCAAATATTTTAGTTCTAGTTTCTGACTCAGTTCCTTTTATAAGGTTTGGCTGGTTCTCCAATTTCAAAGCTGAAACCATTGGAGTATCCTCTTCATTGACTTCCCTAGAGGGTTGTTTAAAAGCTGAAGGCATACATAAAAGTAGTGGTACTAATGTGGAGAAAACAGATGTCAAAGTAAAGCAAATAGAGGCAACAAGAGGAGAGCTCAAACCTTTTATTGAATGTGGAGCAACCAGTGCAGGTTTGGCTGAGAAGATGTCTTTTGATAAACTTGTTGGTTCTACGGTATGATGTCAATACTCAATAGCCATTTGTTGTTGTTATTATTATTATTCCCTATATAAGCATATAATTGATATTTTTTCACAAGTTAGCATTTATTTCTGGTACACGTGGCTTGTGAGTGGATGACATTTATTATCTTGTCATTCATACTGTAAATTATTTTCTAAACACTTGTTTGGTAATTGGGATTAGACTGATGAAAGTAATATGATCAAAATCAGCTTTGCAGATACAATTGTTCACACTTGCTTATATATGCTGCTAAGTTTTCTGTATTTACGTCTAGATTTTTAGCTGATATACATATTTTTTAAGTTTTTATTTTTCTGAAATGTAATAATTGTGATCAAATTAGGATAATGAAGTGAGGACGGATAGAAGTATTGGGCAACCATCATTGCTCTGGGATGATAGTCTGACAAACATAAGCATTGGAGGCTTGCTGTCTGAAGCATCTTTGCAGGGCAAGTTAAATAGTGAGATGAAATCAAATGGAAGCAATGCAGGCTTGCAGCCATCTCAGTTAATTTCTGATTCATTTGATGCTTTTCTTTTTGCTCAAATGAATCATCCCCAAGGTCCAAAGCCAGCTCCTCAAGAGCCTTGTTCATCTATTCTGGATGGTGAAGACACATGCCATGCATTTGCATTTCAAAAATTCTCTTCCTCAGGGAAAGATATTCCAGCTTCCTGCAGTCGGGGTCAGGGCACCAACGCTGAGAAATTCGAGTTTCCTACTGGGACTGAGGTTTGCTAAAATTTATCTTATTGTTCTCTTATTCTAGATTTTCCTCCCCGCCACATATCTCTTGAGAAGCAAAAGTAGACAGTTTTCACTTTTCAGCCCAGTTCATCCTTGATAATGATGGCTTGTTCAAATGTGAGAAAATATATGTGGTTATCCATATAGATTTGAATGCTAGATTTAGAATTTTCAACATTCTAGGCAGCTGAGAGCATTGGTACCATGAATAGTTTATTTTGTTTTCTTTTCTTTTTTGAATATCACACTATAAATATTTTGGATTCAGCTTTAATGGTATACCATGAGGAGATTCATTTTGAAATCAGAAATTTCTTAATTGGCCTAAAAACAATCTTCCTCATAATGAATTTTGATATGCTAAAATGTTTGAATTGTATTCGTAAGTTCTCAGGTCCTCCCAGTTTCTGTGCATCTAGTGAATTTTTTTGTATATACCCATCACTATTAATTCAAGCCTTATAAGGAAGAAAAAGGTTAAGTTTTGGTTATCTGAGCATTCATTTCTCTGTAAAGAGCAAGTTAATCGAAAATGCAATGCTTTTAGTTATGGTAGCTCATGTATACTTTGGCATATTCATTTTCTACGTAATCTGTGTCTCAATATATTCTTCTTCAAGTTTCCATGTTATCTTTTGCAGGCCAACATCGAATCAGAGATTTCCCAGAACCATGCTAGTCTAAAATCAGAGACAGACCTGCTGCTTTTTTCACCACTGCTCAAGGATGAAAGCAGCCTAGGGCTATCAGGCATCAAATGGGTACATCACATTTCTTGCGGAGATTTCTTTCGTTGTTTCTCTGAATAAGATTTTGCTATGTTTTGTAGTTTAATTTTCTTTCTCTTTTTCTCTTGTTTGACGCAGACCGACTCTTTGGGACCCTTTGTGGAATTATTAAGGCAAAAGTAGCAAGTGAATGCTTTTAATTCTCATCACATATGTTTCCTCAAATGAGAACTCATAATAGAAAACAATTAGTGTATCTAATTTTGTTTTAGTTTGTAACTTAAAAAAAGCTTAGTTTCGACGAAAAAGCAGTTATATTGTCCTCTTTAATGGATTAGGGTGGCTAATTTCGAAGTCATGGTCTCTCAAGATTTTGTTCTTGTTATTAGAGTGGTCCGACTCTTAAGCCTTTTGTTAATTAACGAGATCATCATTTATATGCACATTTTCAACATTCTTATGCGATTTGTAATGTGTAGGGACACAGATAAAAATGACCTGGCTCGATGGTAAACGGGTTAGGACCAAACTTGGAAAGAAAAACCCGGACCTAATTATAAATATTATTATTATTTTTTTGTTAAATACATCCAATCTAAATACATATATTTTTAATTAAAATTTTAATCAATCCAACCATGAAAACATTTAAATTTATTTATTTTTGGTATATTTCATTTTTTAAAATTAAAATATTTTAAAAATTAATTAATTTATATTCTAAAATTCATTATTCTAAAAATCTGGCCCAAATCCAAATAGATTATTATATCTTCTAGGTAGCATTATTGCTTTACTCAATTTTAAGTGTCTATTAACAGTGTCAATTATTTAAAAGACAAGACAACAAACTTATCTTGTTGGATCTTGGAAATCTAAATTATTCCATATCAAGATGGATAATTGGTGATAATATCATTGTTTGAAAAAATCATATCCAGTTAAAAATGCATTAAAAAAACTGATTGATTTGTTCATATGCTTATTTTATTGACAGCTTGGTTGTTTCTTTTAATTTTCACCTTCCTTGAAAAAATAAAATCAATAATTCAATTTAACCCATTTTATATTTAATTAAATTAGTAAAAAAAAAATGACTATTTTTTAATCAAAATGTAAGGAGAGGTAAAGTCTAAATTCATTTTTTTCCTCTTTTATCTCTCATAAGATTCGAACTCTGATGACAAATTAAAGAGAATTAATTTTTCCATTCAATTATATTTTAACCCCCTTACCTTCCCTAAAACTCGAATTTAGGCATTGCACTTTGAAAATATTTATTTTTTTGCCAAAGGACAAATTAAATAAAACTACTTTTTCCCTTCTTAAAAAATAAGGGGTGGGCAAAATCGAAATTTATTTTTTATCCTTTGAGAAGCCAAATACATCTAATTGATTAGTATATTATTGATGATTTTTACAAAAATCCAATATTCTTTGAAAACGTCATAGTTAACTGATTCCTACCCGCCAAAATCTTTTTAACTGCCAATCAAACTTCTTCCATAAATATCAAAACCAAGCACAAACACTGTAACACATTGCCTTGATAACTTAGCCTCCTTGAAGCTTTGATAATGGAGAACATCAATAATAATAATAATAATAAATATTTCCTCAAAATTTTCAGCCAAATTCAAGCACCTCACTCTTCTCATTTTTGCATAATTCCAAATTTTTTGCCGGCAAATGGACGTCTTCTATGTACCATACCATCTTTAACATTCTTGATGATGGTCATAAAAGAGAGAATTAAAAAAAAAATCCCAAGTTTCTATGTCACACAACAATCATCACCATTGACGCTTGTTTGATTGCTTGTTGAGGTTTTGGTTTGGTGTGTGATCAACATAATGGGGTGTGTTCAGTCCAAGTATTCTCCGCCTCATCGTGGGGATGTTGAGAGATTGAAAATGGACGGTGGATATGTGAAGGGAGTGAGTGGGGGGAGAGTTATTGTGCAGAAGGTGGCGACAAAGGAGAATGGGAAGATGTTTAGGCATGAAGGTGATGATGATAAGGGTGTTAATGGAGGGGGAGAGAGGGTGAGGAATGGTGATGGTGATGGTGATGGTGGTAGCGGGTTGCGGAAATCTGTGAAGAAGAAGATTGGTGAAGATGAGCTGGTTGATGGATGGCCTAAATGGCTTGTTGATAATATTTCTAAAAAGGTTTTGGTTGGTTTGGTTCCTAAGAGTGCTGATTCTTATGATAAGCTAGCTAAGGTTGGTATTTCATTTTGTTTTTTATGATACCCTTTTGCAAAATGATTGTTTTTTCTTGATTTGGAGGAACCTTTTTTCCCCTCAATATATTATAGAAGCTTTTGTATGCTTGTAACTTAAGTTGTTCATAAGTCATTCTTGTATTGTGAATTCTTATTAGCATGAGACTTCTTTGTTCTTGTAATTAGTTGATTGTAAATCAAAAATTTTAGAAAGTTGTGTATTTGGATTTAAATTTTTAGTTTGTAGTTTGAGGTTCCATTTCAATCTTGAGAACTATAAATTGGGATAAAAAAGAATTGATTTGAAGAGGGAATAATCAGTGTGTTGACTTGTCTTTAACATTAATATGAGCACTTATCTAATATCTTAAGGTTTTGGGTTGAGTGGTTCTACTAAAATGAGGTCCAACCCATTTCTAAAATAAATGGGGTTGTCACATGTCAAGCGAGATAACGGAGGGTTTAAATTGACATGGACAAAAATTTCTAAAAAAATACTTACGTTTCATGAAACTTGATGAAACAATGATTTCAGATAGAGTATAATAGTGTCGAACGAAAGAACCATGTAACCAATGCCACATAGTTGGAAATGGCTTTCATTGGTTTGGTTTGGTTATCTCCATCTCTCTAGATCCACACGATCTTAAAATCGGATCATCCATATTTCATGTGGAAAGACCTATTATTATGATTTGTCCATCACTAGCAATGAGAAGAGACATTTCTACCTTACAAGGATTTGTATCCATTTATATCTAATATTCACTTTGCAGGTGGGACAAGGAACCTACAGCAATGTGTACAAAGCTCGAGATAGAGACACTGGAAAGATTGTAGCTTTGAAGAAGGTCCGGTTCGACACATCAGAGCCAGAGAGTGTCAAGTTCATGGCAAGAGAGATAATGATACTGCAGAAGCTAGATCATCCCAATGTCATCAAGCTTGAAGGACTAGCCACATCAAGGATGCAATATAGTCTCTATCTGGTTTTTGATTTCATGCAATCAGACTTGACCAAAATCATCTGCCGCCCAGGCCAGATGCTCACTGAACCGCAGGTTTGAATTTGTGAATTGATCATAAAATTTCTATTCGTAACTTGGGTGAAATGAATTGGTAACCATGTGTGTTTGAAAAGGTCGAGTTTGAGGTGTTGTGGCTTATAAACTATAGCTGTTAGTCTTATCAAAAAGTCTCGAATGAATACATGACATGACTTTATTAGATCATTGTACAAATGACGTGATACCGCGATTTTATATAGCACACAAGTGCACGTATCATTCAAATAGTATAAAAAGATCGAACCCACGTGGATTTACTATTAATCCTATTAATTGCTAGAACTAGATTTACTTTGCTAAAACTAAACAGTTGATTTTGTTGTCTAGTTGATTAAAACTAACTAACTAAAATCTAAATAAGCAGAAATTAAACTTTGGAAAGACTTGTGCGAGTAAAAACCTAGGGTTGCAACTTCACCAAGTACGATAACAAATATATGCACTCTTCATTCAATTGGGTAAGTGTTATGGATTACTAACCTAGAATACGAAATTATCTACAAGCCTATTCCGATGGTCAGCGCCCAACTTAATTCAATTACCTATATTCCTATGACGATCTAAATCAAACTCATTAAGTTCAAGTTCTAATATTGGCTATGCAAGCCATACATGTATATTCCTATTCTGTATGGAAATCGATTGTATAAATACGATCACGCTTTGTGAATTCCCAAGGCTAAACCAAAATTTCCTTTTCCAAGTTCCTTAGGGTTTACCACAACTATCATATTGTTGGCCATGCAATAGAAAGCATTACGCATAAAGAATAATAAATAATCAAAAACAAAACTCAAAGGAATACATAGATGTAATTTAAGTTACGATCTGTGCATTGGTTTCATTACAACCTTAGACTAATGAATTAATTACACATGATGTTTATTAAGCACAAATAATTCGTTATTACAAGACAAGACTTCATACATAAAAACTGAAAAAATAAAGGGAAGAAAGAAATCGTGGTGAGGTCCTCTCCTTCAATCTTCGGTCCGGGCTGAGTCTTGGGTTCCTACCTTGCTCTAGGTGTTTTTCTTCGCTTTGTACTCTCCAAAAGTCTGATTTTTTAGGTTAAGGTCGGACTTGTTCTTTTATAGGGGTTGCTAAGGACTTTCCTTCTTAAGAAATTATAATTTTAATTGTATCAGTAAATGGGCTTGCGGTGCGCCGCAAATAGAGTTGTGTCGCGCTGCAAGCCTGACGTGAGCTTCTGTCTGAAATTTTGCCTTGGCTTCATCGCGACGGAGGCCTGTTTCTTCTCTACGTCGCGCCGCAAGTTGGGTTGTGTCGCGCCACACCTTAAGATTACATTTTGCCTCAAAATTAAACTAGGGAGAGATGCAATGCAAAGAGTCGTGTCGTGTTGCAGGCCTGAAATCGGGATGAAGGCCAATTTGCGCTTCGAATTTACCAAATCTTCCCCCGATGCATCTGACTTATTCTTTTTACAGTCTCCACCAACAATCGCATGAAATACACATGAAAGCGCTAACAAGGCTCGATTTAATTTCATAAAATACAAGATAAGGGGTCGGTAAATATAGATATATTGACCGCTCAACATACCTAGATGACTCTTGCTAATTATTTGTTAAGTATAAGTGGGTGGGTAGTTAATAATCATTAATATATGTGTTTACCTAACAATTATGTAAGGTGCTATGAAAATTAAGCAAAAGCACAACAGTTACAAACATTCTGAATATCGTCCTTAAGTGATTTTTATAATTTCTTTGCAATGGCTTAAGCATATTTTCATATGCTGCTATGGGATTTTATTTGGATTTTATTTGTATTATGTAGGTGAAGTGCTATATGCAGCAGCTGCTTTCAGGTCTACAGCATTGTCATGAAAGGGGAATTTTACACAGAGACATTAAAGCTTCAAACTTGTTGATAGATAAAAGTGGGATGCTAAAGATTGCAGATTTTGGCCTTGCAAATTTTTTCATTCCTAAACAAAAACGCCCCCTTACTAGCCGAGTTGTAACACTCTGGTACAGAGCTCCAGAGCTTCTTTTAGGCTCTACCGACTATGGCGTTGGTATCGATCTTTGGAGCACTGGATGTCTTCTAGCTGAGATGTTCATTGGACGACCACTTGTGCCTGGAAGGACAGAGGTAAAACTCTAGAGTTAGTTAAAAAATCATAGAAGGATAATTGTTACCGTGTTGTTCAAGCATTCGCAAAAACGTGACTTGATGAAGAAGCATTGGTCCCATTTTCATGTCATTTCAAAGGATCAGAATGTACTTATTAGTACTTTCATTTTTAGGATGTGAATGTGTTAGTGTTACTTCTGGCAGGTGATTCAGTGTATTAAGCTTCTTGTGCATTCAGGTTGAGCAGCTTCACAGGATATTTAAGCTTTGTGGCTCACCTTCAGAGGATTACTGGAAGAAGATGAAGCTAACAACTTCTTTTCGACCACAGCATTATAAGCCTAGTTTTCGCGAAGTCTTCGGAGAGTTTCCTTATTCTTCATATGGTATCTTAACCACGCTTCTAGCTTTGGATCCTGCATATCGCGGCACTGCTGCTTCTGCTCTCAAAACTGAAGTGAGTACAAAACATTAGTCCATTTTACCTACATAAGACAAGAAAGTACAAAGAAATTTGTGTACTGTATATCTAGTGATACCCTTTTGTTCCTCTCCTGATTTTCATGCAACAATTTGTTTCTGCTTGCAGTTCTTCAATGCAAGTCCATTGGCGTGTGAGCTCTCGGATCTACCGGTAATCTACGTAGAGGAGGATGAGCCAGCTAAATCCAGTAGGAGGAAAAAGTATGTTTACCAACTTAGCTGTGCATTTCTGTTTCCTGCTTTTATGTTCATGCTTTAATAAGTGACTTATTATTGTGATCATAATAAGTACTGCTTAATCGGAAATCGGCTTTTGCGATTAATAGGAAATATTCATGATTTAATCAAGATTGCTAGTCTAAATGATGAGACAGAGAGTTATTTTTGCTATAATGCCTAAAAAGTAAGTATTAAAGAAAATATATTTTATCATATAAAATTCCTGCATTTTTCATTCTACAGGCGGTCGAGTTCAAAAGAAAAGAAATCCACTCAATCAAGACATAAAGGTCATCGTAGAAGGGATTCATCTGTAGATGAAATCAAAGGAGATGCTGAATCTTCTAAAGCGGTAAATGGAATATATATAATCTCACTTAAAGTTGTATTCTCAGTTAAAATTAAAACAAAAATCAATTTTTTTTCAAAATTATTGATTTTGTTTGATCATAAAAGATAGTCCAATTTTAGTCCTACATTGCCTTATTTGCCGATTAGAAAGCATCACTGGGAGTAGAGTTTTAGATGATTTTCAAAAGCGAAACCAAAACGAATAATATCTTACTGTGGTTACACAATTGCTCACTCAATTTTTTATTGAATGCTTTAATTCAATTTTCTGTTCAAAACGGTTGTAATGAAAACTTTTTAATGACTTGGATCACAAGTAACCATGGGCATGTGTATAATCCCTTCTCCTTGCAGCTGGAGAAGAATGCAAAGGCAAGTGCCAACAGCAGCTCCTCTGGTTTAAAATCAAGCTTGCATGTTTCTCTTTCCCCAATTCTCAGAAATCGATCTGCGGCTGAGGGTCATCACAAGAACAACAACACCCAGAAGAAGTTCAATCTAACTGAGGCTCATCCTAATGCTCTCAAGAACATTCAAAACTTCACTCTTTTACAGGCTTCAATAACAGATATAATCAACCACAGAGAAGGTGGCAATGCTTTTGCTCCTTTCAGCAGGTCTCTCTCTACTTTAAATTTCCGAACACTCGATCCCGATAAGATTTCTGAACTCTTTGGATTAGATAAAGATAAGCTCAATGAAAATTATCTTAATTAGCTTAAATTATGCATGTAACATGAATTGCTTATCTATATATATGAATGAATATGAGATGTACCTTTCTTGAGCTCTGCTATGTATGAATGAATGTACCCTCTCTCTAATTTTTTCACTTGTATTCACCAGCAGTGCATTTAATTTGGAACTAATGTAAAATCCTACGCTACGCCTACTCAATTTTAGACCTGATCCACACAGTTATGTTTTTGTCTCTGTCTAAACAGTTTAATCGACCATTCATTGCCGATTGATCGGTGATTGATCACTAATAGAACGATTCGATTTGTTTTGAATGATTAATCGCCGATTTAAGATTTTTGAAAATCATCCGATTCATATTTTTTCTTCTTTTCCTCATTTTTCTTTTTAATTGTTTAACATTTTTCATGATAAATGAATAACTTTTAATAATTTTTGAATTTTTTTATTCTCGATCATACTAAATGCCAACTTTATTCTCCACGATTAATTTTTGAATATTCTTTATATTTTCGATCAATCGCAAATCGCTCTTAGAACGATTTACTGCGATTTCTAGTTAAACTACCCAGGTCTATGTTGTAACCCAATGATCCTACATGGTATGACTTCTTTCAACCTTTTGTTCAATCAAAGACAAATTGCAGGCTGTGTATGTAATATGCGCATCAATCAAATGCATAAAATGGTTTTTGCAGTCTACAAATAAAATTATTTAGTATTGACATAGCTTATGAACATAACAATATATTCTGTTTGTTCAATTCCTACATCCACAGCTGCGAAATTGTTGCCTAAAAAGATCAATCTACGATTCTAGTTATATCTCATTTGAGGCTTCTAGCTAAACATAATAACTTAGTATTCAAATGAGCATATCATCTTACTGTTTAATAATCGAAGTCACTGCCCTACAATATGGCGTAGCCGCGTAGTTGCTCCAATTAAACTCAGCTTCAGTATCTGCATATAACATAATCAACAAAATTTCATTGAAAAGACGATGTAAAATCTTTGGTGGAACTAAATAGCTTCTGATAGTCGAGCAATGCTAACCTTCAATTCAACCGCCATTTGGGGACTTGAAGATGATGGTTAATTCTATTCTACCTGCAATAGTTGGAATTAACAGTTGCAAAATAGGATCTAACTCGATGCAACACAATATGTACCACATTTTCTTTTTTGATATAACGCAAGTATAAACCAAAAACTACTACAACTTTGTCATGAGTGGGAACTCACCCAAGACAATATGGAAAAGAACAAAATATAAAAACAAAAGCAAAAGCAACTATCCATCCGTAACTATTTGAAGTAAGTTATCGATGATATCTATCGAGTTTTGACCAAATTGTAGAATTCCTGATTTTCAAATCTTCTGATAGACTGGAGCAGAAGTTATAATTATTATATATTTCAAACACTTGAGAGATGGGCATATGTTCATCTTGAATCTTGGTCACTTATTCCTTATCTAATACAAGTATTCCATAATTTGGAATTACACAATTTTGGTCTCTTAACATTAAAAAATTAAGGGAATGGACAAAAGGGGGGGAAATTGGAAACTACCTTCACATCATCTGCTAGAGTTAAAGTCAGTTGTCATCATCAGAATAATTGTCATCACTATCCTGCTCGTATATCTGATATTCTCCATCACTGATGCCATCATCTTGAATCTTATCAACATCAGTGGATGAAAAATTACCAAAAAGCTCTTGCAAATATGTTCTTGAGTTGCTCTGCAGATCTAGAACTAAAATATATGTATAGGAAATTTGATGATGCCAGGAATGCGTGAAAGGACAAACTAGATATTTTGCAAACAGCACAAGCATATGACAAACACACCAACAAGCAAGTGTGCTTGGAACTTTAGATTAAAATCGAAGGTATACAATAATAGAGAATTCAAATATGTTGTGTAGCATAAGTGTATACTTCCAATGGACAGAATTAAGGCTTGATATCTCATCTCATTTACTGGACGCTCTGACATTCAAATTATGGAATTAACACCATGGAAACAATGATCATCAAGGAAACGGGCAAAAAAAGTTCAATTTTTGTAACTCTCATTCTTCTACTAAAACCTTGAAACAGTGGAAACTAACACTGTAGAATGCAAAAAACAAAAAAATTAAGAGGAAAACTCGTAACTAAACCTTACAATAATAATGAAGCACATTCTTGGAACTCACACTGGAAAAAAAAATTGATAACTCATTCAGATAGAATATTGTTGTTAATTCTGTATTGATATAGTTTGTGAGATTTGCCGAAGGGTTCAATCAATCATTGATTAGTCCAAAGATACATGCTTTAGAAGAAATGCACTGGAATAATATAATCAAGGATACATGAATGAGATTGAAAAGAGATCTCATGATCCTCGTCAACCTACAAAAACAAAATAACACAAATATACGTAATACAGGACAAGTCAGGAAAAAACTAGTGCTTGATTTGTCGGGGGAAATAAATGCAAAACTTAGTGTGACGAGCAGACGATTACCATCTCCAGTGCTTCATCTGCATCTGATTCCTCTTCAGCTTCATCAACCTCTATTCTATCTTCCTCCTCATCAACCTCTATTCTATCTTCATCATTGTCAACAACTTCAGGTTTTCCTCTATCATCATCACCTGTAAACTCCGCATGGAAATTTTTTATTAGAAATTTGACATCAGCTAAGAGTAAAATAGGATACTTACACAAGAACATCGAATAAACAAAAGAGTATTTACTACAATAACTAGTCCAACCACATTTCATGGAAGGAAGAGGTATCGCAGATGAGTAGGACCAATTACGAAATATTGAGAAAATGATCAGAGAAATAAAATCAAATGAAACTTAGCAAAGTTTCATTTTAAATATTTGAAAGTCTTCCCGGAAGGATTCTAGCTTAGACAATTGCTCAGGGAAGAAAATGCAATATGAGTGCCTCCCTAACAGTGCTTTATGTATGTGCAAAAAAGAAGAAATCAACGGCCTTTTCCTTCATTTTATTATCGCTTTGCAGGTAAGGATCTCTCCTTTTTATATAAGTGGAGTTTGGGTGGTACCGAGATCTTGTGTAGCTTGTTGGTGCAAAGCACCTCATTTTGAGGACGGTGAGAGAGTTACGAGACTCTCACGATGCAAGTATTCTTTTGTTTTAACTTTGGCACTTTTGTTTTGACTTCGGTACTAAACAACTTATTTATCTTTTCACGAATTCTGTAATAATTACAACTGTTCTTTGTCAGTTTGTCTCTTATCCAAGGGAATAAAAGAAAGTCACATACAGACAGTTCAAAGAAGTCCCGGTCATACATAAATTGATGTGATCTAGAGTACAAAAGTTGGGCTCTATTCAAGACTCGAGTTTCAAAGTTTTAGAAAGCCCAAAATCCACGAGATCCATCAAGAAAAAGGGTCTTGACCGAATACAAGAGAAGATCAAGTTAAAGATTCAGCCAAACCAACCAAGACAACACTAAGATCAAATCCTAGACAATTTAAGCTTTTCAAGAAGAGGCCTCCAAAAATTTGGAGAAAAAACCGTAGAGACCCGCCTAGAACCGTCTAGGTGGCCGCCTAGACCCGCTTGACCCCCTAGGTGGCCAAGAATCACCTAGACCCGTCTAATTGTCTGACACAACCTAAAAACCATTTTTATGTATAATTGGAGCGGCTAGACACCGCCTAGCGCCTAGAGGCCGCCTAGACCGTTTTTTAGAACACCGAGAATTGGGCTAAAGAAGTGCAAGATTTGCAAGAGAATACCACCTAGGCAATGACAGCGGGACTTGCACAGTCTTTGTATTTTGGCCGTAACTTTCTCATCCGATGTCCGATTTTGGTGATTCAAGTTGGGTTGGAAAGAGGACTCAGAGATCTACAATTTTGTATTTGACAGATTCAGACTCCTCCCTGTTCAAAATGCGATCGCAATATATCCCTAGAGTTTTTATGTTTTACATTTTTAAGTTTATGTTATATTGAAGTGTTGGGCTGAGTTCTAATGTTATTTTAAAGCCCATGCACGAAATTTTAAGTATTATTTCGTTATTGGATTTAGTTAATTAGGGTTATCATATTAAGGGTAGAATTAGGGTTGGCCACCATATATAAAAAGGTCATTATTCTTGTAAAAAGACAGATTTTACAGATTTGAAAGTTTAATGAAAAGAACAAGTTTCTTGGCCAATATGGCTCTCTTTTAAATATTCTTTGGAACGAGACTTATCAAGGTCTTGCAAACCTTGTGGCGTCTTCCAATAGCAAGTGGGATTCTTGAAGCATCGATCTTCAAGGAGTTCGTTTAACATCTTGTTGCTTTCCTGGGAGTGCATAACAATCTTTTGTGGGTTTCACGGGCTTTGCTCCGACGGGGTTCTCATCATAGATGCATTATAACCATGGCAAGTAAAAAAATCACCAAAAAATCTAACGCAAGGAAGAAGCTTACACATGCGAGTAGGGATGGCAAAAAGGTCTGGGTCCGGCCGGGATCCACATGGACACCGGTCCACAATTAACATTTCCGAACCTGGGTCCGCAATAAAACTTCCGGACTTGGGTGGCGGAATTTCGGGCCCACCGGAATTTTATTATATTTGTTTTAAAATATATATAAAATAAAATAGAATTAAAAAATACAAAAATACAAAAGAATGGAATTAAAAAAGAACAAAATATAAATATAAATACAAATAATATAATTAAAAAAATATAAATATAAATGCAAAAAAGTTAAAAATCCGAATTTCTAGACTCGGTCTGCGTATATTCAGATCCGATCTGGGTATACCTGCATCTGGATCGGATATTTTTCCAAGATCCACCAAAACAATTCTGCAAGGATTTTGTCATCTCTAATGCAGAGGCAATGGTTCCAAATAAAAGAAACAAATACACAATTATTCAGACTGACCTGTAAATTACTTTACATATAAATACACAATATTTGCAACCATTTGACTAAGGATGACAAAAAAGCCCGGTCTGGTCTAACCCGAGATCAAAAAATCCTGGGCCGGGCCCTAGAATATGAGGCCCAAGCCCGAGCCAGGCTCAACACAACAAGCCCAGGCTCGGGTTTAAAAAAATATTATATATATATTTTTATATTTATATAATAAATTATATATATATATAAATATTTATATAATAAATTATATATATATAAATAATTTTTTATTATAAAAAAATCGGGCCGGGCTTTTCCCGAGCCTGGGCCAAAATATTTCTTGTCGGGCTTATCAAAGCTCAAGCCCGGCCCGACCCATTGCCACACTTACATTTGACAATAAATAATATGAAGATCAGGGTAGCACAATGAATAGCATACAAAAAAAGTAAACATATAACAGAAACTAATAGAAAACACAAACCTTTATTGTCTTGTTGGGGTTCCTCTTGATCAGGTTTTAAGGTGTCTTTATAAATGCACATCTTCTTTAGCTTTTCAAAGCTTTCACTAGCATTTTTTAGTAACTTATGAGCACCTGCTCCGGGAAAAACTGACAGAAACCTCACCTCCACACGTCTTCTTATTGTAGCAAGCACAAAAGGCGAGAACCAGCCTGTTTGTAACTGCAAAATTAATACCATTAAAACAGGACCTTTACATATGATAGTACGCAGATTCTGAATACACATTTCACACAAAATTAGACTGCAAACTGTTCCCTTTTTAAAAAATAACTACATAAGACCGAGTAAATTTTAAGAACATTTTTTTATCTTCAGAATGTTTTTACTGGGTATAAAGCAAAAGTTTTCACAGCCGATTTACCCCCATTTACAAAACACACAGAATAAGCCAACAACACCCATGACGAGAAGAAATATTGCTAATTATTGGCTACTAGACATTTTAAGTTAACAAGTTGAAGCAGCAATTTTACATGGCTACTAAAAGAAAACACTGCCCCTTCTTCCATCTTTCCAATGAACAGCTTATCTCAATCTAGTGATCTTAGTTTTTCTTTTGCCCACACTCCACCTGTTGTTCAGCCTCAATCAAGGTTATACTTGGGTTTCATCTAAAAGTTTAACAGCCTTGACATTTCATTTGGCCAGCAAATTGCATGTTTGGCCCCCTTATTCCATACTCCATTATATTTTGCTCCACTTCAAGTCTTCTCAATCATTTTAACAATCAGTCATCTCCAATGAAGTGAATCATGGAATTTTTTTCACTGAAATACACACATTCATGAGCAATGTTCTAAAAAACACTAAGCGGTAGGCGTATGATGGGAGAGTATCTAGGCCTTCTAGGAAGCGCCTAGAAGGATAAGCTAGTCGGCGCTAGGTGGTTCTATTTTTTATTCAAAAAATTGGAAGAAAAAAATTTGGAGAAAAAACCATACAGACCCGCCTAGAACCGTCTAGGCGGCTACCTAGACCTGTCTGACCCCCTAGGCGGCCGCCTAGAACTTGCCTAGACCCGTCTAATCATCTGCCCCTGCCTAGAAACCGTTTTATGTATAATCGGAACGACTAGGCACCGCCTAGCACCTAGAGGCTGCCTAGGCTCTTTTTTAGAACAGTGTTCATGAACAAGAGAAATGAAGCATGGATATACTTTCTTACACCTTTATATTACCAAATTCTAGCCACCAGCGACTGGAGGATTTTTGAGGAAATACATTACTTGCAATCCCTAATATCATAAACGGTGTTCTAAAACGCGCTAGGCTCTGCCTGACGCCTAGCGCCTAGGGCAGGGCCTAGGAAATTCCTCGGAAATTAGGGATTTCCAAAATTAGGGTTAAGATTTTGTGGAATTTGGACAAATTCATGTTAGGAAAGTATTATTTGAGTGATGGGTAAGCTTTCTAGAAATTCAATTTGATGAAAAACGAACAATTGAAGAAATTAGGGTTTTTATAAAATTAGGATTTTTGAAAATTTGGGGATTTTTGAAAATTTTTGTAATTATGAAGAAAATTAAACATGGAAATGGTCAGAAAACCCAAAAATCGGAGACGATCCATTGTTAATCTTGAAATCTAAGGCGGTCAACGGTCAAAGACCACTTGGCCCCAATGATTTGGGGCCAGGCGCGGCAACCTAGGGCCTATACATGGTAAAAAAAGCCGGGTCCGGCCTGGCCCAGGGTGAAAAAAGCCCGTGCCGGGCTTCAAAATGAGGGCTCGGCTCGGGCCCGGGCTCAACCAAAAAAGCCTGGGCCCGGCCTGACCCGGGCTCAACCAAAAAAGCCCGGGCCCGGCCCGACCCGGGCTTAAAATAAATAATTAAATATTTTTATTTATAAAATTTATATATTTATATAATAAATTTTTTATATTTATAATTTTTTATAATAAAAAAAAGGGCCTGGGCCTAAATTTATTTTTCCGGGCTCGGGCCGGGCAATCCCTACTAGGGCCGCCGAGCATAGACGAGCCACCTAGGCGGCGCGTTTTAGAACACTAATCATAAAGCATTCCTAAGTCTGGATAAGACAACCTGGAGAACTGAAAGTTCTCACCTGAAAATATCTGGTTTTAGTGTTTTACAAATCCAGTCCTCAACACCTCCATTGTTGTTTCTTGGATTTTAAATAAAGTGGGAAACAAACAGAATATTAATCAAAGAAAATAAAGATAGTTGATAAGCAGTTAACTAACAGCTAAGGTAATAAACAGCCAAACGACAAATCCAGTCTTCAACATCTCAAAATTCGGAGAAAGAAAGTGGAAAGTCATAACAAGAAATAAATAGATAAACACGAGCAATAAACAGCACCCAGAAAGCAAAGAAGAAACTAAAACATAAAATGTTTGGAAGGAAAAAAGGAATCATAGAAAAGTGACGGAAAATAATTTATGACTGCATATGTTGACTGCATATGTTAAACTTACAGAGCAAGTTGTTTGCTTTATAGGCTTTCTTATCTCTTGTTGAATATAGTCATCAACGAGTTCAAATAGCTGCAGTGATGTACTGCATTTGGTAGGAAACACTTGGAATGCACATAAATCTTTCCATCTATGCTCCAATCTGCAGGAAAAATGATAATTGAGAGAGAGGAACAAAAACATGGAATTTTGCACCAGTTATTATTATCTACAATCTAGAAGCAGTATTATTCATTTATCAATGTGAGAATTTGTGAAGAAAATGTCTATAAACATTTGCTTAATTTAGAACTTACAATGAGAGGCCTTATATAGGCATTATACAACTACCATATTAAATACACAACTACCATATTAACTACCATATTAAATACAAAACACCACAACTACCAACTACACACTACATAACTAATTCCAACACCTAACTAATTCCAACACTCCCCCTCAAGCTGGAGCATACATGTTATATGCACCAAGCTTGTTACAGATGAAATCAATACGAGGACCGCGAAGAGACTTAGTAAGGACATCTGCTAATTGACCGTCTGAGTTGACAAAGCTAGTAGCAATATATCCTGACAAAATTTTCTCTCTGATAAAGTGACAATCCACTTCTATATGTTTGGTCCTCTCGTGAAAACAGGATTGGAGGCGATATGTAATGCTGCCTGGTTGTCACAGATTAGTTTCATTTGTGCTCCTCCTCCAAACTTTAATTCTTGCAGTAACTGTTTCAACCATATCAGCTCACACATGTTGCTAAGGCCATAGCTCTATATTCTGCCTCTGCACTAGACCTGGCAACAACAACTTGCTTCTTACTCTTCCAGGATATGAGATTACCTCCATCAAAACAATAACCTGTAGTAGAGCGTCTATCAGACGGAGAACCCGCCCAATCTGCATCAGAATAACCAATAACCTGAGTATGTCCCTTGTCTTCATATAGTAGACCTTGGCCTGGTGCTCTTTTAACATATCTAAGAATGCGTATAACAGCATCCCAATGACTTTGGCAAGGGGTTTGTAGAAACTGACTAACCACACTTACAGCAAAAGAAATATCCGGTCGTGTGATGGTAAGGTAGTTTAGCTTCCCAACTAATCTCCTGTATTGTCCAGGATCATCCAGTGGTTCTCCGATTAGCTTCCTATACTCTTCGGGATTCTCCAACGGCTCCCCTTCTTTTGGTAGGAGTTTAATATTGGGATCCATAGGTGTGTCCACTGGTCTGCAATCTAACATCAGTCTCTGAAGAATATCCAATGCATACTTCCTCTGGGAAATAGCTACCCCAGAGTTAGATTGTGCCACCTCTATGCCAAGAAAGTACTTGAGCCGTCCCAAATCCTTAGTCTGAAAATGATTAAATAGGTGTGTTTTTAGCTCCCGAATACCCTCTTGATCACTTCCAGTGATGACGATATCATCCACATAAACTACTAAGTAGATACATTTGCCATTGGAATGGCGGTAGAAAACAGAGTGATCAGCTTCACTACGAGTCATACCAAAATCTGTAATTACAGCACTGAACCTCCCAAACCAAGCACGAGGAGACTGTTTTAAACCATAAAGAGAACGGCGAAGCCGACATACCAAACCATACTCCCCCTGAGCAACAAAACCAGGTGGTTGCTCCATATAGACTTCCTCCTGAAGATCACCATGGAGAAAGGCATTCTTGATGTCTAACTGATAAATGGGCCAATGACGCATAGCCGCAATGGAGAGAAATAATCGGACAGATGCAATTTTGGCCACAGGAGAAAAAGTGTCACCATAGTCCAGACCAAATATCTGTGTATAGCCCTTGGCAACCAGACGAGCCTTAAGACGATCAATGTTCCCATCAGGACCAACCTTCACTGTATAAACCCACCGACAGCCAACTACAGATTTGCCGGACGGTAATGGAACCAAATCCCATGTGCCACTAGAGTGTAGGGCGTCCATTTCATCAATCATTGCCTGCTTCCACCCGGGGTGGGATAATGCCTCACTGAGCTTTTTAGGAATAGAACAGAAGACAAGGTGGAAACAAAAGCATAATATGGAGCAGATAAACGATGATAACTCATAAATGTGTATATAGGATGAGGATTGCGAGTGGAACGAATACCTTTGCTAGTGGCAATAGGACCATGTAGGGCAGGCAGATCCACAGTAGGGGTAGGAGCTGGAGCAGGGTGTGAGTCAGCCTGGAGAGGTGGGGGGCGAGGACGACGTTGGTAGACCTGAAGAGGACGAGGTAATGGGACAACCTCTGATGGAGGACTATAGAATGGAATGGGAAGAACCTCTGGATGGAGTGTAATGGGCGGTGTATCTGGAGAGAAAAATGAGGATGACTCAAAGAAGATAACGTCAGCAGAAATGATGTAACGGTCAATAATGGGAGAATAACAACGATACCCTTTTTGAAGTCGAGAGTAACCCAAGAATACATTTGATGGACTTAGCACCCAATTTATCTCGGCCTGGTGTCAGGTTATGGACAAAGCAAACACAACCGAATATGCGAAGGGGTAAATGATGGAGAGGTTGAGTGGGAAATAGAATGGAGTGGGGAAGTTGATTTTGTAAAACAGAGGAAGGCATGCGATTAATTAAATAGCAAGCTGTGAGAACAGCATCCCCCCAGAAACGAAAGGGCAGATGATTGTGGAGTAGAAGGGTACGGGCCGTGTCAATGAGATGTCTGTTTTTACGTTCAGCGACACCATTTTGTTGGGGTGTGTGAGCACAAGAGGACTCATGAAGAATACCGAGGGAGGACATGAAGTTTTTGAACGGGGTAGAAAAATATTCACGAGCATTATCACTGCGTAATATGCGTATAGGAACACCGAATTGAGTTTGAATCTCAGCACAAAAGGCTTTAAAGGTCGAAAATAACTCAGAACGATCTTTAAGTAAGAAGAGCCAAGTGTTTCGAGAATGGTCATCAATAAATGTAACAAAATAGCGAAATCCCAAAACAGAGTTGACACGACAGGGACCCCAAACATCAGAATGAACTAAGTCAAATAGGGACGCAGCCCGATTATTGATACGCTTGGGAAACTTAGTACGAGTTTGTTTACCAAGTTGACACGACTCACAATTAAAGGAAGATAAAGCAGAAAGATGCGGAGCTAGCTTCTGGAGCTTGGACAGACTGGGGTGACCCAACCGACAATGAATGACTTGGGCAGAATTAGAAGAAGTGCAAGCAACGGAAGGTAGTGACTTTGAAAGGTGATAGAGGCCTTGTGACTCACGTCCTGTACCAATCATCCGTCCCGTACTCTGGTCCTGCACGACAACAGAATTATTAAGAAAAGTGACAGAGCAGTTAAGATCATGAGTAAGTTTACTAACGGAAATAAGATTAAAAGGACAACCAGGTACATAAAGTACAGAGGTCAATGGTAAGGAAGGAACAGGAGAAGCTCGCCCGATACCCTTAGCAACGGTTTTAGAGCCATTAGCAAGGGTAACCATAGGGAGAGAATCTGAACCGGTTAAAGATGAGAAAAAGTGTGGATTACCAGAAATATTCGGAGGCTCCAGAATCAATAACCCAGGGGCCGAGAGGAGAGGACTGAGTGAGGAAGGCCACAGAAATACCAGTGTGGGCAACAGAAGCAGAGGATGGTTGCTGAGAGGCCTGATACTGAAGGAAAGCAGCATAATCCGGGCCAGATAAGGTAACCTGTTGAGATGGGTGCTCGGAAGAAATAGGAGAGGCAGTGCTGTCAACTTGAGCAACCTTGGCAGTAGAGGGACGAGGGGGTTTGCCATGAAGCGATAGCAACGCTCTCGGGTGTGACCAACCTTTTGACAGTAACTACATTTGGGACGCACTCCTCGATGAATATGGGATCCACGATTGCCCGTGGAACTGCCCTGTGCTGCAAAGATAGAAGGCTCTGCGGAGTGGGACTCAGAGTCAATGACGGAAGTGGAGGAGACTCGGAGAAGTCGAGCAAAAATATTTTCCAGAGAGGGGATAGTAGTACTGGCCAAAATCTGATCACGACGGGCTGAAGCTCAGATCGGAGCCCAATCAAAGTTAACACCATAAAGAACTGTTCTCGCTGGCGTTCCTGTTCAGCAATTGTAGTGGTAATTGGCAAGATAGAATTGAACTCCTCTCGCAATGATTCAATCCGACCAATATACTCACATATCCAGATCACGCTGATTTAAGTGAAACATATTGGACACAACATTATAAAATCTCTGTATATCATTAGTATACAAAGCGGTAGCCTTACTCCATAACTTGTGGCAAATCTTATAGGGCCGAAACATGACAAGAAGTTTAGAATCAATAGACTGCCATAAGAGATTACATAATTGAGCATCAAGCTTCCTCCAAGATCGGCGCTCGGCCTCAGGTATAGAATCCTCACTGGAGGTTAAATGATCTTCACACCCTTGCCCCATAAACCATAATTCAACTGAAGCCGACCAAGAAACATAATTTATAGAACCAAGTAACTTATCAGTTGTAATAACAGGAGAACCAGAAAGAGTTGGGACGAAGGAACCTGATTTAGGCAAAATCGGAGCTCGGGGGTGAGTGTCGTCTTCTGATGGGCGATCCATAAATAATATCGCGGAAAAAACTGAGTAGATCGGCGCTCGGCGAAGGTAGATCGGTGACCTCTGAGAGTAGTGGTGGTGGTTGTTTTTGAAAAAAAAAGTGCGGAAGTGGTGGTGGGTAAAATTAGGGTTCCGAGGGTATGTTGAGAAAAAAAAGTGAGATAGACACGCCAAAGAAGGAAACCGACGACGGAAGTGAGACCAGCGGCTGACAAGGAGATGGAGGATGCTGGAGGTGTCGTCGGACGCGCACCGGAACAGTAACGTCGGTGATGGCAGTGGCGGTGGTATCACCGGAAAAAGAAAAGAGGACCCTAAGATCACCTACTGATACCATGTGAGAATTTGTGAAGAAAATGTCTATAAACATTTGCTTAATTTAGAACTTACAATGAGAGGCCTTTATATAGGCATTATACAACTACCATATTAAATACACAACTACCATATTAACTACCATATTAAATTCAAAACACACCACACTACCAACTACACACTACATAACTAATTCCAACACCTAACTAATTCCAACAATCAACAACCTAGTTTCCAGGCAATTCAGCATTGTAATGTTGTATTCTTACTCATTGACACAACAAAATAATTAAGTAACAAGTCTTTCTAAAGGATGAATTTTACGAAATAGAAAGCAAAACACCTGCTTGTTAAAGCCACAAGTTCCAACTGAAACATCAATCTAAAATTATTCCACGGTGTCTAGCCACCTGAAAATTTTCCTTTCCCCCTGCTTCTAGAACCTTCAATCAAGAAACATCCACTCCAACATCGAATGATCCATTGATCCTTAATATCAAAATAAAACGACCTCGCCCTTGTGTCACTCACATTTCAACTCATCCATTGAAAATAATTGTAGAAGTGTTTAATTCCCAAATCCAATCATGGTCAGCTGCAAAAGCATGACCACTGTCATATGCGTAGCAAGTAGGCATGATAAAAATGGGAGGAAAACCTGATATATCTTGTATACAAAAGATATGGCTCAAAAGTCTGAATTTATAAGGTCTGTTGATTCTCAAACGTCAGAAACAAAAGACTGAAGTAGGCAAAAAAATAACACTAATCTAGAGAATTTGTGTACCTTTTTTTAGCCTTGAATTTAGTTTCCTTTAAGCTATTTTAGCAACCTAATAATTAACTTCTAACGCTAGACAAAATTACTCTACAGATCAGGCAACATGACCCTTATTTGGCTCTGTGGTTGTCCTCATCAATGATGCAGTAAGCAACTCCCTTAATCTCATCAACTAAATCAAAATACTATTATAAACATTGAGAATTTTACAGCCATCATTCCTTTATTTATTTATTTATTTTTTATACCCACAATTCCCTCGACTTTTCTATGTGCACTGAGTACTAAACTTACACCTATCATTCCATAACTTATGCAAACCTCTTTGGCTAAAAAACAACATATGAAATTTTCATCAGAAAAGGAAAGGGGGCTAGACTCTAGAGATATATGGAAATGTAACAATGTAAATGTTATAAGTCCATCAGGTGAACCAACTATTAGCAGGAATATGCTTTCTCAAGCACCGGCTAGCCTGTTGGTTAACTCTCTATAGAGTTATATAGAAAAAATGACAAGTGCTTGAGCTACTCCCTGTCATGTAGCAAGGTTTCACCTTAAAGGACAACAACAAATTGCTTCACATCATAATGCACCATGGTTTGAAAAATCGAACAGAGGCGGCGCCTTGAGGCACGCCTCGGCCGCCTCAGCGACATTAGCACCTCAAGGCAGCCGCCTCGCGTCGATTTATGAAATAGTCCGCCTCAGCCACCTGAGGCAGACCGCCTCAGGCCGCCTCAGATCAGGGCGCCAAGAGGCGGCCTGAGGCAGTCCGCAACAAACATCTTCTGAAACAAAGAAAAAACAAAACCAAAAATAATAAAACCTGAGATTGATAATGGCTTTGTTTTTTCTTCTCGTTCAATTTTTTCTTCTTGATAAGCTGCTCTGTTTTTTTCATTCAATTGTTGTTCTGTCATCTTTTTTTTTTTTTTTTTTAATATGAAGCTGTTTTAACAGCAGTGGGGCAGGAAAGTACGTGCGCATGAACATGGCCCCCAAGAGATGGAAATTGTGGACCGAAAACACCGACGTCATTTGTTTTTTTTTTTTATGTCTAATTACATGAAAACAACTATTTTTTTTAGTTCGTAGACAACTGTTAAGTGGGGGATAAAATCATTTGTTTATTTGCATAAAATTACTTTTAAACAGTTGTTGTTGCATTTGTTATTGTTTACTATTTATCAATTGAATTGAAACCAAAAAACTACTACTTATTATTATTATTATTTAATTGATTTTGTTCACCAAAAAAAATCCTCTTTTATTATAATTATAAAGTTTTGTAATTTTTTTTTTAATATCACATATGACTCTTAAATTAATAATAACATAGAAATTAAATGAATTTTACTGTTCGGACTAAGGCTGCAGCCTCAACCGCCTTGAGGCTACCCGCCTCACCTCAAAAGGGGCAACTGCCTAGCACCGCATACCGAGTTTTCGAACCTTGTAATGCACTGATCATCTTTGATGCTAGTATTATGATTGGACTACATCAAACAACTATCAAGCTTCAGCATTTTTAAAAAGAAAAGGGAAAAACTTCAGAAAGAACTTACTCAGTGTCCGCGATAGAATCACAATAACTACGTAGTGGCGGCTTTACTCGAAAATCAGTTCTTTGATATCTGTGAAAGCAAAGTACTTTTTTTTAGATTTTCAACACAGATACAAAATCCATTGGGGAAAAAATATATATATCAGATAAACCATAATAATATTTATAAGGGTAATTTATCTCGCAATTTTCTGTACCTGAATTCACAATTACATGTTTGCAAGTTTGATTTGTACCACAGGGAACTCAGATCCCATGCATTACTTATACATTGTTCTATAATATCGATAAGGACTATAATACAATTTAGTTGTATTATCTCGTTCCCTGAGCCATTTGTATAAGATGTACTATTCATAAGGTTTGCCCATAGAGCACATGTTAAGACGCATAGTTTTCAAAGGCACGCCTTAAGCTTAGGCTTAGACCACTACAACTCATGAAAGGTCAAGCGAGACGACTTTGATCAGGCGCGTGCCTTTTGTGCCTAGGTGCGCCTCATAAAAATGGGTGAGAAAGCCCCCACCTGAATTGACCGACATAATTCGAAATCAAGTTGTATAATATTCCTTTAATAAATTAAGATAGGTTTAGAGATATGCTTTAAATTTCGACAAATACATTAATTTTTTATTATCAGTATTTGTATTATTGTAATTGTTTTGGATATATTCTAAATAATTTCAATTTCTCTTTGTTTTAGTTGACTGCATATATATATATATATATATATATATATTTGCAATTTGCGTCTCACCTTCATCAGGCTAGCCCTAGGATCCTTTACGCCTTTAACAACATTGTTAACGTTAAAATATGGTTAATAATAACATAATCAGCAATAAGGTATATAGTTTTGATTAAAATAAAAATAATAATAATACATTTGATTTTTAAATTGTAAGATCATACTTATTACTTTCCATTTTTATCTATTAACACGTGCTCATAGGACACAACATTAACATGAACCATGTTTATTTTGGTCTACTGCTTCTTTGCAACTATTATTTCTAGTTTAAAAGATGGTCTCCATTCTATGCCTTTTCATATCATCATTCACAAAAGCAAGTACCTAAGTTGTTAAAACCACCCAAATTTCAAAATTTATATTACCTCTAAATTTAACAAACTTTTTCTTCTGTGGATAGAAAAGTGGAAACCCATTCAATAGGGATGGGTATACTATGATTATCCCACCCTAGAATGATTCAAATTTAGAGGTGCAATCAAATTGCAGTGACATCATCGTTAAAGTACTATAGGCAATGCAAAGACGTGTATATATAATTAGAACTACGACCAGTCAAAGGAAAGAAGGGGAAGGACTGTTTACATCAGCAATCTGAATTTTCAGCCTGGAAGTGGGGCAAGACTGCTCCTCTTGACCCCCTACCCCCACCCCTTCCTAACAATGAAGCATATGAAACACAAGGTAAAATAGTACGTCGGTTGATAATTGATTGAGAAGGTTCAAAGAATTTCAAGCAAAATGTAATAAAGGAAGTCTTCAAATCATCCAATGTAGTCCTCGGGCTTCTAAGTCATACCCTAAAAGCAAAAACTTTAAAACCATATAGCAAGGATTCTTAATTTAGATCTAACACCAATGTTCTAAAACACGCTAGGCACTAGTCGGGCGACAGCCCAGCTCCTAGCGCCACCTACGCGGAGCCTAGACAATTCATCGGCTAGAAGAGAATTCAAAATTAGGGTTTTAGGTCAATTTGGGGATTTCCGATTTTGGAAAAATTTGGACAAATTAATCATAGAGAAATGTTGTTTAATTGATAGGGAATGTTTCTAGATTGTCAATTTGATGAGAAACCAATAAAATTTGAAGTAATTAGGGGCTTATTAGAAATTAGGGTTTATCCAAGAAAAATTGTGTTATGAGATAAAGAGTGATTTTGTAAAATTAGGATTAGGGTTAAGGTCAGAGGGTAAAAACCGGCGCCAGCAAGTTAGACATTCAAATTCCCTGATCAACGGACATCGTCTGGCACACACGCCGGTCAGTCATGATCAGAAGCTTTCGGCCGTTGCAGCTGCACTATCCACGCGCCAATCGGAGCAGTTGTTTGCCGTAGATCTACGTTTTTCTATGAAGCACCAACTAGAACCACCGTTTTTCCGGAAATCAATGTGGTTAGGCACCGCCTAGCGCCTAGGCAGCCGCATAGGCCGCTTTTTAGAACACTGTCTAACACCACTACCTTACATTTCAAGAATAACATGAAAAATAAATATGCATCCATTCAATTATTCTCAGCTAATTTTTACTCATTTCTTTGCAATAGGCAAGTCAAAAGTGTAAGCTACAATTACACAGGCAGATCAATGAGCTAAATAGAAAAATAATTGTAAGATAATGTTTACGAGGAACTCACTTGCGAGATTCTGGATCTTTGCGAGGGTCATACCCTTTTCTGATCCAGAACCTGAGAAAAGGTCCACCTGAAAAGTAGTATGCAATTCCAAGAAGAAGCCTGTAAAGCAGACAAATGTAGGGTAAAATTAACAAAGTGCAACATTAATGCAAAAATTTACTATTAAGAGGTTGAGCTTCCTGGCAGAAAACCTTTTGAGCATTATACTATTTAATTTTAGACCTTCATCAAGCAAGCGATCACAGATGGAACTTTTCGGCCACACAGGCCGCTCATCAAAGAGCTTAGATACAGCCATCTGCCACTCCCACTGCTCTGAATCCCGGGATATGAATTCCTCGCAGTTTACTTTTTCAGGAATCTGTAAGACTGCTAAGTATAACAAAACCCAAGGGAAAAACGAGCAGATTTATGGCGACACTTTCAATTCTCATTATTATCCATGAAAGATGATCTACTTTAAGCAGTTGAAACAACAAATCACATAGATGAAGCAAGAAACCCTCCCAATTAATGGATAAAGGCCAGCTATAATATTTACTTAGATCACATATAGATAAAAGAAGACACCCTGGACAGGACAGTGTATGACCACAAAATAAACAAAGGATATCTCTGATGTTAAAGTCAATTGCAAGACCTGACTCTACATCCTTCTGCATACAAAAAACAAAAGTCTTGTCAGTTCAAGCATTACTAATCATCGGTAGTATCTGAGATTATGTGCTTGATAGAGTATAGAACATAGTTTCAGATAATTTATTTAATATCTGAAATGAAACATAATAATTACTCCAAGGTTCGAAAACTCGATATGCGATGCAAGGCAATTTCCAGTTTGAGGCGAGGTGGAAATCCTCGAGGCGGTCGAGGCAGAAGCCTCAATCCAAACACGGGAAAAAAAATATAACACATAACAGCAAAAAAAAAAAAAATTGTCATAATTTTCAATAAGAACACATGATCACATATACTAGACATTAAAAGAAAGATTCAAATACTATGCATTCCATTCATAGGCATCAAATGTCAAATCCACGTTGACTGAGAGAATGTACCAAATGTTGTTGAATTTGGTTAATTTATCAATGTAAGATATTATAAAATATGAATATCATAAATTCATTTTGGTTCGGCTATTGTCTTGTGTTAAAGAAAATTAAAACTAACCTTAAGAAGAAATTGAAGGAGTTGGTGAAGACAAGCTTGATGGACTTGGTTGAGTTGATAATTGATGACTGACTTGAAAGAATTGAAGAATAAAGAGAGTTTTATAATTTTAGGGTTATGGTTTTTTCCCCTTTTTCTTGTGGCTTTTTCGAATGATGGAAGCTGAAGTTGGGAGTCAAACTCCCGACTTCAGCATCCCTATATATATATATATTTGGCTATTGATTTTGCGGGTCGGATCGAGGCGTTCGAGTCAATCCGCCGCCTCGATCAGCCTCACATTGTCGAGGCGGATTGCAACAAAATCTAGAGCGAGGCGGCTGAGGAGCGCCTTGAGGCGCAGCCTTAGTTCGATATTTCGAATCCATGAATTGCTCCATCAGAGCATTCGTTGGAAGCACAATAAACTGCGGCCCATATTAAGGTAAAGACTAAAAGAATTCATAGAATGAAAACTGGGACCTAACAGAAGCATTATGAATGGACCGCATAGATCAGTTTGATCAACATCAGTCTTTCAATCAAATTTCCAACCTTCCATGGATTTAGAAAGCAGAATCAATCCCAAAATTTAGATCCTATCAGTAATTATAAGCTGCCAAGAAGTCATTCCAGTGCCCACCAATCAAGTGGAAGAAAAATCTCAAGATGCCGAAGAAAATGGAAAATGGTGATTAGCTGATTAAGAGCTGCTTCACACACAAAGTTTGATCAGAATGTCAACCCGGGATTTATAAATCTTTGATCACTCTTAGTAATACAGCAAGATTTATGCCTTGGCCATCCACTTACGATGAGTCGCTGAAGCAAAATCGAAACTACATGCGCTAAGCATGACAATCTACTCATAAGCGACACAACTTTCCAAAAAAAAATGATGAAGCACAGACTTCTCTCTTTGCCAACATATGCACAAAATCCCTTGCCCCACCTACCGCCTTTGACAACATAGGGACAAAGATAGATTCAATCTCCACTAAATCATATCATCATTTCTCAATTTTTCATGTTCCAACCAAACCAAACAATGCCTTTTTCCACTGAATCATATCATCAGTTCTCTAATTTTTCATGTCCCAAAGTCCAAAATATGAATTTGAACTTTTAAGCTCCATAAAACTTTTAAGGGGCTAAACAGAAAAATGATGAATTTCATGAATGTTTACATTAATAACACCAATTTTAATGCATGGAATGATGGAATAAGTTTGACTCCGGTTTTTATCCGTATAATTCAATATTAAATCAAACAAAAGATTAACATAATAGTCTGTCTTTATTATGGAGTATTGTTGACAAATGCTAATGCATTTCACAAAGAATATTTAGTTTGATATGGGCTTCACAAGCTAGAATGTTAACAAGTAAGAGAGCCCTATCATGACTTAATTAAAACCTTCTATTACTCCATATCAACCAATTCTGTCTAAACTTATTAGGCTATCAAATATGGTTAAATATCAAAAAGTTTTATCCTATATACATACAAATATATTCCTATCAAAAAAATATACATACACATATATGCACAAGTCTATAAAAGATCGATAAAATACAAGTAAAACGGTTTTAGCACCTACTTACGAGACGAAAAAATAAAAACAAAATAGATTAAAAAGCGAATAGTATAACTTTTTCATCAATACCTCAGAAGTGTTTCGCCTTACTTTCACTTGTTTCTTCAATGAGCTTGGAATGACTGTTGGTCTTAACCTGAAAAAGTTTAAATTAAATAGCCAGTTTGTAAAAATAACATACAACTCAAACTTCTTCAATAATCTAAATCAGATAGCAGTAGATTAAATATGTATTGAGATTTAAGAAAAAGGAAGACAAATTTGTTTCATAAAAATTAAGAAATTGATTAATGTAGTGCATCAATTTAATCAGAGATGTACATTTAAAGCAAAAACTTTTCATGCAAAACTCTTATTATTAAATCAATGAAACAAGCATCTAGTGTATTCAAATAACAAGATCCAGATTGCCTTACACTAAATTTTCTGGCACATCTTTTGGTGCAAAAATTGGGGGCAATATCATCATTACATCATCCTCATCTAGATCCATAAGTCTGCCCTTCTCTGAAAGTTGAGAATGAATCATCTTTATAGGGAAAACAAACCAGTCATGCAATTTACTTGCATTTCCAAATCATAGAGACAAAAATTAAATTATAAAGGCTTCACCAATGGGTGGCTCCTCCAGTTCCATCCAATTTCTCTTTTTCCTCCGAGCAACATCAGCATGAACAGAAACAACATGCTGGTAGTCAGCCATTCCTTGACAAATATTTGAAACAAGTAAATATCAAACTATTAGTAATGAAGATAAATGAAAAAGTCAATGAACATATAACAATAGCAAACAACTGAATTCTAACCGTCAAAGTGATAAGCCTCAGAGACCCAAGCAACAATATCAGCACAAAGATTTACTTGACCTTCTTCAGATATCTTCACATCATCTTCTTTTCCAGCGACAACAGAGTCACTTTTAAGCTGATGTACCTCTGAAACATTTTCCACATCAGTTGCATCATGCAACGGCTTCAATTTCTTGTTGGAAAGTTCAGAGCTTTGGCCCTCACAAGGTTGTGATGGCTTCTTTTTAGATATTTTTAAAAGCAAATTGTTACAGGGACGGAGTTCTCCAAATGCAGGGTGTGAATATGGGTCTTCAGGTCGGAAATGAAGCTCCAACTTGTTGGACTTTGAACTATGGGCCTGAAAGACATGCTAGATCATAAATTAGCAGCACTATGATGTAAGAATTGTAGCAGAATTTAATTAAAATCACAGAGACTAATTGAAATAAACCCTACATACGCTTATTTTCACACATTGTAATTTTCAAACTAAATGAACACAAACCAATCTTCAAACATATAGCAAAAACAATAAAAATATACCGTGACAGCTGTACAAGCTACTTAATCTATCATACAGTATATCCAAGAAGTTTCCGAGCCAATGTTTCTTTATAGCATCCTTGACTCTTAATACACAAATCCCACGTGCCCTGTTAAATGTTAATTAAGCTACACACAGGCCTCGAGTATGTCCTCAACCTTTTCATCATCTGAATTTTACATATATTACACCAAGACACACTAACACTAACCATAAAACAAATAAAAATATGTAGATATACAAATCAAACCCTAACAAGAAGTTAGAAAAGAAACAAAGAATTATCAATTTTGATTATCATTTCACTCAGAATCTACAGACCCCAGATTTTACAAGAGTGGTGACACCTATATATAAATAAGCTTGGTCTACAATCTACATTCATTAATCATTAAAACCATAAGTTATTCAAATATTGGGAAAGTTTATAAATCTAGCTTTGTTTAGACCTTGAGAATTGCTTCACTTCCGCCAAGAGTCTGAATTGCACGAGACGTTGATGAAGGGTAACCCGGATAATGGACTGCAAAAACCTCATTGCTCGGTAAATTTCCCGAAACTTTACCATCTTTTATAATTCCCATATGTTCTTGACCCTACAAATTCACCAAGAACAAATAAAGAAAAAAGACGCCCTCACAAGAATATATATAAAAGCAAAGTGTTTATGCTTGTGTCCATGTTTTGGTCACAAATTCATTGAAATGATTTGGGAATATGAGGGGAAAAAAATTAGAGTAAAGTTAATAAAAAGGTTTCTATTACCCAAAAAATACCTTTATAGGGTTTTTGGGTCGCCGGCAGTGGCTTCTTCTAGAAGTGCTTGTGGTGGTGCTTGGGCAGCAGGATATGAGATTGACGGGTATAGGGTAAAAATTATTTGAAGAAAGAACAAGAGCTTATTGGCGCCAGCACTAGCGCAGGCCGCAGGTAGCTGCTACCCGGAGTTTTTGGGAGTTAAAAGGAACAAAATATATATATATATATATAATATATATATATATATATATATATATAGTGCATTTACGTACTCGTAATCGGAATGAGTGGAATGAAAATGCTAAATCAGAATCAACTTAAGTTGTTTACTTAACTGTAGGAATCGGAATCAGAATAAAGCAGTATTATCATTGATGCGTTTACTTTGTCCAGTAATCGGAATGAATTGTTACAAAGTTACAAAAATACCCTTAGTTATAATTATATATTAATTTATTATTTATTAATTATTTTTAATTTTTGATGTATTAAATTACTCAATGTTAAATTATTCTTTTATTAAAATATTAAATATTATTTTATTATTAATTATTGATTAATAGTTATTATTTAAGTATTATTTAATTATTAATGTATTAAATTACTAAATATTAAATTATTATTTTATTAAAATATTAAATATTATTTTATTATTAATTTTTTTATTTATAATTAAATATTAATTAAGTATTACTTTATTAATTAATTATTAATGTATTAAATTATTAAAATATTAATATATTCTTTTATTAAATTTTTATTTTATTATTTTATTAAAATAGTAAATATTATTTTTTATTAATTATTGATTATTATTAATTATTAATACATTTTATCTATTATTTATAAATTAATATTAATTAATTATCTTAGAGATAATATTATAATTTCTCATCAATAATGGGAATGAGAATCTCATTCCCATGGGGAGTGGTGGGAATGAGATTTATATTCTCCATTCCCAAATTTGTGGGCCTTACTCTCATTCACATTCCCATTTTTATTCAATTTTATGAAGTAAACAACCTTATTGGAATGGGAATGGGAGTGAGACCCACAAATTTGGGAATGAGGAATATGAATCTCATTCTCACCACCCCTCATGGGAATGAGATTCTCATTTTCATTATTGATGGGAAATTACAATATTATCCTTAAAATAATTAATTAATATTAATTTATAAATAATAAATAAAATGTATTAATAATAAATAATTAATAAAAAAAATAATATTTACTATTTTAATAAAATAATAATTAATAAAAGAATATATTAATATTTAGTAATTTAATACATTAATAATAATTAATAAAGTAATACTTAATTAATACTTAATTATAAATAATAAATAAAATGTATTAATAATAATAATTAATAAAAAAAATAATATTTACTATTTTAATAAAATAATATTTAATAAAAGAATATATTAATATTTAGTAATTTAATACATTAATAATTAATTAATAAAGTAATACTTAATTAATACTTAATTTATAAATAATAAATAAAATTAATAATAAAATAATATTTAACATTTTAATAAAATAATAATTTAATATTTAGTAATTTAATACATTAATAATTAATTAATACTTAAATAATCAATAATAAATAAAAACTATTAATCAATAATTAATAATAAAATAATACTTACTATTTTAATAAAAGAATAATTTAACATTGAGTAATTTAAAACATCAAAAATTAATAATAATTAATAAATAATAAATTAATATATAATTATAACTAAGGAAATTTTTGTAACTTTGTAACAATTCATTCTGATTACTAGACAAAGTAAACACACTAATGGTAATACTGCTTCATTCCGATTCTGATTCCTACAGTTAAGTAAACAACTTATTCTGATTCCGATTTACCATTCCTATTAGACCTGGCCGCCGGTTCGGTTCCGGTTCGGAACCGAACCGAACCGGCCGGTTCACAGTTCCACAAGTGTGGAACCGGAACCGAACCGGTTAATTTCGGTTCGGTTCCGGTTCCACACTTAAGTGGAACGGAACCGTAAACCGAACCGGAACCGAACCGGTCGGTTCCGGTTCGGTTTACGGTTCCCCTTCCGGGTTTTTTTTTTTTTTTTTTTTTTTTTTTTTTTTTAATAATAAATTTTAAAAAATTCTATAATCGTAATGTTTTTTCATACTATCACATCATTTTTATAGAATCATTTTTTTATAAAATTCTTTTAACATATAATCCTTTTTATAGCCAACTCTTGGCTAGTGCTTTCTTTATATAAGCGATGTGGGATATTTGTTACTTGGCTATTGTGTCCCACATCGCTTATATAAAGAAGTCAATAACCAAGAGTTGGTTATAAAAAGGATGTGGACATTCATGTTTTAGTATTGCAATTTTAAACCTCATTAAGTCATTATTATTAATTAAAAAAATTGAGATTTACTTGTGGAATCTTACGGTTCCAAGTAAATAACTTTTTTTTTTTTTTTACTTTCGGTTCCAACCGGAACCGTACGGTTCCGGTTGGAACCGTTGGAACCGCTGGAACCGTTCGGTTCCAGCGGTTCCAACCGGTTCGGTCAGGGTAAGAACCCTAACCGAACCGGTTCGGTTCCGGTTCCGAACCGGAACCTTGGCCGGGTCTAATTCCTATTCCAGCTCATTCTGATTCCATTTCATTCTGATTTCATCTCATTCCGATTACGAGTACGTAAACGCACCATTAAGTAAACACACCAATAGAGCTTTTTAGGAAATAGAAAAGTCTATTACTTATTCCTTAAATTAAATTTTTGATCAACTTAAAGATTTATTTTTCTTTTTGGATAAACTAGTACATAGCTCGTATTTTGTGCGGATTGAACATATATTTTAGGTATTGATTTATAAATGTTTTGAATCTTATCGATTTTATAGTATAAATGAGACAATTGATTTACTTACATGTAATAATTATGTCTCATTCGTTTGTCTCTCAATTCTGAAATAATATTTCTAATTCGATGCGTAAGAGCTAATAGTTAGAGTTTACATCCTAAAGCACAGTAAATAATAAAAAATTCATGAAATAAAAAAATTATAAAAATAATGCAAAAAAACAAAAACAAAACAAAATGCCGAAATCCAAAAAAATGGTTAGGTTTTGTGGACGGCTACTATTTAGGTTTCTTATTTTAATGAGAGATTATATTTTTATATTATAATAGGTTTTTTATTTTAATAATTTATTATTTTAAATTTATAATTTAATAATAAAAATATTAATTGTAGGGTTTAGGTGCCACATATATATATATTTTTAATAGAATATTATATTATATCTTCTTATTATAATAGGTAATAAAAAAAATTAGTTGTAGAGATTAGATGTCATATGACGCGATAAGAGATCTTATATATATATATATTTACCGGATTATATGTGATATTATTCAAAAATTAACTGGATAGTATAATATGTTTTCTTATTATAATGAGGTTCTTATTTAATAAATTTGTTAATTTAATTTCATAATTTAATAGTGTTTTTTAATTGTAATAGAATAATATAATATGTAATCTTATTATAATACAGTTCTTATAAAATTATAATATGTATTTTATTGTAAAAGGTTTTTATCAATACAAAATTAATTGTAAATATGTTGTAATTTTATAATTTAATAAAAAAAATTAGTTGTACATGGTAATTATTGTGATTAAATGTCACATATGTTTTTTATTTTAATAAAATATTATAATATGTTTTCTTATTGACTCATGGAGGGACCTTGCTGAAGGTGATTATTGTTGGGGCAGTTGTGGAACCCCTAGGGTCGGATCGGTGTCCCCGTGCATCGGAAATGGGTCTAGGATATCAAGCATGTGTGTAATTTTAAATTATTTAATGAAATATTATATTCCATTACGAGTGTATAGGAAAAAACCAGGGCTGAATCAGAGTCCGAAAACTCAAAAACGGACAGAAACAAAATTGCCGCGAGTGTACGCGTGTGCTACAGTGCGCGTGTGGGAACACATAAACTGGGCGACGCATTCTGTTCTGGGCTCGCGGCCTGGTTGGGAGTACGGAGTAGCCCGCAGGGGACTAAACCGGAGAATGATGGAGTCGCCACCCGGTGTGAACCGGGACAAAGATTTAAGGCCGCACTCACCTCTCGCAAGGGAAGACCTCAAACCGTTGGGTTCGGAATGGTCCCTTACTTATGCCACTTGTAATAAAATGATTTGTACGATAATTCCACCAAGCCTAAGCAACATTTATTTCCAAGGATAATTTACTCCTAAGTTCGCATGCATAAGTACAAAAGCTTATATCTAAGTTCATATAACACATTTTTCATGTTTGCATACAACCTATTTGCATGTAATCTATGTCCAAATTACATGCATAAAGGTAAATTAACATACGGCAAACATACAACTTAATATAGCACATTGTACTCATACATGTGGGGAATACAAATAAATGGAAATTGCACAATCATGCGTAATGAAAAGAGACAATCAGATTCGTAATACAAAGAGACAACTGATAGGGGCAATTACGCATAGAATACGATGAAAATGACTCAGTTCAGTGTTCGTGCGTTCGTGTAGCGTTCGTAAACGCGTTCGAACGATAAACAGAAGGTTCGCGTTCGTATAGCGTTCGAGAACGCGTTCGAACGGAACCAGACATGATGCATGTTGAAATCAAGAAAATACGCGCACGTTCGAGTAGCGTCCGAAAACGCGTTCGAACGGTAAACAGAAGGTTCGTGTAGCGTTCGAGAACGCGTTCGAACGGAACCAGACCTGATGCATGATAAAATTACGAAAATGCGTGTGCGTTCGAGTAGCGTCCGAAAACGCGTTTGAATGGTAAACAGAAGGTTCACGTTCGTATAGCGTTCGAGAACGCGTTCGAACGAAACCAGACCTGATGCATGCAACACATACATAGACAAACAAATCCACAATGTAGGACCTCACGTGTCCGATTGAACTCATTCTCATCCAATCATGTGTACATCGTCCGGCGCGGCGAATCATCGTGGTAAAGGATTTTAACCCCTCGAAATAGAGGACCTTTAATCTCACTAACTAAGCTCATGCGCTAATAACACAATGCATATAAGAAATAAAAGAAACGACAATATCGGACTTCGTATACCCGATTGAAGACATCTCACATTCAACCGAATATACATCGTCCGGCGCGGCGAAGCATCGTGGTAAAGGATTTTAACCCCTCGAAATAGAGGACCTTTAATCCCACTTACTAAGCCCATGCGCTAATAACACAATGCATATAAGAAATAAATGAAATAACAATATCGGACTTCGTATACCCGATTGAACCATCTCACATTCAACCGAATATACATCGTCCGGCGCGGCGAAGCATCGTGGTAAATGATTTTAACCCCTCAAATAGAGAACCTTTAATCACACTTACTAAGCCCATGCGATTGACCTTATCATTGCATATAAGAAATAAAAGAAACAACAATATCAGACTTCGTATTCCCGATTGAACACATCTCACATTCAACCGAATATACATCGTCCGGCGCGGCGAAGCATCGTGGTAAAGGATTTTAACCCCTCGAAATAGAGGACCTTTTATCGCACTTACTAAGCCCATGCGTTTGACCTCATCATTGCATATAATAAATAATATGCAGAAAATAAATAACGATAATAAACAAATCAAGATAACGTGAAATAAAATATGTGCCGTATACTCAAGTGGTACGTGAAGTTGTATCCCGAGTACAGATCATACTACCGTCCATTCGGAATCGGCTATGAAATTTATGTCCGGGTTTCCATCCTATATACCACGAGAGACGACACATTTTTCATTTTATTCAAGGGCCACAACATACATCACTCCACAATAATCATGCAAACGAAACTCAATAAACAATAAAAAATGAATAAAAATGGATATGAAAAGTGCCCTCAGGTCTAACCTTTTATGTCGACTTTCGGAAGCGCGTTACAAGTCCGTCGGAAGGGCTATCACTCCGCAACTTTTCTGGTTCACTGGTCTACATCTTTCTTCGCTGTTTCGCTGCTCAAGCTACTATTTTGACTCTGTTTTGCTGCTGTTTTGTTGCTGTATTTGGCGGTTTAAAAGTGCAATTTTTGTTCACTGTTTTGAGTATTTTAGGGGCTGTTTTGGACAGTTTCGGGCAATTTTTGGGACAGTGCAGAGGGTTATGTCTCAGTAATTGAGGGGGCTCAACAGGGAGCAGTTTAGGCGTGATTTACTGGCAGGTTTGTGGCTGTGTTAGGGCCGAAAATTTGATGACTTGTGCGGCTAGACAAGGCTGAATTTGGGGTGTTGTTGCGTGAAGGTTAAGACTAATTTTGGAGGGAAGTTGAGGGTTAGTTTGTGCGTGGGAAATGGGCAAAGCATGGACTCTAGGTGGCTTTATGTGTGCAGGTGCAGTGATGGGCAAGGTGAATGGAGGGTGGCGTGCGTGAGGCAGGTGATTCAACGTGTGTGTGCTTGTTGAGGCTATGTGCTCGGCAGTGTTTTTTGGAAGGTGCAGGTTGCTTGTTCGTTGAAGGTTGTTGCGTGGAGGGCCTGGTTAAAGGTGTTGATCTGAGGCCAAAGGCGTGAGGGCAATGGCAATGGGCTGTTGATTAGGGTTTTATTCACTTGGTTTGTTATTGTTTTTTTGTGTGCCGTGAATTAGCTTTTAGAGAGGTGGAACGGATCATGAGAGAAGAAGGAGAAGAGATAGGGTTTTTCTTTGTTCTTTGCCGTTGAAGTTTGTTTTTGTTTGCTTGTGATGGATTCAGTGGCTGATGTTGATGAGTCTTTGGTTATTTACTGAGAGTGGAGTTGGTGAAGAGGTGCAGCCGGTTGGCTATATTTGCTATGTGATGAAGCCGTGAGTGGGTTGTGTGATCTGTGTTTGTCTAGGGTTTATGTTTGCGTTATGGAGAACATGTAAGCTGCCGAGAGATGAAGGGATTAGAGAGAGATCAGAGGGCTGTTAGGGTTTCATTATTGGTGAGGCCGTCCCCGAGAGAGTTTTTAGGGTTTGGTTATGTGCTATTTTTATAGTGAGAGGGTGGGGGATTAGGGTTTGCATGGATTTTGAAAAGGAAATGGATCAAATAATTTATGTGTATTTAATTTTAATTATTTAAGGCAAGAAATTATGTAATTTTGGTGGGGAATTATTTAAATTAGGGGAGTGATTTGTTTATTTTAGGAATTGATTTATTTAATTTTGGTATTAGATTTAATTAGATATTAATTTAATTTAATTTAATTTAATTGGTTTTAATTTGTGACATGTATTTTAAATGTTTTAATTATTTTTTGGATTGGGCTTGGGTGAGATGGGCTTGGTGTAGTTTTGGGCCAAGGCTAAGGGTGTATTTTAATAACGGAGATCCAACAAGCGAGCCTGAAGCAAAACAAGCGACTAAAATCTAACAAAAATATCGGTTCTCTTCCGACGTCCGTTTCCCGCGACTTCCGCGACTTAAAAGGCAGTGTCTCCAAATGAGACTCATCATAGAGACTTATATGCAAAAATGTATTGCCTACAGTCGCCCCCACTTTGATGGGACTTGTGCAGTGCGTGATAAGAGCAATCCTATCAAAGTTATGCAATGCATTTTTACTTACCTGGCTCGCCAGCTGCCACCTGAGTTGCATGATGCTCCGCTGAGCTGATGATGCAGTGGACCTCGATCCTAGGACGTATCCCAATAACCGCAACCGACAACGGGGGCCTCGACCCTGGGACGCATCCCAATACCGCTGAAAAAATGGGCCTCGACCCTGGGACGCATCCCAAAAACTAAAGGTGCAGGGGGCCAACAGCCCCGGGACGCATCCCGATAACTGCAACCGACAACGGGGGCTCACGGCCCTGGGACGCATCCCGATAACATTGCCAAAATGGGCCTCGACCCTGAGACGCATCCCCAAAACTAAAGGTGCAGGGGGCCAACGGCCCTGGGACGCATCCCGATAACTACAACTGACAATGGGGGCTCACGGCCCTGTGACGCATCCCGATAACATTGCCAAAATGGGCCTCGACCCTGGGACGCATCCCAAAAACTGCTGATGATATGGGTTTACAACCCTGGGACGCATCCCCAAAATTGCTGATACTGAAGAAATGGGTTACAACCCTGGGACGCATCCCCAAAACCGCTGATATGATAAAGTGGGCCTCAACCATGGGACGCATCCCCAAACTGCTTATGAAATATTGGCCTCAACCTTGGGACGCATCCCCAAAACTGCTGATACTGAAGAAATGGGTACAACCCTGAGACGCATCCCCAAAACTGCTGATACCGATGAAGTGGGTTACAACCCTGGGACGCATCCCCAAAACTACTGATATAAAGTGGGCCTCGACCCTGGGACACATCCCCAAAACTATCGATGCTGAAGAAGTGGGTACAACCTTGGGACGCATCCCCAAAACTGCTGATACTGATGAAGTGGGTTACAACCCTGGGACGCATCTCCAAACTGCTACTGATGCTGATGTGGGTCTCGACCCTGAGACTCATCCCTAAAACTAATACTGATGCTGCTGCGGGCCTCGACCCTGAGACTCATCCCTGAAACCGATACTGCTGTGGGCCTCGACCCTGGGACTCATCCCTACAACTGATACTGATGATGACGTAGGCCTCGACCCTGTGACTCATCCCTGCAACTGATACTGATGATGACGTAGGCCCCGGCCCTGGGAATTATCCCTGAAACTGATGCTGATGTGGGCCTCGACCCTGTGACTCATCCCCAAAAATTGATACTGATGTAGATGTGGGCCTCGCCCCAAACCGGTACTGATATGGGCCTCGCCCCAAACTGATACTAATATGGGCCTCGCCCCAAACTGATACTGATATGGGCCTCGCCCCAAACTGATACTGATATGGGCCTCAACCCTGTGATTCATTCTTGAAAACTGCTGACACTGTACTGTTGCTGCTTCTGGTTGGCTTGCATTTGACGCTTTCTTTTTTTCTTCTTTGAAACTTGTGAATACAAAACAAAACAAACACAAAAAGGAATGCAAAATACGTTACGTGTATGCATGTATGCATGAATGAGTTTCATATCCCGTTGGTTTAGGTCGTCGACCAATTCCTTTGGTGACTGCTCGGTTTTCTCTTCCTCTGGCAAAATACTGCTTCAATCTATCCACATTGATCGGCTCGGTGAACTCATTTCCTTCCAAGTCTGACAGCCTCACTGCCCCATTTCCCATTACTGAACGGTTGCTTCTTTTGGGAATCCCCTGTGTTCTGAGTGTCGTTGAATATCATGGTATCAGGGTTGAATGCTTTTGTCAAACATACTCATGTCATGCAGGTTGAAAGGAAAAGACTCATGGAAGTAGGCGAAATGAATGTCTTTATTATTATTCAGGAAAATGTTCAAACAAGTAGACAAAATCAATGTCTTTATTAAAAATGCAGGATCAAATAAGCTTGGGAGGACAGCTTCATCATTCGCAACATTGCCTTCTTCCTTGACCTATGGTTCTTTACTACTGTTATCCTTTATCTCAATGCAAGAAGCCTGGTGGTTGAGAGTTTGGAGGACAAAGGTTTCGGGTAGGCCGGAGTTGATCATGTAGGTGGGTGGTGGAATGGAGTGGTAATTAAGCAAGGGATTTCTGTATGTGTTAGGTTGTTCTTTTTCTAGATTGGGTATTTTATGGGAGTCAATGAGGTTTTGGACCTCATGCCTAAGGCATGTACAATTGTCGGTGTCATGGCCTTTTTCTTGATGGAAGTAACAATACTGGTTTAGGTTGAGGTATAGTGGTACAGGGTTTGGAAATGGCATAGGTTCCAAAGGTTTTAGAAGTCCTTGCATTTTCAGCTTTTCAAATACATTTGACAAAGGTCTACCAAGATTGGAGAATCGACTGTTCTTGACGGTAGCGACCTCGGCAGTAGCGGGCTTGGTCTCAGAAGGCCCCCCAAAAGTTCTTCTATTCTGGCCATAAAAACTTCATGTTCTCTGCTTATTCTTCTTCAATATCCATGACAGTTTCTCTTAACTGTCGAAAATCAGCAATCATGGAGGTCATCCTCCTCAGCTTGCCATAAATCGAGGGCTTGGTGCCCTTGATGATCATTTTAATCTGGTCCTTCTTAGAGGGCCGAGTCTGCATTTTCAGAAGCTGGCTTCTCCAACGATCTACATACTCCTTGAAGCTTTCATTCGGCTTCTGCTTAGTGCTCTCCAAATCACGGAGTGACAAATCAATTTCCAGATCTGTAACATATTGCTTCAAAAAAGCATCAGCCAGTTCCCTCCAATCTTCCCTAATCTTCTTCTCAAGGTTGTGATACCAAACTACCGGCGCTCCCTCAAGTGACATCGCAAACATTTTCTGTACTTGACGCTTGGATAAACCCACTGAACTCATAACTGAAACATACTGACGGAGATGGACCCTCGGATCCCCATTCCCGTTGAACTTAGACATATCAGGCATCTTGAACTGAGCTGGCAGCTGTTCTTCAAAAGTCATTGCTTCATAATCTAACAACTCTTCATTTTTACCCCTCATTTTGCGGGTAACCGTTTCTACATGATCCCGGAGCTTCTGAAATTCTGCCTGAGACCCAATCATTCTTCATGTCGCATATTCTGTCATGTCATCATCAAAAGTGGGGATATCATCCCCCAACCCATTCGGAGGCTCCTCACGCCTCACATTCTCAGAACTTCCCTCAGCACGGGGTACAACCATACCAGCCACATCAGTAGTCAAGGCTTGCAACTGTTCAGTAATTTTGGCGAGACCGTTTTCCAACTGATCTATCCGGGATATCTCGTTATCGAATGTACTCATATCTATTACCGGTCTTTTAGTGAGTCTTCCATCTTCCCTATCCCAACGGGAATCTATGATGGCTTTCAGAACATAAGGGTTAGCATGATGCATATATGCATGAGGTGCATGAGGTGCATGAGATGCGTTCGATATATGGAATATATCAACTCATTAAAATTTTCACACAAACATATAATGGCCCATTGGCGTTTTAGAAGCTTTTGGGCTAACTGTCATATGAGTGAACTCGTCCCAGTTTAAATGGCCCAACAAGTTCACATCTCATGGCAAGAAGTCCAACCGTATCCAAATGATAATGTTCCTAAACACAAACATATAATGGCCCATTGGCGTTTTAGAAGCTTTTGGCCCAATCATCATAAGATACGTTCTTGTCCCAGTTTAAATGGCCCAACAAGCCCATACTTCATGACAAAAGGTCCGCATGGATCCAAAAGACAATGTTCCCAAACACAAGCATACAGAGATAATTTCTACAGAGTGGCCCATCAACATTTCAGAAGCTTTTGGCCCAATTGTCATAGGATACGAACTCGTCCCAGTTTAAATGGCCCAACAAGTTCACATTTCTGACAAGAAGTCCAACTGCATCAAAATGAGGATGGTCCACAAGCACAAGGAAATAGTTGATATAGGCAATACAACCCGGTCCACGTGTGGGTTTGCAGGAGTGTAGACAAAGACTCTCGCTGGCGAAGGATTGCCCACAACTAGGTCTCCCCACTCAAGGGTTCGAGCGACCAAGTGAGCGCACCTTTTTTATACCTTACAGTACGTGCCAACGAGTTATGGTGTGTGACTGACTGTCAAATGGATTTCCCATTGTAGATTCCCCAAAGGGAGGGTGGAGCGAGGCTCTCTTAAGTACCCTAGCCTCTTAGGCTCTTATCGCTTGGTGACAGGAATAAACAACGAGTCCTCCAAATTAGTCCATCACAACAGGCTACGAGTAAATGATTATCTAGGTGCCTTCACAGCTTTTCCTTATAGAAAGGTAGTGAATGAGGGAAGACACCAAACCATTACCCAGCCTTAAAAGTGCCGTTGATTAAACCCCTTTTAATCCACAATAGACATGATTAATTAAAGCACAAATCATAATATTACAAGACATTATTTCGGGGCCGATTCTCTATCCCCAGTGGAGTCGCCAGACTGTGGGAACACAGAAACTGGGCGACACATGCTGTTCCGGGCTCGCAGCCCGGTTGGGAGTACGGAGTAGCCCGCGGGGGACTAAACCGGAGAATGATGGAGTCGCCACCCGGTGTGAACCGAGACAAAGATTTAAGACCGCACTCACCCCTCGCAAGGGAATACCTCAAACCGTTGGGTTCGGAATGGTCCCTTACTTATGCCACTTGTAATAAAATGATTTGTGCGATAATTCCACCAAGCCTAAGCAACATTTATTTCCAAGGATAATTTACTCCTAAGTTCGCATTCATAAGTACAAAAGCTTATATCTAAGTTTATATAACACATTTTTCATGTTTGCATACAACCTATTTGCATGTAATCTATGTCCAAATTTACATGCATAAAGGTAAATTAACATACGGCAAGCATACAACTTAATATAGCACATTGTACTCATACATGTGGGGAATACAAATAAATGGCAATTGTACAATCATGCGTAATGAAAAGAGACAATCAGATTCGTAATACAAAGGGACAACTGATAGGGGCAATTACGCATAGAATACGATGAAAATGACTCAGTTCAGTGTTCGTGTAGCGTTCGTAAATGCGTTCGAACGGTAAACAGAAGGTTCGCGTTCGTATAGCATTCGAGAACGCATTCGAACGGAACCAGACCTGATGCATGTTGAAATCAAGAAAATGCGCGCGCGTTCGAGTAGCATCCGAAAACGTGTTCGAACGGTAAACAAAAGGTTCGCGTTCGTGTAGCGTTCGAGAACGCGTTCGAACGGAACCAGACCTGATGCATGATAAAACTACGAAAATGTGTGCGCGATTGAGTAGCGTTCGAAAACGCGTTCAAACGGTAAACAGAAGGTTCACGTTCGTATAGCGTTCGAACGGAACCAAACCTGATGCATGTAACACATACATAGACAAACAAATCCACAATGTAGGACCTCACGTGTCCGATTGAACTCATTCTCATCCAATCATGTGTACATCGTCCGACGCGGCGAATCATCGTGGTAAAGGATTTTAACCCCTCGAAATAGAGGACCTTTAATCTCACTAACTAAGCCCATGCGCTAATAACACAATGCATATAAGAAATAAAAGAAACGATAATATCGGACTTCATATACCCGATTGAACACATCTCACATTCAACCGAATATACATTGTCCGGCGCGGCGAATCATCGTGGTAAATGATTTTAACCCCTCGAAATAGAGGACCTTTAATCGCACTTACTAAGCCCATGCGCTAATAAAACAATGCATATAAGAAATAAAAGAAATAATAATATCGAACTTCGTATACCCGATTGAACCATCTCACATTCAACCGAATATACATCGTCCGGCGCGGCGAAACATCGTGGTAAAGGATTTTAACCCCTCGAAATAGAGGACCTTTAATCACACTTACTAAGCCCATGCGCTTGACCTCATCATTACAGATAATAAATAAAAGAAACAATAATATCGGACTTCGTATACCCGATTGAACACATCTCACATTCAACCGAATATTCATCGTCCGGCGCGGCGAAGCATCGTGGTAAAAGATTTTAACCCCTCGAAATAGAGGACCTTTAATCACACTTACTAAGCCCATGCGCTTGACCTCATCATTGCATATAAGAAATAAAAGAAACAACAATATCGGACTTCGTATACCCGATTGAACACATCTCACATTCAACCGAATATAAATCGTCCGGCGCGGCGAAACATCGTGGTAAAGGATTTTAACCCTTCGAAATAGAGGACCTTTAATCGTACTTACTAAGCCCATGCGCTTGACCTCATCATTGCATATAAGAAATAATATGCAGAAAATAAATAACGATAATAAACAAATCAAGATAACGTGAAATAAAATATGAGCCGTATACTCAAGTGGTACGTGAAGTTGTATCCCGAGTACAGATCATACTACCGTCCATTCGAAATCGGCTATGAAATTTATGTCCGGGTTTCCATCCTATATACCACGAGAGGCGACACATTTTTCATTTTATTCAAGGGCCACAACATACATCACTCCACAATAATCATGCAAACGAAACTCAATAAACAATAAAAAACGAATAAAAATGGATATGAAAAGTGCCATCAGGTCTAACCTTTTATGTCGAGTTTTGGAAGCGCGTTACAAGTCCGTCGGAAGGGCTATCACTCCGCAACTTTTTTGGTTCACTGGTCTACGTCTTTCTTCGCTGTTTCCCTGCTCAAGCTACTGTTTTGACTCCGTTTTGCTGATGTTTTGCTGCTGTATTTGGCGGTTTAAAATTGCATTTTTTGTTAACTGTTTTGAGTATTTTAGGGGCTGTTTTGGACAGTTTTGGGGACTGTTTCAGGACAGTTTCGGGCAGTTTTTGGGACAGTGCAGAGGGCTATGTCTCGGAAATTTGAGGGGGCTGAGCAGGGAGCAGTTTAGGCGTGATTTACTGGCAGGTTTGTGGCTGTGTTTAGGCAGAAAATTTTATGACTTGTGCTGCTGGACAGGGCTGAATTTGGGGTGTTGTTGCATAAGTTTAAGACTAATTTTGGAGGGAAGTTGAGGGTTAGTTTGTGCGTGGGAAATGGGCAAAGCGTGGACTCTAGGTGGATTTATGTGTGCAGGTGGCGTGATGGGCAAGGTGAATGGAGGGTGGCGTGCTTGAGGCAGGTGATTCAACGTGTGTGTGCGTGTTGAGGCTATGTGCTCGGCAGTGTTTTGTGGAAGGTGCATGTTGTTTGTTCGTTGAGGGTTGTTGCGTGGAGGGCCTTGTTAAAGGTGTTGATCTGAGGCCAATGGCGTGAGGGCAATGGCAATGGGCTGTTGATTAGGGTTTTATTCACTTGGTTTTTTATTGTTTTTTTTATTTGTGCCGTGAATTAGCTTTTAGAGAGGTGGAACAGATCATGAGAGAATAAGGAGAAGAGCTAGGGTTTGTTTTGTTCTTTATCGTTGAAGGTTTTTTTTTTGTTTGCTTGTGATGGATTCAGTGGTTGATGTTGATGAGTCTTTGGTTATTTACTGAGAGTGGAGTTGGTGAAGGGGTGCAGTCGGTTGGCTATATTTGCTATGTGATGAAGCCGTGAGTGGGTTGTGTGATCTGTGTTTGTCTAGGGTTTATGTTTGCGTCATGGAGAGCAGGTAAGCTGCTGAGAGATGAAGGGATAGAGAGAGATCAGAGGGCTGTTAGGGTTTCAGTATTTGGTGAGGCCGTCCCCGAGAGAGTTTTTAGGGTTTGGTTATGTGTTATTTTTATAGTGAGAGGGTGGGGGATTAGGGTTTGCATGGATTTTGAAAAGGAAATGGATCAAATAATTTATGTGTGTATTTAATTTTAATTATTTAAGGCAAGAAATTATGTAATTTTGGTGGGGAATTATTTAAATTAGGGGAGTGATTTGTTTATTTTAGGAATTGATTTATTTAATTTTGGTATTAGATTTAATTAGATTTTAATTTAATTTAATTTCAATTTAATTGGTTTTTATTTAATTTAATTAGTTTTAATTTATGACATGTATTTTAAATGTTTTAATTATTTTTTGGATTGGGCTTGGCTGAGATGGGCTTGGTGTAGTTTTCGGCCAAGGCTAAGGGTGTATTTTAATAACGGAGGTCCAACAAGCAAGCCTGAAGCTAAACAAGCGACTAAAATCTAACAAAAATACCGGTTCCCTTCCGACGTCCGTTTCCCGCGACTTCCGCGACTTAAAAGGCAGTGTCTCCAAATGAGACTCATCATAGGGACTAATATGCAAAAATGCAGTGCCTACAGCGCGCAAACAATATTTTTTTTTTGTTTTCATTTGTTTCTTTCTGCTTCCTTCAACTCACATTCCAGTGAGTTGAAGGAATTATGATCTTTTACCCTAATTTGTTTCGGCTCTCCCTAAACACTTCAAAAATACCTAAAATTAATTTTAATTTCAAAACCAATATTAACACATGTTATAAAAATATATATTTATTTTAAATACGCATTTGCGTAAATTTTGAATCCAATACACAAACGAAATTAGAAACCCAATAAGAAATATCTCGTGAACAATTCTAGGTCACCCAAAGGTGGTCAAGTGATTCTAGAATGGTAGCCATAGCTCTAAGCTTTAATCTAGAGTTCCAAACTCAATTGATTAGCCTTATTTCAATATTAATCCATGTGATCATCCATCTAATACACAAATGAACATAACTTAGAAGAAGATCAAACATTACCTAGTAGGCTTGATGCAAGATTCAATCTACTTCTCCTAGTTGAAATTGTTGGAGAACCTCCAAGGTGTGCAAGCTTGACTTCAAAATCCAATCTTGTTTCCAATGCTACCAAGCTTCACTTCAAGATCCAATCTTGATTTCTCCTATATGAAATAATGTAGAGACCTCACAAGCTTCTCTAAACAATTATCTAACTTAGGCTAATCTCTAGCTTGATATTTATAGCAATACTTAGGCAATTTTTAATTAATAAAAGTTTTAATCAACTTTTAAGTGGACTTAATCCAATTTATCTAAATATGTATAATTAGGTGTGACTAATCTCCATTGTCTTCCAATTTGATTTAATCCAATTAAATCAAGCCAGAGATTAGGAAATGGATTAGTTAAATGTTTGCCACTTTGATTTAATCCAATTAAATCAAGCCAAAACCACATATCATTACATACTTACAATTATCATAATATCCTCAAATGGTAGAGATAATTATGATTTTACAATTAAGCCCTTCTGTAATTATTAAATTAATCTAATTAATCCAATTAGGTCAAAGTAAATAATAAATGTTATCCAATAACACTTGATTATCTAAGTTGATAATTATAATATTGAATATTATCTTTTATCAAAATTAATCGGCTACCCAAGTGCTCAACGAGTACACTTCATATTGGGACTCTCTAAGTTCAGACACGTTCGTCATATAAGCCTAGCTAATATGTACAGGGTTGGCCACCTTTGAATTCGCGAAGAACACGAACGACCTTTCTGAACTATACAAGTCGAGGTCATCACATATATTTAACAATCACTCATTCGTAGGCTATTCGAGTTGTGCTTAGGAAACATAGAATACACCGTCAAGTTTCCAAGGCGCACATCTCATGTCGACATGTCCACAATTCTTTACAACTGATGTGATCCACCCTAGGTGATCGGCTTTGGCCGAAGTCTTTAAGAATTGTGACTTTACTCACATGGATACCTAAACCCTTTATGTTACACATACAAGCCGACAGATCATATCTTGCTTCGCACTTGATTACTGAGTGCATCGGTCCACACCCAACGAACATCTAGAGGCCAGACCATGAAAGGTTTCTAACATACATGGCATCAAAGTGTGGAGTATCTCACACAAAATCAATGATATCATATAGTCAAATGATTACATATGCTACTCGACTCGAGGAGATTCTTATTGATGGTGGTGTGTACATCCAATTATTAGGAATCGCATGTGAGTCATTCAGTATTCGCTTCAACGAATACCCACATGTCTATACGAGTTTCCAAAACTCATGGTACATCGGGTTAAACCATTGGAACTCTAATTCCAATATACAACATGTGCTAGTCTTCTAGGTTATAGGAATTCGATCGTATTTCAAAACCAACGACTAGGAATATTTACTTTAAGAATAGTTTACACCTAGTGTCAATACTACTCTAAGGTCGATGTCATTCTTAGCATATATATAGATCAATCTAATACGCATAATGACAATACCATTAATGAGGCATGAAATGAAAAATGTAGTTATTTTATTAATAAAAAAATAAAATATACAATTCAGATTGACATTCCAAGCACAAACTCCATCAAACTCTCACTTGCTCAGTGTCAATCTGGATGGTACCGTAGTCCCATCTCCTACACATGTTTATCGAACAACTTAGGAGGTAAGGCGTTGGTAAGCGGGTCTGCTATGTTGTATTGTCATTGAACATTCAAGACCACTATGTTTTTTTGTTGGGGTTTTGGGCAAAGGGCGCGGCGGAAACACGGTTCGGGCGAAATCATAATTTTAAATTTTTTTTAAATTACCGAGTAAATTATTCAATATCCAATATGAATAATTTATTCATATTTCACCTAAACAAATTTATTCGATATCAAATAACGACATAAATATTTAAGAAACGTCGTGAAACTTTTACGGAAAAACGGAAAAGTTTTTCCGTAAAATGACATAAAACACGTTTTTGACCGAACCACTACCCAATACACATGAGGGTTGCCCAGGTCAGCCCCAATAGTGCTAGGGTAGTTCATGGTCTGCCCGAACAATGAGAAATTCACTGTTTGGGCAGCCGTCACCCGGTTGGCTCAAAAGTCACCTGGTAACGCCGTTTTTCACCGTTTTCGCTTATTTCAACTCCGAAATAATTTCCGACAATTGTTCCAACACCCAAAACACATCCAATACATTTATATGACATTGTTTTCATCACCATATGAACAATATTTCCATATCTGATCCAGAAGCAAAATATATCAATTTTTCATGCTTAAAATCTAATTTTCCAACATTAATCTAATTAATCTTAACACCAACCAAACTCACCACAAATGAACCACCCAAGAACAATTCTAGGCATTACAAGAGTGGTCATAACACTCTAGAATGGCAACATATCATCAAATGATCAAATTGAATAAATATTACAATAATATTATCCAATTCTACTTCACACATGCTTAACACTTCCAAATCCATCTTCCAACACCAAAAGCCTCAATTTTAACAAGTAAAGAAAACCCTAGAACTATTATAGGAAAACAAGAACAAGAAACTAAATTTCTAAACTCAAGAATATTAAAGATTACCTTTTAATCTCTAATTTTCCTAAGCTTTTTCTTGTTTTTCCTTCACTTTCAATCTTGAATCATCAATCAACTTTGGAACCTTTTTCCTTTTGAAGCTCACAGCCAAGGAAGAAGATGATAGAAAAAGAAACAAATTTGTTCTTTAAATTTGGTCATTGCCGACTTAGGGGGCAAACTTGTCATTTTGCCAATTTAATCCAATTAAACATAATTAAACTTTATGTTAACAAATCAAATTTACACACCTAAAGTTTAATTAAACCATGCCACATGTACAAATAATAATTAAACATATTGCATAACATTTATGTAATATGGATATTATTTAACTATTCAAATATTTAACATTTATATATCTAAATAATTAATTAATATAATTATTATAATATATGTATTTTTATTTACATTAAATAACAAATACATATATTAATGACATGTGTCAAAGTCTCATTTGACAATTAATTAATGTGTATCTAATCAAATTATATATCAAATACAAATACACAATAATTACAATTGACAAAAAAAATCTCATAAAGCATGTGTTTTCGTTTAACCGATTAAACGATTCGAATTAACTCATTTAGTCCGATGAAGTATTATGAATAATTTGTATTATTCAGAACGCATTGCCCAAGTGCTCAACGAGTACACTTCATATTGTGGGACTCTCTAAGTTTAGGTTTATCCGTCATGAAATCCAATTTCGTGTCCATAATTCACCCACTCATGTATTATGACGACCACATATAATCTCGCTAAACTATGCAAGTCGAGGTCATTGCATACGTATAATCCCTCCGTCACAGACTATCCATATTATACCTGGTAGGGGTGTTCATAGGGTCGGGTCAACCCGCGACCCGACGTGACCCGACCCGACCCGCGCTGGTTTACAAAAAAAATTGCAAAATTTCAACCCGACCCGAAATTTTAGGGTTGGGCAACGGGTTTGATACCAAAACCCGACTCGACCCGACACTATATAAATTTTATTATTTTTCTAAAATTATTATTATTATTTTTAAAGTTTTTACTATTATTTCATTTGTTTATTACTTTTTTGTATTAAAACTTTATATATATGATAATTTTTGGGACATTCGTAGAAATTTACCATCTCATTGATATCTTTGTCTTCAATGTATTACACCATTGACTGCATGAAGTCAATTTGTTTTTGTTTTTGCTCTCTGTTCTATAGGATGATAATCAAAGTATAAGAGGGGAGATAGGACTGCGAGTAGAGGTAAAAATTATCATTTATTTTCAGGTCATTTTGAGAAACTTGTAATTAGAGAATATCTTGATGTTAGTTAAGTTCAGCGGCTGCCGTAAAATCGAAAAGAATCATACTCGGGCATTAAGCTTCTCATCAACACGGGATATGGAAGTGTGTGAGAACGTCTATGGCTTCATTTTACTTTTGTCGTAAAGCTACTTCATAACTGCTTCTCTACTTTATGCCATATTCTTGTCTCGTCTGCTTCTCTATGTCAACATGCAAACTTACATCACATGCGTCTACGAAGAAAAGTTAAACATCACTACTTTAAAAATTTAACAAAAACTAAATATCTTAATTGGCTAATTTAAATATTTGATGAAGTTTAAGTTAATAAGATTTAAAGTGAGAAAAATATTATAAATGAGGGAATGATTTTTGGATACAATGAATATATGAGTAACGTGATATCACTAATTAATAAGTATATGATAATTTTTGGGACATAAAATAACAAATATTTATATTTCAAAATAATTAAATCATTTAAAAAATTATTTTTTTAAAATGACCCGACGACCCGACCCAACCCGAACCCTATCGGGTTCCACTTCCACGTGACCCGACCCGTGACCCGATTTTCCTTTGACCCGACCAGATCGGGTCTCGCAAAATTTAAAAAAACCGGACCCGACCCGACCCGTGAACACCCATAATACTTGGGATATAGATTAGAACGTCAAATTCTTATGGTATAATATAGTCGACTTTCAAATTTACGATCTCTAAATAACACTCGGAACTTGCTTCCGAAGTTATACCACGGTCATGGATTTACTAGATCGTAAACACGTGTAGGATGCATATGCCCTGTACACAGGACTGGCAGATTCTATCTTGATACACATTGGATATCATGAGCATCAGTTCACACCCAACGAATAGACGGAGGACTGATCTAAATAGATCAATGACATGACTGCCATCAAAGTGTGGAGGATAACTCATATATCCACTGTGCCATCTCAAGTCGAAGGATTACTATGTTCGCTCAACTCGAGAAGATTACTATTGACGTTGGTGTACCATCTATTAGAAAATCTTCAGTGAGTCGTTCATTGTTTATCAAATAAACACCTACATGTCTATACAAGTCTCCCGAGACTTATGGTTCATTGGGATAAACCATCGGACCAAGTCACGATATACGACATGTACTGGTCTCAACGGATTTTACCAACTGACCCGTGTTAGTAAATCTTGACAATGAACTTTATTTAAGGATATACAACTTAGAGTGACGCTTCCCAATGTCAATTACAAACTACGTTGTAACTGCGCACTGTTAGGGTTGGAGTTCGGAGTGCCAATCCAGATCGTATTTATGTCAGATTCATAAATACGAGCAATACTATTTTCCATAATAATTATTATTTTAATGGTAGCACCCTTGTCTTTTATACGCTTATTCGATCTAATTGCGATTAGATATCTGATTACGATTAGATCGAAACTGAATCTCGTTTAGTGATACGTGTATATTAGACAAAGACCCTAGGATTTACAGTATAGTGCGCAGTTACAACGTAGTTTGTAATTGACATTGGGAAACACACTATTAGTTGTATATCCTTAAATAAAGTTCATGGTCAAGATTTACTGACACAGGTCGGTTGGTAAAATCCGCTGAGACCAGTACATGTCGTATATCGTGACTTGGTCCGATGGTTTATCCCAGTGAATCATGAGTCTCGGGAGACTCGTATAGACATGTAGGTGTTTATTTGATAAGACACTGAACGACTCACTGAAGGTTTCCTAATAGATGGTACATCAACGTCAATATAAACCTTCTCGAGTTGAATGAGCATAGTGGTCCTTCGACTTGAGATACCATAGTGGGATATATGAGTTATCCTCCATACTTTGATGGCAGTCACGTCAATGATTTATTCAAGATCAGTCCTCCGCATGTTCGTTGGGTGTGGGCTGATGCTCATGATATCCAGTGCGTATCAAGATATGATCCGTCAGTCCTGTGTACATGGGATAAGCATCCAGCACGTGTTTATGATCTAGTAAATCCATGGCCGTGGTATAACTTCGGAAACCAGTTTCGAGTGTTATTTAGAGATCGTAAATTGAAAATCGATTGTGTTATACCGAACGGATTTGACGTTGTTATCTATATCCCAAGTATAATACCGATAACCTGTGACAGAGGGATTATACGTATACAATGACCTCGGCTTGCATAGTTTAGCGAGATTATCTGTGGTCGTCATAATCCATGAGTGGGTGGATTATGGACACAAAATTAGATTTCGTGACAGATAAGCCTAAACTTAGAGAGTCTCACAATATGAAGTGTACTCGTTGAGCACTTAGGCAACTCGATATGAATAATACGGATTATTCATAATACTTCAACGGATTAAGTAAGTTAATTCAGATCGTTTAATCGGTTAAACGATAACACATGCATTAAGGGTTTTTTTGTCCGATAATAATTATTGTGTATTTGTATTTAATACATATTACGATTAGATACACATTAATTATTCGTCAAATGAGATTTTGACACATGCCATTAAATATATGTATTTGTTATTTAATGTAAATAAAATACATATATATAATAATAATTAATTGATAAATTTTTCATAATTATTATGAAAAATGCTTAATTATTATTGGTTACACTTGTCATTAAATTTAAGGTTAAAGTGTCAAATTTGATTTATCACCACTTTAACTTTATATTTAATTTATTTTAATAATTTTCATTTGTGATAATTGTTATCACATATTTTTATTATTAATTGGATCCATGTGGCATGTATTATTAATTTGATTTTAAATCCGATTAATTATAGCTCAAAAAGACCAAAATACCCCTCTTTATAAGGCCAAAGTCGGTAATGGATGTTTTTAATATTGAAAATTGTTTTCATCTTCTTCTTCTTATCACCATGACCGAATTTCCTCCATAAAAGAACCTCCCAAATTTTGTTTGAAGAAACCATAAAGAAAAAGGAAGAAAAATCAAGAAAAGCTTGAAGGAATTACGAAATTAAAGGTAATTCAATATCTCTTTAAGCTTGAAAGTATGTTTCTTGTTTTCTTGATGACTTAGTATGATTCTATGGTTTCCTTTTTCTTTAGAATTTGGGGCTTTGTGGTTTGGTGGATGGATTGGAAGCTATTGATGTATGTGTGAAGTGTATTTGGAAGTAATTAGTGTAATTATATTCCAAATTTATTTAATTTAATGTTGGACAACTTGGTTGTCATTCTAGAGTTGTTGAACCACTCTAAAACAACCTATAATTGTTCTAGAGTTCTTCATGTGTGGTGAGACTTCTTTGGTGTAAGATTAATTAGATTAATCTTGTGATAAAATTGGATTAAAAGCATAAAAATGGGCAATTTCGTTTTCTGTGTTAGACCTGGAAATGATTTTGATTTTGTGATGAAATTTTTATCTTATGAATGTTTTGGATGTATTTTTGGTGTTGGAACAATTACCGGAAAGTGTTTCCGAGTTGAAATAAGTGAAAACGTCATTACTGGGTGGATTTCGAGCCAACCGGGTGACGACTATCCAAATAGTGAATCTGTCACTGTTCGGGCAGCCCATGAACTACCCTGACACTATTGGGGCTGACCTGGGCAGTCCCCATAAGTTTCGGGTGGTGGGTTCGGTCAAAAATGCGTTTTACGTCATTTTACGGAAAATCGGTTTTCGTAAAAGTTTCGCGAAGTTTCAACCTTATTTATGTCAATATTTGATATTGAATAAATAGGTTTAGGTGAAATATGAATAAATTATTTATATTAGATATTAAATAATTTATTCGGTATTTTGAAAAAGTTTTAAAATATGATTTCGCCCGAACCGCGCTTCCACCGTGCCCCATCACCCAAAACCCTAACACGCATTACGTTGTAAATCCTAAGGTCTTTGTCTAATATACACTTATCACTAAATCAAATTTAGTTTCAATCTAATCATAATTAGATATTTAATCGTAATTAGATCGAATATGTGTATAAAATACTAGAGGTGCTACCATTAAATAAGTAATATTATGGAAAAAAGAATTGTTTGTATTTATGAATCGGACATAAATACGATCCGGATTGGCACTCTGAGCACCAACCCTAACACTTTTCGTTCAATAATCTCTCTAATTACGCGGTATTTCCTTTCCACATGTTTAGACTTGGAATGCGCCATCGGCTCATTAGCCTGCGCGATGGCTCCGTTATGATCATGGTGCAATGGGATTAAATTCACAATACTAGGCACAACTCCAAGTTCTGTGATAAAATTTCTAATCCAAACAACTTCTTTAGTAGCTTCTGAAGCCATTATAAATTCCGCCTCAGTAGTGGAATTAGCTGTTGAGCCTTGCTTTGAACAACGCCAACTAATCGCACCACCGTTAAGGGTAAATATGTATCCTGATGTAGATTTTCTATCATCTGGATCTCCCTGAAAGTCGGAGTCTGTATAACCCTTAACTTTTAGCTCATTTTCTCCATATATTAGAAAACTATCCTTGTTGCCTTTGAGATATTTTAGGATATGTTTCACGGCTGTCCAGTGATCATTACCTGAATCAAATTGATATCGGCTGGTCACACTGACGCCGAAACTGATGTCAGGTTTAGTACATAACATAACATACATTATGCTTCTAATACAAGAAACATATGTCAAGTTAGACATCATAACTCTCTCTTCCTCAGTTTGAGGTGCCATTTTCTTCAAAAGATGTATGTCGTATCGGAAAGGTACATTTGCTGCCTTGCAGTTGGTAAAACTATACCTTTCTAACATCTTATCTATGTACGTCGATTGTGACAACCCTATAAGCTTCCTAACTCTATCTCTGTAGAGCCTTATACCTAGTATTTAGGAAGTTTCACACATATCTTTCGTGGAGAAGTTCTTGCAAAGGTAGGCTTTCACACTTTGCATCATCCATTTATCGTTTCCTATGATAAAGATGTCATCTACATACAAGACTAGGAAAACTATCATGCTTCCACTAACTTTCTTATAAACACATGGTTCTTCCTTATTTTTGATGAATCCGGATAATCTAATTATCTCATCAAAACGATGATTCCAGCTTCGGGATGCCTGTTTAAGTCCATAAACAGACTTTTGGAGCTTATAAACCAATTTTGAAGTCTCACTGGATACGAAACCCTCTGGTTGTTCCATATAGATATACTCTTCAAGGAATCCATTTAGGAAATTGATATGCAGCAATTTAGCAAGGCTACTGGTGAAAAATTTTCCTCATAGTCAATCCCAAGACGTTGAGTGTAACCTTTCGCTACCAATCGGGCCTTAAAGGTTTCCACCTTAACATCAGGCCTCGTTTCCTTTTGTAAACTCATTTATAGCCAATAGGTTTAACTCATTCAGGAAGTTCAACTAAGTCCCAGACTTGATTGGCATGCATTGAATCCATTTCAGATTCCATGGCTTCCTGCCATTTTCTCGAATCGATATCCAATATCGCTTCCTTATACATAGTCAGATCTGTTTCCTCCAAGACGAAAACATCAAGGCTCACATCAGATGTTAAAAATAATCTTTCAGGAGGCTTTGATATTCTATTCGACTTACGTAGAACCTGTGTTGTAGATCATTCACCTATTTGGATCTCTGGTTCAATCTCAAGTTCCTTAATATTGGGATCAAACTCATCAAGTTTAATCTCTCTAAAATTCGCACTTTCTCTCAAAAATTGCCTTTCAAGAAAAGTTTCAAAGTGAACAACAAATACATTTCGTTGCTCGAAATCGTAGAATTCATATCCCATGGAATTATCATGATATCCAAAAAACCTATATTTATATCCTCTAGGTGATAGTTTATCCTGCTGCGCAATTCTAACATATGCAGGACAATCCCAAATCTTTAAATGTCTAAGACTTGGATTTCTACCAAACCATATCTGATAGGGGGTCGTATAAATAACTTTTGATGGAACCCTATTAAGTTTGTAGGCAGCAGTTTATAAAGCGTAACCCCAAAGGTAATAAGAAAGATATGTATAGCTCATCGTAGATCATATCATATCCAATAAAGTATGATTTCTATGCTCAGACACTCCATTGTGTTGAGGTGTTCCTGGTGGGCTATATTGGGCGAGAATTTCATTCCCCCTTAAATAATTTCTGAATTCTTCACTCATGTATTCACAGCCTCGATCTGATCTAAGGCATTTGATGAATTTACTGTTTTTTTCTAATTCGTTTCAGAATATTTTGAACTTTTCAAATATTTCCGACTTATGTTTCATCAAATAGACATATCCATATCTAGACTTGTCATCTGTGAAAGTCACAAAGTATGTGGAATCATCATGAGCTGCATGATTTAATGGACCACACACATCGCTGTGTATTAGCTCCAGTAAACCTCCAGTACAGTGTCCAACACTTTGAAATGGGGCCTTTGTCATCTTTCCTTGGATACATGACTCATAAATCGGATAAGGATCTAAGGTAAGATTTTCAATCAAACCATCATTTACCAATTTGGATAGACGTCTAACACCTATGTGGCCCAATCTCATATGGCATAATTCAGTATTATTTAATTCAGACTTCCTACTTGTATTTTTCTCTATATTAAATACATCTCTACATGTTTCCAAAACATAGTGACCGTTTGATAAAGAACATTCACATTTCAATAAATTATCTTTATCATATAAACATAAAGTTCCATCCTCAATGTTTCTTTTATATCCATCTTTATCTAATATTGGCAGTGATATTATTTGTCTGATAATTAAGGGAACATAATAACAGTCATGCAAATCTAATTTACATCCATTTGGGAGATCTATATCAACTATTCCTATGGCATTGACATCCAATGTCTTGCTATTTCCAACTCTAAGCTGGATCTCCCCTTTATTCAGCCTTCTTTTAACCCTCATTTCCTGCAGGGAATTGCAAATATGAGTAGGACTGCCAGTATCTAACACTCATCCACTATTTGCATCTAAGGCTAATGAGATGTCAATAATTGGAAAAATACAAAGTGTACCAGAGGGTCTTGCTTTTCCTTTAAGCTCTGGACAGTCTTTCTTCCAGTGTCCAGACTTCTTGTAATGTAGACATTGATCACGAGCTACTTTCGGTTTTGCGCCTTTGTACTTCTTGGAGTTCTTCTTTGATATTTTCTTCTTCCCCATCTTGATTTTCTTTGACTTCTCAAAAGTCTTTGAAGAGCCAGCTCCACCATAGAGATACAATATGGGGTTGCATTTCTTCAAATCTTGCTGCGTCGTGCGTAGCATGTTATGAAGTTCTTTGAATGCGGCTTGCATCGAATGCATATGGAAATTTAAAACAAAGTCAGCATAAGAACCAAACAAAGAAGACATAATCAAATTACGGCCCAGCCGGTCATCAAACACAATGCCATGTCGTTCCAGATATCGAATCTGGTCTATCATGTTCAAAACACGTGTACTGGCATCTCCTCCTCATTGAGTTCAGCACAGAATAATTCCTTAGACCTTTGATAAATTTCTATCTCTTGGTTTGCCTCGAACAACTCATTGAGTGTTCGCATGATGATCCAAACATCTATTACTTCAATGTACTGTCTCAGCAAATCTGGAACCATCGATCCCAAGATGTAGGATTTCACCTTTAGGCTATCATTCTTCCATCTATCAAAAGTTTCTCGCTCTTCTGGAGTGGAGTCAGGATCGATATCAACAGGCAGTGGATTGATAGTGACATAAGTCAATTTTTCATACTCCAAGACAAGGCGTATGTTTATTTCCCATTCGAAATAGTTCTCGGCTCCTTTTAGCTTATTGGAATCCAAAAGTTTCATCAATAGATTAGTGACAGCCATCTACAAGACAACATTTTTGAGTAGTAGCAGAATAATTTTCATTTCAAAAGTGATAACACTAATTGATTATGGAATTTTCTATTAGTGCCCTCCCACTACTTTACGTAATTCTGTAATCTCCCTTAACGGAAAAATAAAAATTTGACTCTCAAAATTTCATAGCGGGAAGTAGATCCCATAAAATTTACTCCAGCCTCACACTAATGATGATATTGGCCTTTATAAACTCATTAGGTAGACCTCTAAGGTCAATCACATTCATGTGACTCGTAGTTTGGTCCTAAACCGTTTCTTATCCTCACACTAATGACGATATTGGATTAAGACGTATTCTAGTTGTATACTTGTCAATGTGCCCTAATGAGCTTTGTATATACACCTTCACATTAATGATAATATTGGATGACTATGTTAACTCATCACGCTATATCTAATGTTTTACCGGAGCAACCTAAGTGCCGAGCACTTATACCCTCACACTAATGACGATATTGGATATAAGTAGTAAGAACTCATTCATCTCTGTATTGACAAAACGGACCATCCAATAATGCTATAACATTATTAATATTATTACTTAAAAGTAATCACCTAATCACTGGAGATTTATGACAATCAAGTCATTAAATTAATTAAGTCAAAGTTTTAATTTAAACCATGCAATACATATCCAATATGTCTTATGCATAATTAAATTAAAATTACTATGGCATAGATTCAAAACATGTGTTGTGTGGTTAAGCCATTGCTATTGATACCATTCTGTTGGGGCAATTGTGGAATCCCTAGGATCGGATCGGTGCCCCGCGCAGCCAAATGGGTCTAACCCATGGATATGGAGCATGGGTGTAATTTTAAAATATTTAATGAAATACCATATTCCATTACAAGTATATAGGAAAAAACTGGGACTGAATCGGAGTCCGAAAACTCAAAACGGACGAAAACAAAATTGTCCCGCGAATACGTGAATGCTACAGTGCGCGCGGGCACCGTGCGCGCAAACAACAATATTTTTTTTTTCATTTGTTTCTTTCTGCTTCCTTCAGCTCACATTCCAGTGAGTTGAATAAATTAGGGTCCTTTACCCTAATTTCTTCCGGCTCTCCCTAAACACTTCAAAAACACCCAAAATTAATTTTTAATTTCAAAACCAACATTAACACATGTTATAGAATAAAAATCAATTTTTTAAAATATCAAATATTTTTACAAAAACATAGAATTTTGAATCCAATACACAAACCAAATTAGAATCCCAATAAGAAATGTGTCACCCAAAGGTGGTCAAGTGATTCTAGAATGGTAGTCATAGCTCTAAGCTTTAATCTAGAGTTCCAAACTCTTATTAATTGTTCCATGTCCAACATGAACATCTTTGACTTAATTCATAAGCATGTTGTGTTTATACTTCTAAAGTATCCTAACACAATTGATTAGCCTTATTTCAACATTAAACTATGTGATCATGCATCTAATACACAAATGAACATAGCTTATGAGAAGATCAAACATTACCTAGTAAGCTTGATGCAAGATTTAATCTACTTCTCCTTGTTGAAATTGTTGGAGAACCTCCAAGGTGTGCAAGCTTGGTTTCAAGATCCAATCTTGTTTCCAATTCTACCAAGCTTCACTTCAAGATCCAATCTTGATTTCTCCTATATGAAATATTGTAGAGACCTCATAAGCTTCTCTAAACACTTCTCTAACTTAGGCTAATCTCTCTTGCTTATGCTTATACTTGTTCTTGTACTTGCAATTAAAACATTCCTAAAGCTTGCTATTTATAGAAAAACTTAAGCAATTTTTAATTAATAAAAGTTGTAATCAACTTTTAAGTGGGCTTAATCCAATTTTTCCAAATATGTATAATTAGGTGTGACTAATCTCCATTGTCTCCCACTTTGATTTAATCCAATTAAATCAAGCCAAGGATTAGGAAATGTATTAGTTAAATGTTTGTCACTTTGATTTAATCCAATTAAAACAAGCCAAAACCACATATTATTACATACTTATAATTACCATAATATCCTCAAATGGTAGAGATAATTATGATTTTACAATTAAGCCATTGTTTAATTATTGAATTAATCCAACTAATCCAATTAGGTCAAAGTAAATAATCAATGTTATCCAATAACATTTGATTATCTAAGTTGATAACTATAATATCGAATATTATCTTTTATCAAAATTAATCGGCTACCCAAGTGCTCAACGGATACACTTCATATTGGGACTCTCTAAGTTCAGACATGATCGTCATATAAGCCTAGCTAATATGTACACAATTCGGCCACCTCCGAATTCGTGAAGAACACTACGACCTTTCTGAACTATACAAGTCGAGGTCATCACATATGTTTAACAATCCCTCCATCGTAGGCTATTCGAGTTGTGCTTATGAAACATAGAATACACCGTCAAGTTTCCAAGGCGCACATCTCATGTCAACATGTCCACGATTCTTTACAACTGATGCAATCCTCCCTAGGTGATCAGCTTTGGCCAAAGTCCTTAAGAATCATGACTTTACTCACATGGATACCTAAACCCCTTATGGTACACATATGGGCCGACAAATCCTATCTTGCTTCACACTTGATTACTGAGTACATCGGTCCACACCCAATGAACATCTGGAGGCCAGAACACGAAAGGTTTCTAACATACATGGCATCAAAGTGTGGAGAATCTCACATAAAATCAATGATGTCATATAGTCAAAGGATTACAGATGTTACTTGACTCGAGTAGATTCATATTGATGGTGGTGTGTACATCTAACTATTAGGAATCGATTTTGAGTCATTCAGTATTCGCTTCAACGAATACCCACATGTCTATACGAGTTTGCAAAACTCATGGTACATTGGGTTAAACCATTGGAACTCTAATTCCAATATACGACATGTGCTAGTCTTCTAGGTTATAGGAATTCGACCGTATTCTAAAACCAACGACTGAGAATATTTACTTTAAGAATAGTTTACACCTAGTGTCAAAACTATTCTAAGGTTGATGTCATTCTTAAAATATCTATACATCAATCTAATACGCATAATTACAATATTATTAATGAGGCATGAAATGTAAAATGCAGTTATTTTATTAATAAATAATAAAATATACAATCCGGATTGGCACTCCAAGCACCAACTCCATCAATTATATCATGAGGGTCGGGACTTGGGATGCCGTTTGAGCAAGAGCATTGGGAGTTTCCAGTTTAAGTTTTTCAAATAATAGTCATTGAAATTTAAACAATGTGTTATTTATTCCTAGTTTTCGCAGGAATTTGATTTATGTTTCTAAACTTTTGGATGATGGTTTTTCTGTTTCTTTTAATAGTAATTTGGTTATTATTGGTAGAAATAAATTGACTATATGCACTTGAAACTCTGAAAATAATTTATATGTGTTAAGGCCGTTAACACATAATTCACTACTCAACACTTAAATATTTAAGATTGAAAAACCAAAAATAAAATTGCAAAAGATTTCTCATGATGACAAATATTTGTGGCATCTTAAACTTGGTCATATTAGCCTTGACCGAATAGATAGGTTTATAAAGAACGGAACTTTAAATTATTTAAAGCTTGGAACTTTACCAGTCTGTGAATTCTGTCTAGAATGAAAGATGAACAAAAGATATTTTACTGAAAAGGGAATAAAAGCCAATCAACCACTTGAGCTAATACATTCGAACATTTGCATACCGATGAATGTAAGAGCCCGAGGTGGTTATTAATACTTCATCATATTTATTGACGATTATTCCAGATATGGGTACGTTTACCTAATGCAGCATAGGTCAGATACTTTTGAAAAGTTCAAAGAGTATCGTGCTGAGGTTGAGAACCAATTAGGTAAGACGATCAAAACTCTATGATCATATCATGGAGTAGAATACCTTGACATAGATTTCGAGGAATTCTTAGTTGAGCATGGGATAATGTCCCAACTCACAGCACCTGGAACACCACAGCAAAATGGTATTGCAGGTAGGAGAAATCAGACCATACTAGACATGATAAGATCTATGTTTAGTTATAGTTCACTACCTAGTTCATTCCGGGGGGTATGCATTGCAAACAACAATGTTTATCTTAAATGTAGTTTCGTCTAAGTCTTTTCCTAAGACTCTTTTAAAGTTATGGAGTGGTTGAAAAATTAGTTTATGATATTTCTGCATATGGGGGTGTGCAGCACATGTGCTGAAGAATAAGACTACTAAGTTGGAGCCACGTTCACATGTGTGCCTATTTGTAGGCTATCCTAAGGAGACTAGGAGCAGATTCTTTTATAGTCTTGAAGATAACAAAGTGTTTGTATCGAAAAATGCTACATCACTAGAGGAGGATTATATGAGGGAGTTCAAACCTCGAAGTAAGGTGTTACTCGAGAAGTTACTTACTGGTTCGACCAGCGCACCATCATCAACAACAGTTGACAAAGACATAACACCTTCGACATCTGAGCGTCAGATGCAAGTTTGTTAGAATGATCTGCCACCTAGACCCAGTGAGAGGGTTGTATGACAGCCTGATCGCTATCTAGGATTTGGAGAGGCACAAGTTGTCACTTCCAGTGATGGTGCAGATGATCCATTGACTATCGTAGTGTAATATATGATTTTGATAAAGAGGAATGTCTCAAAGCCATGAACCTCGAGGTGGGGTCTATGTACTCCAACTCAGTCTGGGAACTTGTAGACCAACCTGATGGGGTAAAACCCATAGGTTGCAAGTGGATCTACAAGGAAACAAGGGGAGCAGATGGGAAAGTACATACCTTTAAGGCTAGGTTAGTTGCCAAGGGTTATATACCGAAATAAGGAGTTGACTTTGAATAGATTTTATCGCCATTAGTTATGTTCAAATCTATTCGTACTCTTCTGTCCATTACCACATATTATAACTGTGAAATTTGGCAAATGGACGTCAAGACTGCATTCTTGAATGACAATCTTGACGAGTGTATCTATATAGTACAACCAGAGGAGTTAATAGCCCAAGGTCAATATCAAGAGGTTTTCAAGCTTCAAAGGTCCATTTATGGACTCAAACAAGCATCTCGATCTTGGAACATAAGATTTAATACCATGATCAAGTCTTATGATTTGAGCAGAATATTGATGAGCCTTGTGTATACAAGCATGTCATTGACGAAAATATGGGTTTTCTCGTTTTGTACGTCGATGATATTTTACTAATTGGGATTGATGTAAAAATATCAACGGACTTGAAAATCTGGCTAGCTAACCAATTCCAAATGAAAGATTTGGAAGAAGCCAGTTATATACTTGAGATCCATATTCATCGGGATCGCAAGAAACGACTGTTAGCCATGTCTCATGCATCCTATATCGACAAGATCCTTGTGCAATTCAGGATGCAGAATTCCAAGAAAGACAATTTGCCTTATCGACATGGAATTCATTTGTCGAAGGAACAATCTCTTAAAACACCTCAAGAAGTTTAGGAAATGAGACATATCACATATGAATCAGCAGTTGGTAGTCTTATGTATGCCATGTAATGCAAGAGACCGGATATCTGCTTTGCAGTGGGAATAGTCAGTAGGTTTCAGTATAACCCATGATTGGATCATTGAATGGCTGTGAAACATATTCTCAAGTATCTTAAGAGAATGAGAAATTATATTCGTATATATTCTGGTGAGGATATGATCCTCAGAGGATATACAGACTCTGTTTTTCAGACAGATATCGATTATAGGAAATCAACATCTGGATCAATGTTTACCCTATGTGGTGGGGCTATTGTATGGAGGAGCATAAAAATAATCTTGTATTGCGGACTCCACCATGGAGTTTAAGTATATAGCAGCTTGCGAAGCAGCTAAAGAAACAGTCTGGCTCCGGGAGTTTTTGGGAGATCTGGAAGATGTTATATATAAGGATAAACCACTCACACTTATTGTGATTGTTGGAATTCTCTAAGCATCCCAAGATCATTTCAAGCATTGAAAATACATGTGAATACAATCAACGAAGTCGCGGAATACTCACAATGATCGGTTGAGCGACGCGAGAGACAACAAAACTTTTTGCCCTCCATGGAAGCACTCGGCATTGGCTGAAAAAAGGCCTCCAAATTCGGCTTTGTTCTCCAAGAAATCTTCAAGCTCCAAGCTTACAAAATGGATTCCAAGCTCACGAAATTACTTCCATATCACCTTAGGATAACTCTATGTGTGCTAGCACTCAAGAAACTTGCCACAAATTTCCCTAGCTTCTCCTTTAGTTCTCGGTCCTACCAAAAACCAGAAAAAAATGACATATTGGCCGAGAGAGAAGAAGAGGAGCATTTTGGCTCCAAACCGTAAAAGAGAGAGAGAGAGTGATGGATGGATTTTTGGTAATTCATTTTTGTGTATCTAATACACAATTTTCAATTTTCAAAAAATCAAATAAATTGATTTACCAAAAACAAAAGTCAAGCCAGTAAATGCTTGCCAACTACCACCATCAAGTCACATCACTCAATCAATCAAGTGACAAGTTGTCACATCACTCAAAGTGACTAATGATTTGACGCTTGATGCGATTAGCGATTTGATGCTTGATTTGACTTGCGTGCCGCACTCGAATTCGAAATGTGAATGCACTCGCAAACAATCTCGGGCTCGGGTTCGCTAATTCCAAATTAATGAATTTTCCGTTGCGACGTAATTAAATGATTATGCCTAGCAAAATCACTATTCACGTCGCTAACGAATTAGTTCTAAATTAACTCGTTCGCCCGAATTAAAATCTAATTTTAATTCCGAGTCGAAATCTAATTTCGTTTAATATATCGAATATATTAATTATCGATTAATTCCAAATTAATCGTTATCTCTCTTTAAATGATATTTTATCCCAAATAAAATATCTCCGCAATTAATCCCAGATTAATTTTCTCTCTCATCTAATTAATCCTGATTAATTAAAGTGCGAGTCATACGTCATCGGTGAATCTTCGGGAAGCGACCCACGAGATCCCCAGATATGTTGGCAGTAAATTCGGTCGTCGGACTATCCGAACACGTAAGTACCTAGTACTACGTTTATACCGATTTACAAGACAAGGTTGGCTTCTAGCAAAGCGTCATGCCTACCCAATTCTCCAGAAATATCCTTACAGGAATATAAGGATCTATATCAGGCGTAGTATACGTAGTATTGCATATTTCGATCCAGTATCGGATGACACGTGCTAGGCCTGGGGCTGGAATTATGTCTGCCCCGTACGAAGCACATGTCAGGATGTCTGGTAACTAGTCTCTATAATCGGATAAACATGACCTTTCCATTTTATCCCGATGACTGCAGTACATAAGAGTACTAGTACCGTATCCTACGTGACCATCATCTCCATATGACTGAAGTGATACTTCCGTCTTGACATCACACCCAACACACTAAGATTCTCAATATACCCAACAGAGGCGTACACAGAACCTGTTAAAGCCCTGGACGACCAAAATCGAAGTATATTGATTGTCGCAAGTATTAGGGGTGCAAGTCTCAGGTTAAGACCAAATACACCTACCCTGATTTCGGACTTCCATAGACACATAGTCATACTACCAATGGAATTCCAATGGGGTCTATCGAGAGCGAAGATGTTTCCCATACCATCGGTAAAACACAACCTCCTATTACACTTGCATGAGTATCCTATACCCAAATATATGAGAACTATGTCTTCGTGCCCTCACAACGCGCACAAGTGTAATACTAGTCTTTTACGCATTATCGATGTCCAATCTCGATAATACTCTGACTAGGGATATTTAATGATTTATCCTTCGTGGACTGATACTGTCTCATATCATTCTCAATCCAGAAACAAATCATAAGGACCTCATATCATTTATACACCTTGGTGATCTAATCACAAATGATAAGAGAGCAATCTCATTTGTCACATAGTTAATTTGTACAACAACACCATGATCTGTACAAATAGTGACGCTATGGGTCATAATTGTCCAACAATCTCCCACTTGGCCTATAGCTAGTCACTCGAGTGTCTGACACCCGAACTATGTACGGTTGGCTCAAATTGCTGAGAAAAGGTTTTCGTCAGCGGATTTGCGTGATTATCGTCTGATGCGATTTATACGATCATCACATCGCCACGATGTATGATCCGAACGAATCAGATGAATATCGAAGTATATATCTGGATCGTTGATGAGACCATTAATTTTTTAGCTTGTGCTGAAGCCTAGCTCAGCTGCTAATAGAACTATATCTAATCTAATTAGATTTGTATCGACCCAAATGGCTTCTATTGCTGCCTCAGCTGCAGCAATAACCCGCATTTGTTGTTTCTTCGGTAACAATATCTTGCTTGGAAGATTTCCAGCTCACTGTTCCGTTATTCAAACCGTGTAGTATCTTTTTTATCGGTTTGGAAACTTGCAGTAGTGATCCCAGTCACTTCAAGTTCTTCATCTCCTTAGTATACGACAACATCCTTAGTTTTATAAGAAACTAATGGATGTTCTTAATATCAATCCAGTGACTATCACTTGGATTGGCCTGTTTGTGACTCCATATGCTCAAAGCGTATGAGACACCAGGTCACGTACATTTTTCAATGTACGAGTTCTCGGAGAGTTTTCTCAAAAGCCTAGCTTTCACCGATTATCATGGGAATATCATTTCCAAGAAATGACATATTATCATTATTTTATAGGACATCCACTGTCAGTGCGCTCCCACTAACCTCCTTATATACACAAGAATCATTTATATTTTGAATTAAATCATAAACTATTATGATTACATCAAAACGATAATTCCAAGAACCTATGCTTGCTTCAATCCAAACATGGATCGAATAACCTGCAAACCTTGTTTGCTAGTTTTGGTACGAAAAAACCGACAGGATGTTGTAAACATCCTCCAAAAGGTTTCATTTTCAGGAAATCAATTTTCCTGTTCAGCTGTCATATTTCATAAATGAAACATGCAGCGTCAGCAAGCATTATCCAAATGGATATACTTGGCAACAGTTAAAAGTTTTCGTCGTAATCGACACAATGTTGATAACGATACATTTTCGCTACAAGCCTAGCTTAGTACGTTGGTATGTTGCCTTCCATGTATGTCTTCCTTGAAGACTTATATAGTACCATTAGGCACAATGCCTTGCGATACATCAACTAGTATCCAAACTTGTTGATTTACATGGAATCCATTTCGGATATCATGGCACTTTGCCATAAATAGGGAGTCGATACCTTGTATCACTTCCTCATACGTAGTCAGTTGGTATACCTCAATAAGATTGACATCTTTATGAGGTGAGATCAGAAACCTATACCCCAGGTTGTTTTCTGACTCTCTCCGACTTACGTGGTTCTTGTGTATTCGAAGATTATTGGTATAGTTTCATCCTTGATGAACTATTTGTGTTCCATTAAGGAATGAGTGCCTTGAATAGTATTACTTCGATTTTTCATCGAGTTTTACTATCCTCCCACTTACCACTGCATATCGGTATTCCTCTTAGGAAAACCGCATGGCGAGCAACAATAACATTGTTCTCTTGTGAGATGTATAAGTACTATACTTTGGTATCCCTATGACAACCTACAATTTAGGCACTTATCCGATTTGGGTTTTAGTTTGGTATCATCCAAACATATGCCTAGCATACCCAGATATTCAGGAATGAGAAACCTAGTTTCTTTCCTGTTCATATCTAATATGAATTCTGTCAAACAGATTTTATGGAACCTTATTCTAAATAAGTCCTGCACTGTTTATGCGTATCCGTTGAAGGTAATGGTAGCTCAGAGTGACTCATGATTAACCTTATCATGTCCAACAAAATTCGGTTTATCCTGTTCGGCCACACTGTCAAATTGACGCTTTCCGGGAGGAGTCCTTATTGAAAGAATACTATACTCTTTCAAGTATATGAGAAACTTATTGCTTAAGTATTTTCATCATGGTCTAACCGTGACGGTATAATACTTTAGCCGATCTGTTTGTCTATTTCGTGTCGAAACTTTAAAAGTTTCTGATTTGTGTTTTAAAAGAAACACATAACCATAACGCGATGCCACATCCGTAAAGGTCACGAAATATTCATATCCACTTCTAGCCTAGCTAGACATGGGCCCACTTGCTTCAATATGAACTAGGGCTAACAGATCTGTGGCATTGCACTTTTACCAAGTAAAGGTGTTTTAGGCACTTTGCCCAATAAACTAGATTCGTAGACATTATTTGATTGGAATCAAATATGTCCTAGTACCCACTCTTCAAAAGTGTGGATATACGAGTCTTGTTTAAATGTGTCCCAGACAACAATGCCACTTATAAGTCTCTTAACTGATCAAATCAGTTTGAGCTATTTGTTTGTCATGTTATATGTTTGAGATTTATTTATATTCAAAATATAAATACTGTTATTCACATCTAATATGTTTATCTCAATATCATCTTTATATAATGAAACACTTTAGTGTTCTAGAATATAAAGGTAAATCCGCAACGGATTAAACACTGATATAGAGATAATGTTTCTAGTCAAACTAGTTACATTATAACAGTTTCCTAATTTAAGTACACACCCGAAGGTAGTTCCTAAACTTAGGTATCTACGGTTAAAACAGTGACTTTCGTCCCGTTTACAATTCGCAGATTAATCTCAACTGAAGTCAGTATCCTGCACAAAACAGATTCTGAACATCAATACATAATTATGTACCACACTAAGTATCTAAAATCCAATTTTAATACTAGTAGTGAACATATTATGACAAACATATTTGAAGTCTGAGCCTTGCTCATCTTCAATTCTTTCATGTCTGCCTTGTCCAAACGGCAGTCACGCTTCCGCGATCCCATTTGCCACAATTTAGGCAGACATATTGGGATATGTCATTTATCTTCCTAGAAGATTATAATGATTTTGCCTTTGCCCTTTTCACATTCCAGTAACCTTTGGCCAAGCCTCGGGTTTCTAGAATATCGAAGTAAGGTGCGCCTTGCGCTACTTGCCTTATTGCAAACTTTGACTTTATCTCCTTGAGAATAGTCATTAACTCTCCAAGAGTTATCAATTGCAATTTCAGTACTTCTAAAATCTATGAATAGATCTATGAAGATCCTTCAATTTCAATATCATACTTTAAGGATCTAACCCTTAGTTCTGATAAAGAAATTAAGGAGTTTAATCTGTAAGTAAATGGATTAAGCACTAAAGTTATCATCACATGAATCTTCCAAAGATCATGCTATACTATTTGCTTAAGTACAGACTTAGGCTTTATATGTTATTTTATCAAATAAAGTAACTTCTTAGTTTTCAGGACCATCCTGAAATTATTCCCAATTTGAAAATTAAACCATTTAAATACATTTTCCCTAGGATTATGTTTTAAATGTAAGTCTTTCAATTTTATCTTGATTCTAATAGTCCAACTATTTAATCAATGATTTCGGTACTATTTATTATAATGATTACTATAGTCCAACTATTTAATCAATTATAATTGAATTGTTTGAATAAAGTCCAACTGTTATTTTAAAACAACATTTAAATATTAGTCCAACTAACATTTAATTTATTTGACGAATGATATTTGTTTTGAGCGCGTATGGCAAGTAATTAAACGAATATTGCAAATTCAATTCTTGCCTCCCACTATTTTTCGGCGAGCCTCTAACCCTCTATCGAGTACTCGGGAAACCGTGTTTCCTAGTGGGCTAGGATCCCGTTAAATATCACACAATCTTGACTTTGGCCAACAAATTGTATGATAATTAACTAGGTAGATCTCTAAGATCAATTGGATCCAATCCAATTCCTAGATCCAGTAAGGGGACATCCAAGTCCGAAACATATATATTATATATGCCAATATATCCAATATATTACCTAACCTTTTTCCTCTGAATCAACTAAGCCTTGGCTTTGGCACAACAAACTTAGTGATCCCAGTTAAGCGGAACCCATTGACCATGGAAAGTTTCGTAATCAATGTCGATGGACAAGAAGTGGTATTGACTTTGGCCAACAAACCACAACTTGGATAAGACACCAATATGTAACAAAGCCTTCGTGATTCAAACACATCCTTGACGGACAAAGACCTTGACTTTGGCCAACAAGCCAATGCCAGTCTTAGATCTTGAGTAAGAATCACTCAATGGAAGGAACAACGCTTAATATTTTGTGAGGGTTTTTCGCGTGCAAATTGGCAACCAATTTATTATCTTTGTTAAGGTCTCATCATCATACACCCTTAAACATGCATTCTAAATACATAATAAAGCGCGTATAAAATCAATAATAATGATATGCGGATGGATACTTTACACATTGATCCTAGATGAAATCTCTCCCTTTCTTCTCTCCCGCTAGCACAAGTATTTGCTTTTACCCGTTACATTACACTTCTAAAGAAACCTCATTTACATTGAGGGGAATAGGTGAGAAGATAATACAAAGAGTAACGAGGTAATAAGGCTGGACACGCAGGTCCAATTAATAAATTCCAAATTTATTACAACAATTTCTAAAATTGCCCCACCCATCTAATATCCATCTGATATACATTATTCATGCATCGCAACCATGTATTCACACAAGCATGTTATCAATCAATCTAATCCAATTAATTAATCTGATAATTAGTGACCATCCAATGTTCAAACAACGATTTGATTTTTCGCGAGTCAAACTCGTTTTGCGAATAAGTACTCAAAGTACGAATTCTAGAATTAAATTAAACTACATAATTAAATCCAATTCAATTTGTATTTAATACTAATTCGCTATTTAATTCCAAATTAAATACTACACTTTATTTAACGAACCTTTACGGTTCAAATTCCAAATTTAATCGTTACGGGTCTCAAAGCCCAATTAACGTCCAATGTCAATTTAATTAAAGTCCAATGGGCTTTTAATTAATTTCATAAGGCATGGACTTTTAGTCAACTTGGGTCAAACCCAAAGACTAAAGCCCATTTAAAGGAATCACCCTTATATGCCTAGAAACCAATTTAGGCCCATTAGGCCAAAGTTAAGGTCCATTAAGTCATAATTGGACTTTATGGATGCGGTTTTGGGCCCAATTGGATCCAACCAATTTAGCCTAAACCTAACTTGGTACAACCAAGCCCAATAAGCCCAATTACAACCTTTCAAGCCCAATTTCCAATTTAAGCCCAATTAATTAAATTACCAAATTCCAAATTTTATAATCTAATTAACCAAAGTGTATTCCATAATTAATTACCCAAATCAATATTTCTAAAACACCAATTAGCCTAATTAATCATGCTCGTTAACAACAAAACATGTCCAACACATTTTATCAAAAATCAAACCCATTTATGCTATTGTAGTCTCGGCATTTTGGGTATTTTTATATCCGATTCGAATTCAATCCAATTAAATCCAATTTAACATTACCTAAATGATTTCAACTCATCTAATGAATCAAAATCAAAAAATCACCAAGACTTTTATAATTCATTAGTTTCGGCCAAGCCCACTAATTTAGGGAAACTTTGTCCAATTCAAAATTCAATCCAATTAAATCTCAAATCAACTTTAACCAATTGTTTTAAGTCATCCAATGATCAAAAAACAAAAATACCAAGACATTAGGGCACTTCATATTTTCGGCCAAGCCTCAAAAATTGGGGAAAAATTGATCCAATTAAATTTTATGAAATTGATCATGCACAACTTCAATTCAACATCATTTAAGCATACTTAATCATCAAATTTCATCAAATTTCATCAAATCATGCTCAAACACATTTTACCCAATTTTAACCCTAAATCATTTTCATGCTCAATATTGGCTCAAGATACCATTGTTGGAATTCTCTAAGCATCCCAAGATCATTTCAAGCATTGAAAATACATGTGAATACAATCAACGAAGTCGCGGAATACTCACAATGATCGGTTGAGCGACGCGAGAGACAACAAAACTTTCTGCCCTCCATGGAAGCACTCGGCAGTGGCTGAAAAAAGGCCTCCAAATTCGGCTTTGTCCTCCAAGAAATCTTCAAGCTCCAAGCTTACAAAATGGATTCCAAGCTCACGAAATTACTTCCCTATCACCTTAGGATAACTCTATGTGTGCTAGCACTCAAGAAACTTGCCACAAATTTCCCTAGCTTCTCCTTTAGTTCTCGGTCCTACCAAAAACCAGAAGAAAAATGGCCTGTTGGCCGAGAGAGAAGAAGAGGAGCATTTTGTCTCCAAACCGTAAAAGAGAGAGAGAGAGTGATGGATGGATATTTGGTAATTCATTTTTGTGTATCTAATACACAATTTTCAATTTTCAAAAAATCAAATAAATTGATTTACCAAAAAACAAAAGTCAAGCCAGTAAATGCTCGCCAACTACCACCATCAAGTCACATCACTCAATCAATCAAGTGACAAGTTGTCACATCACTCAAAATGACTAATGATTTGACGCTTGACGTGATTAGCGATTTGACGCTTGATTTGACTTGCGTGCCGCACTCGAATTCGAAATGCGAATGCGCTTGCAAACAATCTCGGGCTCGGGTTCACTAATTCCAAATTAACGAATTTTTCGTTGCGACGTAATTAAATGATTATGCCTAGCAAAATCACTATTCACGTCGCTGACGAATTAATTCTAAATTAACTCGTTCGCCCGAATTAAAATCTAATTTTAATTCTGCGTCGAAATCCAATATCGTTTAATATATCGAATATATTAATTTATCGATTAATTCCAAATTAATCGTTATCTCTCTTTAAATGATATTTATCCTAGATAAAATATCTCCGTAATTAATCCCAGATTAATTTTCTCTCTCATCTAATTAATCCCTGATTAATTAAAGTGCGAGTCATACGTCATCGGTGAATCTTCGGGAAGCGACCCATGAGATCCCCGGATATGTTGGCAGTAAATTCGGTCGTCGGACAATCCGAACACGTAAATACCTAGTACTACGTTTATACCGATTTACAAGACAAGGTTGGCTTCTAGTAAAGCGCCATGCTTACCCAATTCTCCAGAAATATCCTTACAAGAATATAAGGATCTATATCAGGCATAGTATATGTAGTATTGCGTATTTCGATCCAGTATCGGATGACACGTGCTAGGCCTGGGGCTGGAATTATGTCTGCCCCGTACGAAGCACATGTCGGATGTCTGGTAACTAGTCTCTATAATCGGATAAACATGACCTTGTCATTTTATCCCGATGACTGCAGTACATAAGAGTACTAGTACCGTATCCTACGTGACCATCATCTCCATATGACTGAAGTGATACTTATATCTTAACATCACACCCAACACACTACGATTCTCAATATACCCAGCAAAGGCGTATCCTACGTGACCATCATCTCCAGAATCTGTTAAAGTCCTAGACGACCAAAACCAAAGTATATTGATTGTCGCAAGTATTAGCGGTGCAAGTCTCAAGTTAAGACCAAATACACCTACCCTGATTTCGGACTTCCATAGACACATAATTATACTACCAATGGAATTCCGAGGGGGTCTATCCAGAGCGAAGCTGTTTCCCATACCATCGGTAAAACACAACCTCTTATTACACTTGCATGAGTATCCTATACCCAAATATATGAGAACTATGTCGTCGTGCCCTCACAACGCGCACAAGTGTAATACTAGTCTTTTACGCATTATCGATGTCCAATCTCGATAATACTCTGACTATGGATATTTAATGATTTATCCTTCGTGGACTGATACTGTCTCATATCATTCTCAATCCAGGAACAAATCATAAGGACCTCCTATCATTTATACACCTTGGTGATCTAATCACAAATGATAAGAGAGCAATCTCATTTGTCACATAGTTAATTTGTACAACAACACCATGATCTGTACAAATAGTGATGCTATGAGTCATAATTGTCCAACAGTGATAACAATGGTGCAGTGGCGAATTCCAAAGAACCAATTAGCCACAAGAGGGGAAAGCATATAGAGAGAAAATATCATCTCATCAGGGAGATAGTGTAGAGAGGAGACATTTCAGCCACGAAAATTGCATCCACATATAACTTGGTTGATTTGTTTACAAAGACCTTGTCGGTTAAAGCATTTGAAGGTCACCTAGATAGTCTAGGATTATGTGACATGTCCCATTTTCTCTAGTGTGGATGGGAGATTGTTGAGATATATGCCTTAGAGCTTCATGTAATGTAAACAAAATTATGTTTTATGAAATAAAAAGATGCATTGTTCATTTATCAAAATGTTTATTTAATATAGCATATTGTAAATTATCTTGTTTACCCTAGATTGCTCATGTGCCTTCAGACTTAGTGTTTGAGTGTCATACATAAGAGGATTTAAGTCTGAAGTTAATAATCTAAAATAGTTCATAGAGAGCAAAAAAAGTGGGTACTTTGTTTGCGGTTTATCTATAACTGTGGTCCATTCTATAATTGTATGGCGACCTTGATCCATGATCGTCCATGTAGTGACATGAGAATGTAGGCACCTTATATAATGTGATCATATAGGACTGGACCTAGATATAAATGAGTTTTTTATAATATCTTTTAAATAAAGAAACTTATTTCAATCTACTAGATGGTCATTTATGGATTGATCTGAATCCTAAGTGTATTACAAACTCCTATATAGTAAGCTATATCATTTGATTTATAAAGGTAATGTTGGTGTAGCCATCCCGAGTAATAGCTACGTATTTTGGGGACATGATTTGGTGTGTAGCTGGGGACATTTTACATAGATATGGAGTTTACTCATTCTTACGAGAAGTATATGAGTATCATTAACGGTTAATTCGATACTTGAACAATTAGAGCACTCAAGTCTTTCTATTACGAATAGAATGATTAACATTCATAATGGTTATGAATAAATCGTTCTTTAAAGAATCAATGGTTTTTAAGGTAAAAATGATTAAAGGGGTATAATGAACATTATGACCCGACTCTAATTATGAGATACTCATGAAAGGCCAATCCGTATGTAATGACTATATCGATGGACATCGTTGTAGTTCGACTTGATTTTTTTAATCTATCTACGACAATGAGAGTGCAACTTCTAGTTTTTAGTGGATTAACCGGAAGTTAATAATTCAGAATATTTAATTAAGAGTTTAATTAATATTCCAGAATTATTGTAGCTCGGAACCGTAGGTCCATTTGGTCCACGTACTAACTCGATATACTATAGCAGATTAAATATAATTGGATAGTCCAATTATATACTTATATATATATATATATTAATAATATGATTAATAATAAATTTCGTCACACTTGAAACTATATATTAATTTTAATATATGGTTTTTATAATAATTGATTTTAAGATAATTATTTGTTATAAGTTATTAAATTATATTTTATAATTTAATAAAGTCTTAAATTTTGTATTTCCTAAAATAGTTTTTGGAAATCCTTTTGGTTGTTTAGGAAGTTACATATTTTGGAATCGAAGTTACACCTTTTAAAAAGGTAATAACTTATTTTATTTTGTAACATTCCTTAGTCATGATGATGACATTAACTAAAATAATTTGATGTTACAAAAAATTAATAACTCTTAGGGCTAGCCGAAAACTACGCATGGGGAAATGGAAGAGTTTGTTTTATTTTGTAACATTCCATAAGATTTTTCTTTTGGTTAACCTAATTCATTCTAACCCTAGCGATATTTTATTGTTCTAAGAATTCTCTCAAGAGTTGAAGAAAGAAAAAAGAAAGAACAAGAAAAAAAAACAAATCTTGTGTGACAATACTTTGATCTCTAAAGAGTTTAGATATTAGTTTATGAGTTTAGTCTACACTATTCTCTGTTAGTTGCGAGACATAGTACGAAAGGCTATTTGGTATCGAACCAAAAATCAACTTCATCTTCTTTTCATCAACCTCACAGCAGTGAACAAAATTTGCTCACTACCGCCTCTTTATTTTGTGTAACAGGGCTAAGTTTGATTTGGTTTCTTGTCTAGAAAATTGCGAAATATTAAGGGGTGTTTCAACAGGGTTATTTTTTGCTGAAAAATCAGACCTGAAACATAGTGGTGTTCATGCAAAAGATGGTTGTTTTTGGGCAGTGAGCTGGGCGCATTTTGGGTCCAAAATAGTATAGATCTGAACTGTTATTCAGGGACTGTTCAGGGGTTGAAATTTTATTAAAAAAAAAGAAAATTTTTAGTGAAGGAGCTGATAACATTCGACTGGTCAAATGGAAGGGTAGAAAAAATTTTCAATGCCGATCCCGGGTGCCTAAGGTGTTTCCACTGCACTAGGAAAATGGTTCCTACATCTTGAAGAGATTCAATATAGATGATTCCAATAGGAGTTTCTTACCTGCATCTCATGCAACAAGCTTTTCTAAGAATCAATGTCCACATACTCATTCAGATAGATAACGCATGAGTGAGATCTCCTATGTTTCGGTAATAGGTTCGATCATGTATATTATGTTATGTACGAAACCTGATGTCTTTTATACTTGTTGTAAGATTTTCGTACCGCAAGTGTACTGTGTCAAGTTTTAGTAAAAAATAAGTATTAGTGTCGAACCCACAATGATTGTAATCAAACTCTCTAAGTACTGTAATTAGTAAACCTAACTTTATTTAGAAAGCAATTTAAAATAATTTAAATTAAGACTATAAGCTAAATAATAAAATATCAAAATATTGAATTTATAAAAGATCAAGATGAAATAGATTCTTGAGTCTGATTTCACCTAGCTATCCCTTATGTATTTGTCATGTTAATAAATTCTTATTCAGTTGCATTGTTTATAAGTCAAGAATCCTAAATTATTCTAACTGCTTCTCACGAGTGCCGAGTGAAAATATTATCATTTACCGACTTCGATATCCCTATAAAAATCTAGTAATTAACAATTTATCACTCTCTGTAATTCTTTGTTAACGACTTCAAATGGATTATAGATTTTCCCGAACTCTACAAATCTTATAAGTTATATTCTCTAGATCATATTCAAAATCCCATCTCCGAGCGATAGATTCTAAACATGCATCATCTCAATTTGTGGCCAACAAACTAGAAGCATTAAACACAAGAGAATATAAATAAACTGATTCAAAATTTCATAACAATTAAATTGGCAAATATAACATAGGTTCAAGCATAGGCTACATCATCCTCTAGAATAATAGAGTTAGTTTATGACCAAAGATAATAACAATGAAAATAGGGTTATGAATTTAATAGAAATCATTAGAGTTTTAAGAAAGAAACTAGAAGATTAAACCCGGATCGAATCACTTCATCTTCGGACGTCACCGTCTTCATCTTCTTTTTTCGCTATTAAATCTTCCTCCTTGGATCTCTAAAATATGTGTTTAGAACCTTTTGTTGTGTATTAGTCTTCCCTCTATGGTTTTGGACGAGCCTTTATATTTATAGGAAAGTCTTGGAGTCCTTGTGAGTGTAGAATACTGAAAACTGATGTTTCTGGGCTTCTGTCGTAGCATCGTGATACCAAAAGTGGCGTCGCAACGCCACCCTGTTTTTCAGGATGAGTTTTTTTTACGTTCTGCATTCCTGCATGCTTCCAGTGCGTCCGTAAGGACCCAAAACACGTACATTTGCTCCAAGATCCATGTCCTATCAATCATTCATAAAACAAACTATAAAATACATTAAATTACACATAATCTAACAAAATAGTAAGCTAAGAATGCATGAATAATTGGGTATAAACCGCACTTATCAATACTCTTAGGATAACTAGCAGGTATTAGATAAATCCCAACGCAGCACACTAGACGACTGTCAAAATGATCATTAACTACTTGAGAATGGATAAGTATGCATTTTTTATATATGGACAAGGTTCTGAACCTATAATGCTTGATTATTGTGATGCCAGCTTTTAGACCGATAGAGATGATACCAAATCACAAACATGGTATCTGATTACATTGAATGGAGGGGCTGTAAGTTGGAAAAACTCCAAGCAATCGACTACAACACATTCCACTACAGAAACTGAGTATAATGTTGCATCTGGGGTAGCTAAAGAAGCAGTCTGGATTTTGAAATTCATTATAGAACTGGAAGTAGGGATGTAATCGAGTCGAGTCGAGCAATGCTTGACTCAGCTTGATAATATTATATGAGCTCGAGCTTGGCTCGTGCTTGAATCAAACTTTACATGTGTTGTTCGAGATCGACTATTTAAGAAAGTATTATGCTCAAGCTCAACTCGAATTTAATTACTAAACGATTCAGTTCGGCTCGACTCGATTGATTTTAAAAATTCAATTTTTATTTTTTATTTACTTAATCAAATTTTAAATAATTTCCTTATGAATTCAAATGTTTGCGACATATATATGATATAGAGTCGTGTTGTGTGGATATGATCCGAGTCGAGTTTATTTTGAATAGTGTTCGTGAGTCAAAATTGAGCAAAGTAAAGCTTTTGGGAGTCGATCTCGTTTGATAATCGAGCTGTTATTTTTGAGTTCGAGTAGTATATTTATTAAGTGAATCAATCTCAAACCCTGCCGAATGTCAGTCTAGCTCGAGCTGTTCATGGACAACTATATTCTTTTACAGCCCTAATTGGAAGTGCTTCATGAGGTGAGAAGGGCATCACGATGTACTGTGATAACACATGTGCTATAACTTAGTCAAATGAACCATAGTCCCACCAGAAGTCAAGCATGTGTTTAGGCTATTTCATCTCATTCGTGAAATCATTGAAAGAGAAAATGTACTGATAGAAAAATACCCACATAAGAGAATCTCGCGAACTTTTAGACAAAAATTCTTATACAACAAAAGCATGATAAATACTCCAGAAATGTGGTATTCATGATATGAATCAAGGATCATATGAAAGTGGAGCCCATAAGGTTGATTATTTACAGTTTCAGTTAGACCAATCACAAAATAACGGGCCAATGAGATAATGGAAGTAATGTAAGACCTAGTCCAAATGGTCATGGCCGAATCTACATGCAAGCCAAAATGGAGTAGAATCATTTCAAGTGGGCTTAATAGAAGAGGATCCAGACTTCATTCATCTAACCCAGTCATTTGAATATCAAACCCAGAATTGAAGAAGTAATATTTTAAGCCCAAACACAAAAAGCATGCACAAGTTTAAGGCATTATTGGGCTTGATATTTATTTTATGTCTTAATTTATTTGTTATATATATTAAACATTAGTTATGTGGGCATTCATTAAATGCCCCAACACAAGCCTTATTTTAATTTAAGTTATCTAGGCTACTTGTCTTGGTGGACAAGTAGAGGTCTAGAACTTAGGGTGATGGGTGTGTGAGATGATGAGAGTGGTGTGCATATGGGTAATTTTAGGGTTATTTTAGTTTTCCTATTTGCATTAAGGTTTTAAAGACTTACTATACAAGGTAGTCTTATTCTTTAATACAAGTAATTCATATTTTAACAAAACAAAGCTGATTGATGTGAACATTTTGTGTGTGTGAGTGAGAGAACACCGGTTATTTATTGAATTGAACACCAGACTTATTAAATGGGTTGCATCATTTGTGGCCTCCAAACTACAAATAAGGTTTCTTCAAAGATTTAAAAAGGGTTTTCAAGAACGGGTTTCTTGAGGGTTCAAGTTTATTATGGAAGGGGTTTTATTCTTATAAAATCATAATTCAAGGTTCTTGGAGTTCATTCAATTACGTGGAGTTGTGTAGGAATCAAACCTAATGAGGTTTCTATCAGTTGATCGAGAGCTCAAGATTCTAAGATCATATTTTTCCTATTTTTACTTTGTTTTTTGCGTTTTTTTTCTAGTTTTGTTTTCGGTTTTTTGGCGTCTTGTTGGTATCTTGCTTCGGTTTTGTGCTTATTTTGGTCTTTGGTAAATCTTTTTTGCTTGAACTCAATTTCTTTTTTAGTTTAATAGAATTTTGTTAAATCTTGATTTTTCTTACATTCAAGATTCATTTTCTTGGTTTCTATCCCGTTGAATTTTTTATTTCTTTAAGTTTTTTTCTTCACCCTTGTTTCGGTCATTATGATCTTAGAGTCAAAATTAGATTTGGTTTCATTGGGTTTTGTATGATTTTTGTTAATTCTTGATAATATATACCAGAAACTTGCATGATCTTAATAGCTCTTTAAATCAATTTTTCTTCTTATATAATATTACAATTTGCGCACATCACCATTGAAATTCAAATATAAAATTGCATGATTTGTGTGATTAGTTCTTGTTGATCTAAGTTTTCCTTAGTGTTTAAGGTCAACTTTTTGTACAAGTAACCTTATTGTACTTTTATGATAAGGAAAATAATTTGATTACTTGGAGTGCAATGCTGATTTGGGCGTGAAAAAGAGATAAGGTTAGTTGGGTTTGTTTAGTTCGTAGTGAATTAAGGAAGTTAGACTTACTTAGAGTGTAAGTTTGGTGGTTAATAAGGAAAATAATTTGATTACTTGAGTTTGCGTTTATTATTTTTTCATTAATTTTATCTGCTTGAGACTTTTATTACATCGGATTCCTTGTTGAGGTTGTTTGCTTGAGGACTATACTTGGTCATCTCTCTATTTATCTACAATTCTTTAATGAACTTGAGGTAATTTTTTTAGTGGTAAAAGGTGATGAACATGTGGAACGTAGGTGACATGATCTAGGCCGACAACAAACCAAAGGACGCATTACAAGTACTAGAAGGGCCAATAACGAGGCAGATGACCAAAAGACTCAGAGAAGCAATGGCGGGATTAGTTTAGAGTTTTATGGCCGACTGCAACAAACAAATAGAGATGCATGTGGGCTTCGATGGAAAGGGCCCAAAACCATTTCACTTGGCCCAAATCAGTTTAGAATAAAGCTTCCTAGGCATTTGAAGACTTAAAGACTTGATATTTGTGTAATTTCGTTTTTAGGGGCATTGTTGTCTTTATGCCTTTAGGGTTTCTTTTTGTAACACTATTTAAGCTTACTTTCTTCTTCATTTGAGGAAATCAACGAAATTGTAAACTCAAAAGCTTAAAGCTTTGGCTATGGCCGAATTATTGTAAGGGAGAGATTCCCCTTTTCAAGTTTGAATCGACTTATCTAAGTTTGGCACACTTAGTGGCGTCTCCATTGTTAGCAAAACACTACAAGGATTCATCTTAAAGGTTCTCAAGGGCAAGTTCTTTGTGGGTCTTCTTTGTGGCCTTGGAAGGGTTTTTGTTCCTACAAAATCAAATTCGCGGTTCTTGGGGTTTTGTCCGTTGCTTGGGGTTTGCTTGGATTTCGAATCCAAGTGGGTTTCTTGTCATTTGGTATCTAGAGCTCAGGGTTCCAAGGTCTGATTTTTTTCTATCTTTCCTTTTGTTTGATTCTGTTTTTATTTTGCTCTTTGTTATTTTCGTTTCAGTTATTGTTGGATCTTGTTTCTGTTTTTGTTTTGTTTATATTCTGGATCTGGTTTTGTTGTGAAGCATATTCTGGATCTGGTTTTGTTGTTCTACATATTATTTCATCTTTTATCATTTTCCAGTTCTGAATCTTTTTGTTCTGTTCTTCATATCAGTTCATCCTAGTTGCATATCAGTTCATCTTTATCACTTTTTCCAGTTCTGGGTTTCTGTTCTGTTCTTCCTATCAGTTCGTCATAGTCATTCTATTATTTAGCATATGTTTAAGAAATAAGCATGTTCTTGGCGGCTGTGTGTTTTGTTTCTAAACCCTAGTGAAGTGTGAAATCAGACCCTGAAACTTAGCCTCTGAAATCAGAACCAGGCTAATAGCCTCTGAAATCAGACCCTGACCAGTAACCTCTGAATTCAGACCATGAAATCAGACCCTTATTCGACTCTGAAATCAGACCCTTATTCGACTCTGAAATCAGACCCTGACCAGTAACCTCTGAATTCAGACCCTGAAATCAGACCCTTATTCGACTCTGAAATCAGACCCTGACCAGTAACCTCTGAATTCAGACCCTGAAATCAGACCATTATTCGACTCTGAAATCAGACATTGACCAGCAGCCTCCGAATTCAGACCCAGAATTCAGACCCTCATCAGACTCTGAAATCAGGCTTTGAAAACCAGCCTCTGAAATCAGAACCTAAATCAGCCTCTGAAATCAGAACCTAAATTAGCCTCTGAAATCAGAACCACGGTATCAGCATCTGACGTTATCAAAAAAAAAAAAAGGGACTTGAGTGATAGTGACTTGGTCATCTCTCTATTTATCTACAATTCTTCAATGAACTTGAGGTAATTTTTTTAGTGGTAAAAGGTGATGAACATGTGGAACGTAGGGCTCCCCATTTTGTACTCCCCCACACCCTATATTTGTCACCCTGGCATTGTTCACAGCTTGTATACTGTGGATCTCTAGACATTTACATATTTGGTCTAACTTGGCATTCACGGTTGTGTTTAGCTCTAACCCATGGATTGCTGCTGCTGCTGCTCGCTGCTAAATGTTTCTTTTATTTGGCCATAGGGAGTTGTTATTAGCCATCTCTTCCAGTAGATCATGTGCAACATTCTCATCTTTGGCCATTAGTTCACCTCCAGCCGTGCGTCTATTGTGGTCTTGATCATGCCATTAAACCCATTATAAAAGGTCTGGACTTGTAGCCATTTTACAATGTCATGGTGTAGGCATTTGCACAACAGGTCTTTATATCTCTCTCACGCCTCGTATAAGGACTCTGAATTATATTACGTGAATGACGTGATGTCATTACGCAACTTTGCTGTTCTGGGGGGAGGAAAATACTTGGCAAGGAACTTGGTGGTAAGTATGCCCATCTAGTGATAGATCCAGCTAGTAGTGACCAGAGTCATCCTTTAGCTCTATCTTTCAATGAATACGAGAAAACTTGCAAGCAGACTACTTCTTTTGTCCGTCTGTTGAAGTTGAAAGTGATGTGATTTTCAGGAAATTACGTATGTGAGTATTATTATCATCATTCTGGCCACCCCCAAACTGCACTGATTGCTGTATCATTTGAATACATGTCTTGATTTCACAAGGGGTTGGCCTGAAGAGGTGGTGGGACGATATAGGAAATGAGTCCATCAATGGTCGGTTTCGTCCTGTCCCGAAATGGGATTGGCGCTGCTACTTCCCATGGTTCAGGCTGTTGGTCGTTCATGGTCCATGAAATTAAAGAAAAAACAAAAAAAAAAGATAAAGAAAGAAAAAGAAATGGTGTTTAGCTAAACAAGTAGAGCGTTGTCCAAATATTAATAAAGAAAAAATAAAATAAGTCCTGACAACGGTGCCAAAAACTTGATCCGGATTTTACTACTGCACACAAGCGCATGTATCGCTCAAGTAATATAGTGACAAAATTCGGATATCGTACCCACATGCACTTATTATTTCTCTTATCAATACTAAAACTAACCTACTTAACTTAAACTAAACTATTGACTGTGAGAGATATAAATTAATCTAAAATTAATTAAAAGATTAAATAAAGAGCAAATAATATTTTTGGAGATAAACTTTATATGCGAGAAGAACCTAGGGTTGTAACTTCAGTTAAGCACGCAAACAATGAGCTCATTCACTTTTCATTCTATTGGGATGTTATTATGAATTATTAACTGAAAACGCTAAAAAATCTACAAGCCACTTTCGATGGTCAGGTAGAAATATTCAGATTAAGCCAATTAATTATGTGTCTATATTAATTAATTTAAACCAAATTCATTAAGATCAGGTTCTATTATTGGCTACGCATGTCCGGTAGGTATATGTCTATCCTGCAATGATATCTATTCAAGGGAAGTAGATCATGCGTTATTATTCTCACAGCTAACCTAAATTTTCTCCGTCGAGTTCTTAAGGATTTACCAGGACTATTCTATTGTTGGCCAGAGAATAAAACATGCGTCATAACATAACGAATAATAAATACTTCAATAGCAAACCCAAAAGAATAAAAAGATACAATTTAATTAATTATCGTGCTTGGGATCCATTACAATCCTAATGATTTAGCTACTCATGATATTCAATAGACGCAAGCTAATCATTAATACAAAACAAGAACCCATAAAGATAAAACTAGAGAGAATAAAAAATAAAGAACTCTCGTTTGCAGTCTTCGTCTTCAATCTCTAGTATCGATTGAGAATTTTATTCTTGTCTAGCTCTAGGAGTTCTTCTATATTTCGAAGCTCCAAAATTATGTTATGAGGCTTCCTCTTAGGTTTATGGATGAACTTGTACTTATATAGAAGGTCCGGAGGGTCATTCCTTGTTAAAAATTGAATTCTGAACGAACTATGACTGTATCTTGCATGACGCGCGTCGCAACATTGACAACATTCATCGGCACGTCACGATGCTGGTCTGCAGTGATTTTGTGAAGCCGTTCATCGTGACGCACTTCCAGTGTCTGAGCGCGCAGGCTGACTTTGAAATTTGGCCCAATTCTTCTATGTATTTTCCAATTCATCCCTCGTTAAGTTTGTTTGAGTCGTGATATAATTTTAACCTGTAAAATATACTCAAAACATATCAAAGCGGTCATACAACTCAAAATAACATATGAAACATTAAGATAAAATGAGCGGGAATATAAGTATATAAACCGCTCTGTAAGTGTTCCTAGAACATGCCAAAATCGTCCAAGAGTGATTCGTGTGTGAATTAATCAAAGGGAGTTGCGGAAAAATCACCTTAATCGGTTGTAGGCTTTCAAAAATCCTTTGGATGTAGTAGCTTGGAGCTTGAAATCGAGTTTCAAACTCTCTGGTGAGTTTCCCTATCACCTCATTTGTCTCCTTAAGTGCTAGCTTGAAAAAGAAAATGAAAGAAAATGTTCTCCTCCAAGGAGCTTCATGTTCGGCAATGGAGGTAAGGGGAGAGAGAGAGAGTTTTTGTTTTTGTTTTATTTCATTTTGATTTCTAAAATCAATTACCAAAAAACAAAAACCAAAAGTTGGTAAATACTTTCCAAAAGGAAAAATGTGTGTTACAAGTTTCCAAAAAAACCCATCAATCATTTCTATCACCAAAGGTGACTAATGATGTAAGTAAAGTGGGCCCCACTTGAATTCCAAATTTAAGTCGGACAATCCAACACGCAATTTCGCTCGGGCCCCGGGTTCGTTTAACTCTGAATTAACGAATTTGCTGTTGCGACTTAATTAAATCCAATTTAATTAAATAATAATGGCTCGCAATATTATTACGTAAGTCGCTTACGAATTAATTCTAAATTAATTCGTTCGCTCGAATTAAAATCCAATTTTAATTCCGCATTGAAATCTAATTTCAATTAATATATCTAATATATTATTTTAGCCCAATTAAATAAATTAAATAGTAATATCCAATTTAACTATTAAATTTACTTTACCGATTAATTCCAAATTAATCGCGTTCTCTTTTCTAGTCAAATTAATCCCAGATTAATTCTTGATGCAATTAATCATAGATTAATTTTCTCTTTGGTAATTAATCCCAGATTAATTATTGTCGTAATTAATCCCATATTAATTTTCTCTCTCATAATTAATCCCAGATTAATTCTGTTCGAGTCAAATCTCATCGGTGAATCTTCGGGAAGCGACCCAAGAGATCCCTGGATATATTGGCAGTAAATACGGTCATCGGACTATCCGAACACGTGCGCACCCGGTACCACGTTCATATCGATTTACAAGACATGGTTGGCTTCTAGCAAAGCACCGTGCCTACCCAATTCTCCAGAAATATTCTTCTGCGGAATACAAGATCTTTGTCAGGCGTAGTATACGTAGTATTGCGTATTACGATCCAGTATCAGATATCACATGCTAGGCCTAGGGCTGGAATTGTGTATGCCCCGTACAAAGCATATATCAGATCTCTGGTAACTAGTCTCTATAATCGGATAATCATGACATAGTCATATTATCCCGATGACTGCAGTACTTAAGAGTACTAGTTCCGTATCATACGTGATCATCATCTCCATATGACTGAAGTGATACTTCCATCTTGACATCACATCGAATACACTACGATTCTCAGTATACCCAGAAGAGGCGTACATAGAACCTGCTAAAGCCCCGGATGACCAAAACCAAAGTATACTGATTGTCGCAAGTATTAGCGATGCAAGTCTCAAGTTAAGACCAAATACACCCACCCTGATTCGGATTCCCATAAACACATAGTCATACTACCAATGAGATTCTGAGGGGTCTATCCAGAGCGAAGCTGTTTCCATACCATCGGTAAACAGAACCTCTTATTACACTTGCATGAGTATCCAATACCCAAATATATGAGAACTATGCCGTTACGCTTCCATAACACGCACAAGTGTAATACTAGCCTATTCCGCATTATCGATGTACAGTCTCGATAATACTACGACTAGGGATATTTAATGATTAAACCTTACGTGGATTAATATTGTCTCATATCTTATTAATCTGGTACTAATCATATGGACTTTTATCATTTATATATCCCGATAATCCAATTACAAATGATAAAAGAGCAATTTCATTTGGCACATAGTTAATTTGTACAACAACACCATGTTTTGTACAAATAGTGATGCTATGGGTCATAATTGTCCAACAATCTCCCACTTGGCCTATAGCCAATCACTCAAGTGTCCTACACCTGAACTATGTACGGGTCGCTCAAACTTCTGCTGAGAAACAGCTTTCGTCAGTGGATTTACAATGTTATCATCTGATGCGTTTTATTCGATCATCACATCGCCACGATGTATGATCTGACGAATCAGATGAAATAGTCGAAATATATACTTGCATCGTTGATGAGACCGCAGTTCCTTAGCCTGTGCTGTAGCCCAGCTCAGCTGCTAACAGAACTACACCTAATCCAATTAGGATTATATAGATCCAAAATGCTTCTTTTGCTGCCTCAGCTGCAGCAATGGTCCGTTTTTTTTATTTATTCGGCAACAGTATCTTGCTTGGAATATTTCCAGCTCACTGTTCCTTTATTCAAACTAAATATGTACCCTTATTGCGACTTAAAGTCGCCTTTATCGGTTCAGAAACTTGCAACGGTAAACCCAGTCACTTCAAGTTCTCATTCTCCATAGCTTAAGAAAGCATCTTTAGTTCGTCTAAGATACTTAAGGATGTTCTTAACTTCAATTCAGTGACCATCACCTGAATCGGCCTGATTGTGACTCCAAATGCTCAAAACATATGAGACACTAGGTCGCGTACATGTCTTTCAATGTACGAGTTCTCGGAGAGTGCCAACAACTTTTAGATCTATCTCAGTAGATCCTTATTCCTAGAATAAATGTTGCATCTCCCAAGTATTTCATGGAAAATTTTAATGAAAGCCAAGCTTTCACCGATTATATTATGAGAATGTTATTTCCAAGAAATAATACATCATCAATGTATATGACATTCATTGTCAGTGCGCTCCCACTAACCTTCTTATATACACAAGAATCATATTCTTTTTGAATCAAATCATATACCATTATGATCTCATCAAAACGTTGGTTCCAAGAACGCTATACTTGCTTCAATCCATAAAAACATCCTCCAAAACCGTCAGGATGTTGCATATAAACATCCTCCAAAAGGTTTCCTTTAAGGAAATCGATTTTGACGTCCATCTGCCATATTTCATAAACGAAATATGCAGCACTTGCAAACATTATCAGAATGGATTTAATCATGCCAATGGGTAAAAGGTGTCGTCGTAATCGACACCATGTTGATGACGATACCCTTTCGCTACAAGCCTAGCTTTGTACGTTTGTATGTTACCATCCACATTTGTCTTCACCATGAAGACCCATCTGTTACCAATAGGCACAATGCCTTTCGGTATATCAACCAGTATCCAAACATGGTTGGTATACATGGAATCCATTTCAGACTTCTTGGCACTTTGCCATATAGCGGAGTCGATACCTCGTATCACTTCCTCATACATAGTCGGTTCAGTATCCTCATAAGACTAATGTTTATATGAGGTGAGATCGGAAACCCATACCTCTTAGGTTGTTTTCTGACTCTCTCCGACCTACGCGGTTCTTGTGTATTTGAAGATTATTGGTACAGTTTCATCCCTGATGAACTGTTGGTGTTCCGTGAGGACTCGGAGCCTGGAACAGAATTTCTCCGATTTTCATCGATTTTAACTTTTCCTCCCACTTACCACTGCATTTAGGTATTCCTCTTAGGAAAATCGCATGGAGAGCAACAAATTTATTTGTTCTCTTGTGAGTTGTGGAATTAGTTTCCTTAAGATAACCAATTACATAATGGGCACTTATTCGATTTGGGATATAGTTTGGTTCATCCAAACATATGTCCAGCATTCCCAAATCTTCAGGTTTGAGAAACCTGGTTTTTTTCATGTTCATATCTATATGAAGTATGTCTAACAGATTTTTCATGGAATATTATTCAAAATAAGTATTGCACTGTTTAATACGTATCTCGTGAAGGAAATTGGTAGCTCAGAGCGACTCATCATTAACCTTACCATGTCCAACAAAGTTTGGTTTCTCCATTCGAACACACCGCTCATTTGAGGTGTTCCGGGAAGAGTGCACTGTGAAATAATACCATACTCATTCAAATAATCGAGAAACTTATTGCACAAGTATTTTCCACTACGGTCCAACCGCAATGTATTAATACTTTTGCCGGTCTGTTTTTCTACTTCGTGTCGAAACTCATTGATTATATCAAAAGTTTCCGACTTGTGTTTCAGAAGATACACATAACCATAACACAATGCAACATCCGTAAAATGTGTTTTAGGCACTTTGCCTAATAAACTAGATTCGTAGAAATCATTTGAATTAGAATCAAATCCGTCATAATATCCACTCTTCGAAAGTGTGGATATACGAGTCTTGTTAATGTGTCCCAGACAACAATGCCACTAATAAGTCTCATCTGATTAATTCAGTTTGAGCCATTTTTTTTGTCATGTTATATGTTTGAGATTTGTTTATATTCAAAATATAAGTACTGTTATTCACATATAATGTGTATATCTCAATATCATCTTTATAAACAAAACACCTAGTGTTCTGGAACATAAGGGTATACCCGCATCGGTTAAACTAGATATAGAGATAATATTTCCAGTCAAACTAGGTACTTTTAACAGTTTCCTAATTTAAGTACATGCCCTGAGGGCAGTTCCAAAACTTAGGTCTCTATGGTTAAAACAGCGACTCTCGTCCCGTTTCCGACTCGCAGATCGATCTCATCTGAAGCCAGTATCCTGCTAATCAGCAGATGCTGCACATCAGTACATATGTATGTTCCACATCCAGTATCAAAATCCAATTTTAAAACTGGTAGTGGACATATTTATAACAAACTTACCTGAAGCCGGAGCCTTGCCCGTCTTCATTTTCTTCATGTCTGCCTTGTCCATACGGCAGTCACACTTCCAGTGACCCCGTTTGCCACAATTTAGGTAGACATCTTAGGATATGTCATTTGTCTTCCCAGAAGACCATGACGATTTAGCCTTGCCATTTTCTTCACACCCCTAGAAGCCTTCGGGCAAGCCTTGGCCTTCTGGGATGTCGAAGTAAGATGCGCCTTGCGTTTCTTGCCCTTTTAGAAGCTCTGGCTCTGCCTCCTTGAGCATAGCCATTAACTCTCCAAGAGTTCTCTTTTGGTTCATCATGAACCCGCCCCAGCTTTCGGGCACAGACTATAAGATCAAATCTATGGAAGTCTCGACCTCGTAGGTAATGCCCAGCTAACCTAGCTATTTGATGTTAGCAATCATCTTCGACACCTAGTGCTCGAAAGATGTACCCTCTGATATACGCGAACGTAAAAGCTTATTTTGTACTTTAAAGATCTAAGGTTAGATCTATAAAGATCCTTTAATTTCATCATCATTGTATAATGATCTAATCCTTAGTTCTGACGACGAAATTTAAGAGTCTTTGCGGCAAGCATAACAGATTGAGCACTAAAGTTATCATCACGATGAGTCTTCCAAAGCTCATGCTCTACTATTTGCTCAACTCCGGGCTTAGGCTCGAGAGGTCGCTCTATCAAATAGAGTAACTTCTCAACTCCCAGGACTATCATGAGATCCATTTCCCAATATGAAAATTAAAGCCGTAAAAGACATTTTTCACCTAAGATTATGTCCTTTGACGCTAATCTTTCCAGTTATAATGATTGCTATAGTCCAACTATCCAATCAACAATTTCTGGTACAATCAGATGTAATGATTACTATAGTCTAATTATATAACCAACTATAAATGATTGGTTAAATTCAAATGTATTGATTACTATAATCCAATTATATAACCAACTATAATGAAGTAGTTTGAATACAGTCCAACTGTTCAATTAAAACAACAATTGAATATTAGTCCAACTAATATATATTAATGACGAAAAATGAAATGAGCGCGTATTGGCAAGTATCTAAACAAAATTGCAAATTTAATACTTGCCTCCCACTATTTTTCGGCGAGCCTCTAACCCTCTGTAGAGTACTCGGAAAACCTAGTTTCCTAGTGGGCTAGGATCCCGTTAAATAACACACAACCTTGACTTTGGCCAACAAGTTGTATGAAACTTAACTAGGTAGATCTATAAGATCAATTAGATCTCATCCAATTCCTAGATCCAGTAGGTGGACTTCCAAGTTTGAAACATATATCCAATACATTGCCTAATATTTTTCATCTGAATCAACTAAGCCTTGGCTTTGGCTCATCAAGCTTAATGAAACCAGTTAAGCGTGACCCATTGACAGTGAGAAAGCTTCGTAATCGAGGTCGATGAACAAGAAGTGACCTTGATTTTGGCCAACAAATCACAACTTGCCCAAGACGTACGATATGAAACAAAGATTTCGTGATTCAAACACATCCGCGATAGACAAAGGTCTTGACTTTGGCCAACAAACCAATGTCAATCTTGGATCTTGAGAGAGAATCACTCAATGGAAGGAAAAACGCTTAATATAAAATGAGGATTTTTGTCACGATTTGCAACCAATTTATTATCTTTAATTAGGTCTCATCATACACCCTTAATCATGCGTTCTAAAAGCATAATAAGGCACGGAAAAATAATAATGATATTCAGATGGATATATAACAAACTTTGTTCCTAGAACAAATCTCTCACTTTCATCTGTCCTGCTAGCACTATTCATACTTCTACCCAATTACATAATACTTCTAAAGAAACCTCAATTTCATTGAGGGGAATTGGTGAGAAGAGAATACAATGAGATAAGGAGATAATAGGCTGGACACGCATGCCCAATTTAATAAATTCTAAATTTATTACAACAATTTCCAAAATTGCCCTCACCCTTATAATATTCATATGATATTCATTATTCATACAATACATCCAAGTATTCACACATAGCATGTTATTCAATCAATCTAATCCAATTAATTAATCTTTGAATTAATGACCATCCAATGTTCAAACAACGATTTGATTTGCGGGAGTCCAACTCGTTTAAGAATAAATACTCAAAGTACGTATTCTTGAATTATATCGAACTACAATTTTAAATCTAATTTAAATTATATTCAATACTAATTCATATTTAATTCCAAATTAAATAATTACACTTTAAAATGCCTTTTAGACTTGAATTCCAAATCCAATCTTCATGGGTCTCAAAGACCCAATTAGTATCCAATACTATTTAATTAAAGTCCAATGGGCTTTTAATTAATTCTTTAGACGTGGGCTTTAGCCATTATGGATCAAACCCAGATGTCAAAGCCCAATAAGGAATCACCCTTATGCCATAAAATCAATTTTGGCCCAATTAAATTTTTAAAGGCCCAATGTCATACTTTGGACTTTATAGAAATGATTTTAGGCCCATTTGGATCCAACTCAATTGACCAAAACCAAACTTGGCCCAACCAAGCCCAATTACAACAATTAAATTAATACAACATTCCAAATTATATATTAATTCAATTAAAGTGCAATCACCATAATTAATTAATTAACCTAATATTTCCAAAACATCAATTTAATCTAATTAATCATGCCTAATTCCCAAATTCATGTCCAACACAAAATTGGGGCCAAATCAATTCTCCAACAACATGCATAACTCACGGCCAAGGCAATAAAAAATCATTCAATTTGATTCAATCCCATTTAAATCAACATTCAATATTTCTATCATGCCATCAACACATCCAATATGTCAAATTTTGAAAATCCACCATGAGTTCTATCTAGGGTGCATTCGGCCAAGCTAAGGAAATTAGGGAAAATATTATCCAATTCATTTTCTCAATTCCTAAGATGTACAAATCCAATTCAACATCATCCAAGCTCAACCAAACCATCAATTTAATAAAATACATACTTCAAGCATAAATTTCCAAATTAAAGTCATGAACCCCAGAATTCCAAATCAAACTTAGGAGGCTCTGATACCATTGTAAGTGTTCCTAGAACATGCCAAGATCTTCTAAGAGTGATTCGTGTGTGAATTAATCAAAGGGAGTTGCGGAAAAATCATCTTTATCGGTTGTAGGCTTTCAAAAATCCTTTGGATGTAGTAGCTCGGAGCTTGAAATCGAGTTCCACACTCTCGGGTGAGTTTCCCTATCACCTCATTTGTCTCCTTAAGTGCTAGCTTGAACAAGAAAATGAAAGAAAATTTTCTCCTCCAAGGAGCTTCATGTTCGGCAATGGAGGTAGAGAGAGAGAGAGAGAGAGAGTTTTTGTTTTTGTTTTTTTTTTATTTCATTTTGATTTCTAAAATCAATTACCAAAAAATAAAAACCAAAAGTTGGTAAATACTTTTCCAAAAGGCAAAGTGCGTGTTACAAGTTTCCAACAAAACCCATCAATCATTTCTATCACCAAAGGTGACTAATGATGTAAGTAAAGTGGGCCTCACTTGAATTCCAAATTTAAGTCGGACAATCCAACACGCAACTTCGCTCGGGCCCCGGGTTCGTTTAACTCCGAATTAACGAATTTTCCGTTGCGACTTAATTAAATCCAATTTAATTAAATAATAATGCCTCACAATATTATTACGTAAGTCGCTTACGAATTAATTCTAAATTAATTCGTTCGCTCGAATTAAAATCCAATTTTAATTCCGCATTGAAATCTAATTTCAATTAATATATCTAATATATTATTTTAACCTAATTAAATAAATTAAATAGTAATATCCAATTTAACTATTAAATTTACATTACCGATTAATTCCAAATTAATCGCGTTCTCTCTTCTAGTCGAATTAATTCCAGATTAATTCTTGACGCAATTAATCCTAAATTAATTTTCTCTTTGGTAATTAATCCCAGATTAATTTATTGCCGTAATTAATCCCAGATTAATTTTCTCTCTCATAATTATTCCCAGATTAATTCTGTTCGAGTCAAATCTCATCGGTGAATCTTCGGGAAGCGACCCAAGAGATCCATGTATATGTTGGCAGTAAATACGATCATCGGACTATCCGAACAGGTGCGTACCCAGTACCACGTTCCTATCGATTTACAATACATGGTTGGCTTTTAGCAATGCACCGTGCCTACCCAATTCTCCAGAAATATTCTTCTGCGGAATACAAGATCTTTGTCAGGCGTAGTATACGTAGTATTGCGTATTACGATCCAGTATCAGATATCACATGATAGGCCTGGGGCTGGAATTGTGTCTGCCCCGTATGAAGCATATATCGAATCTCTGGTAACCAGTCTCTATAATCGAATAATCATGACCTAGTCATATTATCCCGATGACTGCAGTACTTAAGAGTACTAGTTCCGTATCCTACGTGATCATCATCTCCCTATGACTGAAGTGATACTTCCATCTTGACATCACACCGAATACACTACGATTCTCAGTATACCCAGAAGAGGCGTACACAGAACCTGTTAAAGCCCCGGGCGACCAAAACCAAAGTATACTGATTTATCGCAAATATTAGCGATGAAGTCTCAGGTTAAGACCAAATACATCTACCCTGATTCGGATTCCCATAAACACATAGTCATACTACCAATGAGATTTCGAGTGGTCTATCCAGAGCGAAGCTGTTTCCGTACCATCGGTAAACAAAACCTCTTATTACACTTGCATGAGTATCCAATACCCAAATATATGAGAACTATGTCGTTACGCTTCTATAAGACGCACAAGTGTAATACTAGCATATTCTGCATTATCGATGTCCAGTCTCGATAATACTATGACTATGGATATTTAATTATTAAACATTATGTGGATTAATATTGTCTCATATCTTATTAATCTGGTACTAATCATATGGACTTTTATCATTTATATATCTCGGTAATCCAATTACAAATGATAAAAGAGCAATTTCCTTTGTCACATAATTAATTTGTACAACAACACCATATTCTGTATAAATAGTGATGCTATGGGTCATAATTATCCAACAGGCTCATCAACGGGTCTGGATTTCCAAGACATAGGCTATCGCCTGAAAATATTTTTCGGATAGCATTTTCTGATGTTTAATGCGTCAAATAATTTTTTCTTAATTTTTTTATGGTGGTTAAAAATAATGTTCGAGTATGGTCCAGATTCGCATTGTTATGAAAAACTTGGGTCTAGAGATACTTGTGTCTATAAAAAATTTGGGACTCAGGTTGTAAAATTCTTGACCTGCACGGATCCAGACACGAGTATTTTCGAAAGTGAGTACGGCCCAAATCTACATACACCTTGAATACTCGAGTCCGTAAAAAATTTTCAGGATCTAAATTTTCAGGATCTGATACAGTATACCCCGATCCATAATCCACGCGAGTCTCGATTTACGAGATACGAGCCAAAATTTTATTAATTTTATACAAATATAATTGAAAAATATATATTTAAAAAAAATCATATTTTTGGATCCCGATCGATATACCCATCGAGTCTGAATGTACCTGGATTCTGATCCATATGGATCCGGATTTTTGGGACCCAAGTCCATAATTGTATTAATTTCACACAAATATAATTGAAAAGAAAATAAAAATAATATTGATTTTTGGATCCAGTTCGGTATACCCGGATCTCGATCCACTCGGGTCTGAAATTGCGGGACCTGAGTCCATAATTTTATTAATTTCATACAAATATAATTGAAAATGGATTTTAAAAAATGAATTTCTAGATCCGGTGCGGGTATACCTGGATTCGAAATTTTGGGACCCAATTAAATAATTTTATACATATATAATTGAAAAAAGTTTAAAAAATATGAATTTCCTGATCCAATCCAAGTAGGGGTGGCAGAAAAGTCCGAAACCCGGCCCGGGGTGGAAAAAGCCCGGCTGGGCCTTAAAATGAAAGCCCGGCTCGGGCTTGGGCCCGGGCCCGGCCCGACCCGGGCCAAAATAATAAAAAAAACATAAATAAATATATATATATATTTTAATATGTTTGTATCATTTTTATTTGTTTTTAGTATTTAAATTGTTAATTTATCAATGAAACTTGTGATTTATTTATAAATTGTCTTTGTATATAGTGTAAATGTATTTTATATTTATATATTTTTAATTTTTAAATTTTTTTTTTTAAATTCGAGCCCAAAAAAAAGCTCGGGCTCCCGGGCCCGGGTTTTTTTTTTGGTTGGTCGGGCTCGAGCCGGGCTTGTCAAAGCCCGGGCCCGGCCCGGGCCGTTGCCACCCTTAAATCCAAGTATACCCAAATCTAAACTAAGTATACCTGTAACCGAATATGGATATTTTTTTGTCCTATCTGGATAAGAACCCGAATCCACCAAAATACATCTCGACCTGTATCCATGCAGATCTGAGTTCAAGTCCGAATTTTATCATTCCTTGAAGTGAAATATGAAAATTTTGGGCACAATAAATTTTCATAAAATGATTTACAGAATTATATTTCGTAAGTCATTTTTTGGAAAATGACTTAAATTTTTAATTGACCAGAAAATAGTTTACACTGATAAAATTTTCCGTAAGTGTCTCAAACGACATAAAATATGAAAAATATTTTCCTGAAACGGACCCTGAATTTATGTGTATTTGTTTGAAGTTTGTATCAATATAATGATACCGGCTGCATCTATTACAGTTAACAGAAACTAGTGGCAACATTAATAACAAAATTTATACAATGTCTTTTTTTTTTTTTTGGAATCGTTGGAAACCTCACCGTCAAACTATCATTTTCGACCCCCGGTTGTCCTAGGCTCTTACAAGAAACACACTCTCTAGATTCGAACCCATGACCTCTAAACCCTACACCACCAAGCCACGCCCTGGCTCAACTGTTTCCCATAGTTTCTTTAAAAAAAAACTAACATTTCAGTTGGTTCTTTACAAACTTTTTTTCCCCTGATAATTAATTAACAATGTCAAAATCTATTTTTTACAATAAGAAAACGAAGCACAATAAACAAAAGAACATGTACATAGGGATATTATCATTTTTTTCACCCAATGATTTATGAATGTGCAGTCTAACACTCAAAGATTGAAAATATTCAGTCTTTCACTTGATGTTAAGAAAATGTACAATTAGCCACTCAAATTAAAACGATGTGAACTACCGTTAGGGTGTTATGAGCGAACGCACTATTTTGATGACCAATAAATGAATTACAAAAACCCCCAAAAATGCCCAAAACGACGTCGTTGAAGTGAGTATAAAGTGGTCCTGAAATCCAATTTGTAGGAAATTCTTCAAAATATTTCATTAAGGGTAATTCTGTCTTTTGGATTGGATTGGGTGCTTGTGAGGGGTATAACCCTTTGGGGGGTTGCACCTCATCCCAAAGGGTGCCCTATTAGCACCCTTCCATGCCTTATATAAGAAGGCTTGATATCCAAAATAGGGTGACAGAAAATATATCCGAATTTCTTGGAAAGAGATATTTGTTTTCCTTTGTTTTGAGAGAGAGAGTTTCACCATCTTCCTAGTTCATAAACTTGTGAAGGAGTGCTCCTTGTACAAGTAGCATCCAAGTTATCCTGGGAGAACGTTGGCAATACGAAACCGCAGAGCACTTGTGACGGGCCAATAAGTTCTTAAGGACAGAGATCATCTCGACTTGGATAATTCTGTAATCTCCATTTTCTGGTTTGTTTTAAAGGTTTTCTGGTTTTAGGGTTTCATGCATCTAGATCTACTTTTGTTGTTTGATCTGTTTGTTTGCAAGTTATATTACTGTTTGATGACACTAAATTGGCAACAATCTTAAGAACTTATAGCTCTAGTGTTATTAGATAGTAATTCGCATGTTAGGGTTTGTTTTTTTCTGTAAAATACGAACTGTGCATGAAAAACCCGTAGGGCGTTCGAACTCCGACGAACGCGAAGGCAAAAATTGAATTTTCATAAGAACGTTCGAACGCGTCTTCAAACGCAACTCGAACGCAAGCCTTTTTCCTTAGAACGTTCGAACGCATCCTTAACGCTACACGAACGTGAACTCTCTGGAATCATTCCGTTTGAACGCGTTCTCGAACGCTACACGAACGTGAACTCTCTGGAATCATTCCGTTTAAACGCGTTCTCGAACGCTACACGAACGTGAACTCTCTGGAATCATTCCGTTCGAACGCGTTATCAAACGCTACACGAACGTGAACTCTCTGGAAACACTTCGTTCGAACGCGTTATCAAACGCAACACGAACGCACACACACTGGACAGTCTCGTTTGAACGTAGATACGAACGTGACACTAACGAATTTGTCCTGAAAGTATCAAATATTACAAACTTTAATTAATATTAACTTGGTTCATCATATATTGTAAACACATTAATCTTGGTAGTATAGATTTAAGTTATTATTAAGTTGTTCAATTATCACAAGCATTCACATAGTGATAAAGTTGAAATTAATTGTGTGTTTCATAATTGGTTGAGAATTTAAAGTGTAATTTTACACAAGTAATTCCATCCAATCTTGATTGACATATATATCTACATTTATCGTATATCACTTTGAACAAGGTCATTCGTTGATTGTTGTGCAATTTGTCTTTCGTAGACTAATTGACCCTGTTGATTTTCCAGTTACATATGGCTAGCGGAAATATCACGGTACCGGTCTCTCACGGAGAAAAACCGGAGAAATTTGGTGGGGAAAATTTCAAACAATGGTAGAGCAAGATGCTGTTCTACCTGACAACTCTCCAGTTGGCTAAATTCATCAAAGATCCTCCGGGTCCTGTGGAGGGTGAATCCGAATTGGCCAAGGAAGAGCGAGAACAGACTTGGATGTCTGGAGACTTCTTATGCAAGAACTACCTTTTGGGTGGTCTTGACAAAACCTTGTACAATGTGTACCAAGACATGACTTCTGCGAAGATTCTCTGGGAATCTCTCGAGAAGAAGTATAAAACTGAAGATGCCAGACAAAAGAAATTTGTCGTGGGTAGGTTCCTGGACTACAAGATGGTAGATTCAAGGACGGTGATGTCTCAGTTGGGTGAACTGCAATTGATCATTCATGAAATACTGGATGAAGGGATGAAACTTTGTGAGACGTTTCAAATTGCCGCCATAATTGAAAAGTTGCCTCCATCATGGAAGGACTTCAGGAGCTATCTGAAACACAAAAAGAAGCAGATGAGCCTTGAAGACCTCAGTGTTCGATTGAGAATCGAGGAGGACAACATGATGTCCGAGAAGGCCAGCTACAAGACTCTGGAGTCTAAGGCCAACATCATTGAAGGTGTAAAGGGTAGCAAAAAGAGAAAGAACAGTGGAGCTGACTCTGGGAACAAGAAGTTCAAGGGAAAATGCTACAACTGTGGAAAGAGCGGTCATATGTCAAAGGACTGCAGGAACAAGAAGTCTCAGGACAAGGGCAAGAAAAAGAAAAATGAGGCCCATGTCATTGAAGGTGAGCAGCTGACTGATGATATCTCAGAGATGGAACTATCAGCAGTGGTAACCGAAGCTAACATAGTTGGGAATCCGAGAGAATGGTGGGTAGACACTGGGGCTACTCGTCATATCTGTGCAGACAGTAAGATGTTTTCCATGTACCAGAAGGTCGATGGCGGCGATCATCTGACAATGGGAAACTCGTCTACCTCTCAGGTGGTTGGACAAGGCACAGTGGTTCTGAAGATGACATCCGGAAAGGAGCTAACATTGAAGAATGTACTGCACGTTCCAGATATTCGGAAGAACTTGGTCTCGGGCTCTCTTCTTAGCAAGGCTGGTTTTAAGCTTGTATTTGTTTCTGACAAGTTTGTATTGACTAAGAATGATATGTATGTAGGAAAAGGATACCTAACTGAGGGCATTTTCAAGCTAAATGTAATGACTGTTAACCGTGCTATTAATAAAGCTAGTTCGTCTGCTTATATTATTGTATCACAAAATGTATGGCATGGGAGGTTAGTAGAACATGTTAATTATGATACCATGCGTAAATTAATTAACATGGACCTTATACCTAAATTTGCAATTGATAGCCAACATAAGTGTGAAGCATGTGTTGAAGCAAAAATGCATAGAACATCATTTCATTCTATAGAACGTAGTTCTGAACCGCTAGAACTTGTACATACCGATGTATGTGACATGAATATTGTGCAAACAAGAGGCGGTAAAAAGTACTTTGTCACTTTTATCGATGATGGCACAAGATTATGTTATGTGTACTTGCTGAGAAGCAAAACTGAAGCAATTGAGAGCTTCGTACACTATAAGAACGAAGTTGAAAACCAACTTGGCAAGAAAATCAAAAGAATCAGGAGTGATAGAGGCGGTGAATACGTTTCACCATTCGGTGAATATTGTTCTGTGCACGGAATTATTCACGAAACCACTGCTCCTTATTCTCCTCAACAGAACGGAATTGCAGAGCGCAAAAACCGAACGTTGAAGGAAATGATGAATGCGATGTTGACAAGTTCGGGTCTACCCCAGAACTTGTGGGGGGAAGCCTTGCTTTCCGCGAACTACGTTCTAACAGCTTCCTCACAGAAGACTAGACAAGACACCATATGAATTGTGGAAAGGTTTCGTACCTTCCTACAAATACCTCAAAGTGTGGGGGTGTCTGCCAAAGTAATGGTTCCTAAACCTAAGAAGGTTAGAATATGACCCAAAACTGTTGACTGTATATTCATTGGATATGCTCATAACAGTAGTGCGTATCGATTCTTGGTACACAAGTCGAAGATTCCTGACATCAATCCAAATATGATAATTGAGTCAAGGAATGCGATATTTTTTGAAGAGACGTTTCCTTGTAAGGAAAGACTAATAACTGGTCTCTCAAAAGGACATCTGACACTGTCAATGATAGTGATCAGGTTGACTTGGAATCAGATCAACGTGTAAATGCTGAGACAATCGAGCCTAGACGTAGCAAAAGAGCTAGAACGTCTAAGTCGTTTGGTCCCGATTTTCTGACATACTTGTTAGAAAATGAGCCTCAAAGCTATAAGAAGCTATGGCTTCTCCGGAGGCACCTCTTTGGAAAGAGGCTATTAACAGTGAGATTGATTCGATCCTACAGAACCATACTTGGGAGTTGGTTGATCTTCCGCCAGGTTGTAAGCCGCTGGGCTACAAATGGATATTCAAAGGAAGATGAAAACGGATGGATCAATAGATAAGTATAAGGCAAGACTTGTCATAAAAGGTTATAGACAAAAGGAAGACATTGATTACTTTGACACCTATTCACCAGTGACTCGCATCACATCGATAAGAATGCTCATAGCCATAGCAGCTATATTTAGTCTTGAAATACATCAAATGGATGTAAAGACGGCATTCTTGAATGGTGAATTGGATGAAGAGATTTACATGGAACAACCAGAAGGGTTTAGTGTTCCTGGACAAGAACAGAAGGTGTGCAAACTTGTAAAATCCTTGTACGGATTAAAACAAGCACCGAAACAATGGCATGAGAAATTTGACAAAGAAATGTTGTCAAATGGGTTCAAAACCAATGAGTGTGATAAGTGTGTGTACACCAAATCAACTCAGAAAGGATATGTCATTGTGTGTCTCTATGTAGACGATATGCTGATAATTGGTAGTAATCATGAAATGATTCAGTCTACCAAAAAGTGTTATCCAGCAGATTTGATATGAAAGATATGGGGATAGCTGATGTGATCCTAGGAATAAATATTTCTAGGACATCAGACGATATATATTATCACAGACTCATTATATTGAGAAGATACTCGATAAATATATCAAAGGGGATCTAAATGTGGCTAGAACCTCTGTAGACCTAACTCTTCATTTATCAAAGAATACTGGTTCAAGCATATCGCAACTAGAGTATTCGAGAATCATCGAAGTCTGATGTATCTCACGAATTGCACACGACCTGATATCGCTCAAGCTGTGAATCGGCTTAGCAGATATACGAGCAATCCAGGACACAACCACTGGAAAGCCATAGTAAGAGTTTTGAGGTATCTGAGAGAAACTTCAAAATATGGCTGGCATTACGAGAGATATCCTGCTGTACTAGAGGGTTACAGCGATGCTAACTGGATATCTGATACGGTGGATTCCAAATCCACGAGTGGATTTATTTTCACACTTGGTAATGCAGCCGTGTCATGGAAATCCTCGAGGCAAACGTGTATTGCCCGGTCTACTATGGAATCAGAATTCATAGCGTTAGACAAAACAGTGGAAGAAACAGAATGGCTTAGAAACTTCCTGGAGGATATTCCTAGTTGGCCCAAACCGGTGCCAGCAATAAGCATACATTGTGACAGCCAATCGGCTATTGGGAGAGCCCAAAATACAATGTATAATGGTAAGTCTCGACACATACGTCGGAGACATAATACCATACGTCAACTGCTCTCAAGTGGCATAATAACGATCGATTATGTCAAGTCGAAGGAAAACCTAGCGGATCCACTAACTAAAGGTTTACCTCGAGAGCAAGTTGGGAAGTCATCGAGGGGAATGGGCTTGAAGCCTATAATCTAAGAATTGTCACTGTGGAAACCCAACCTAGTTGACTGGAGATCCCAAGATCTAGGTTCAAAAGGGACAACAGAAACTTTGTGCAATTCAAAACAAGCACTGAAGAGTTTCGTATTCTTTCCCATTCCGATAATGACGCTGAGTGTTGTCTGTCATTGGTTAGGATAAGCTAAGGCTTTTAATGATCACTATATTAGGAGATGAGTCCTAATGGGGGTAAAGACAGATTACCTCTTCATAGCAGATCACCTATTTCAAGTAAGAAGTGAGGCCGCTTCCATGGGAACCTTTAAAGGCGGGTTACCCTAAAGTGCTTGATGAATCCAGGACCGTTGTTCAGGGCCAAAATGAACACAACCGTAGAACGGGAAAATGGTCGAATTAAAGCTGTGTGTTGGCAATTGTCTTGGTTTACACCAACGGCAGAACAGTTCAAGACTATGAGTCACTGGTTTGCCAAGTAAATCCGATTGTCACTCACTAGGAAAGGTTCAAGGCGAAAGCTACCTACCTATTCGATGCAGCTTTAGTTCATGGTAACTCTCTCAAGTGTCTCCATGAATATTTGAAGAATTGTGGGGGATTGTAGGAAATTCTTCAAAATATTTCATTAAGGGTAATTCTGTCTTTTGGATTGGATTGGGTGCTTGTGAGGGGTACAACCCTTTGGGGGGTTGCACCCCATCCCAAAGGGTGCCCTATTGGCACCCTTCCATGCCTTATATAAGAAGGCTTGATATCCAAAATAGGTTGACAGAAAATATATCCGAATTTCTTGGAAAGAGACATTTGTTTTCCTTTGTTTTGAGAGAGAGAGTTTCATCATCTTCCTAGTTCATAAACTTGTGAAGGAGTGCTCCTTGTACAAGTAGCATCCAAGTTATCCTGGGAGAACGTTGGCAATACGAAACCGCAGAGCACTTGTGACGGGCCAATAAATTCTTAAGGACAGAGATCATCTCGACTTGGACAATTCTATAATCTCCATTTTCTGGTTTGTTTTAAAGGTTTTCTGGTTTTAGGGTTTCATGCATCTAGATCTACTTTTGCTGTTTGATCTGTTTGTTTGCAAGTTATATTACTGTTTGATGACACTAAATTGGCAACACAATTCTACCTTCCCAAGTTGAAACCAAACTTTTGCTCCTTTGCATGGACAGTCGTTTCCTTTTCCCGCCATTTTTTGCACCAAATTCATGTGAGTTTTAACAAGCTATGAAGATTTATGAAGCTTTTTTGGGTGGAGTTCATACTTGGGTTGCATTTGAAAAGGGGTGAGGCAGTAGGTTTTTCGGATTTGGTGACTTCAAGTAAATATTTATATTTTGTTTCTATAATTTTTTTTTATCATGTCATATGACGGAAATGAATGTTCCATGACTATGTATGGACATGAATTTACATGGTGTTAAATTTTTTCTTCAACCCCAGGTGGAAATTGAAAATATACGTGTAAGTTTTTTTTTTTTGGGATAACCGGGTGTTCGGGCTAGCTTACGCGCACCTCGACTAATCCCCGAGACCTGTGCCCCGTGCCCTCAGAAGTTTCCCAACACAGATCAGGGTAAGTCGCTGGCTTTTCATACCAGGGGGCATGGCCCAAAGGAAATGTATCTAGTGGGATTCGAACCTTGAACCTGAGAAGGAGCAAACCACTCAAGCCCAAAGTCTTTACCACTGAGTCAACCCTTTGGGGGTTAATATACGTGTAAGTTGTTAATTCAGATTCGGGTGTAAAATAATTTGGGTGTAATTAATTCTGGCTTAGGGTAAAGTTTGTTAATTTTGGTGAGTTTTTTGTTTTTGAATGAAAAATGGTTTTTTTATGGAATCAAAACTAAGTTTTTTGTTGTTGTTCATTAGTTTTGAATTGCAACAAGACAATGTTGCCACCGGAAGTTGTGATTTCATTCAAAAATAAAAGAGACCCTTTAAGATTGATTGACCCAAATGTCTTTACTATAGAGAAACTAAATGTTGAGGCACTGAAGATCACAAGTAGTTATGGCTTAGATAGGGAAAATAAGATTATGCTAAATGCATTGAACCCCTAGCTAGAATAAGGTTAAAATAGTGATGGATTCTGATAATGGATTGAGATGTTTGTTTGGGATTTATGATCGATTGAGGATTATTAATTTTGAAGTGGAGGTCCTGTTAGTATTTGTGAGTTCCATTTTTATTAGCATGTGTCCGTGACAAAATAAGTTCAATTGAGTTGTAATATGTCGTGAAGATCTTTGTGCAATTGGACTGGGTTTTGGCTGCTGTGCATCAGACATGCGTTCGTGGTGCGTTCTTGCAGTGTTCGAACGAGTGGCGTTGGTGCTGCGTTCGTAATTGGGTTCGAACGTGTGGAGTTAGTGGCACGTTCTTTATTGGGTTCGAACGGGAATTCCAGAGAGCAAATGTTCGAGTCTCGTTCTTGTTGGGTTCGAACGAGATCATTCCAGAGAGTTCACGTTCGTTGTGCGTTCGATTGACGTTCGAACGAGTCTTCACAGAAAGGGCGCGTTCGTGTAGCGTTCTAGTAAGCGTTCGAACGCGACTGCGATCTGAACGTGTTTTTGGCCTGCAAAACCCTAGGTTTTCACCCTACCTATAAATATAACCCTTAGCCGCCATTCTCATGAGTTGAAGCATATTTCTCTTGAGCCAAATACTCTCAAAGCTTTCAACTCTCTTTGATTTCACCTTGAAGACTCTTTGAATCTTATGTCTTCTTTGTTAATGGTGAAATCCATTCTTTGATAAACCTTCAACACAACTAACCCAAAATCTCTAATCCTTTAGAGTTCTATAGGAGGAGTTTTGGTAGTCGGAGTTCCGGCGTTCAGAGGTGATACAATCTACTCAGAGACTTCAGAGGTTCTGAAGAAAACCGTGGGTCGCGGGCTTGAGGAGTTGCCTTGAGTTCTTGCAGTATAGAGGTACTTGAGTCGGTGGAGTTGCCACCATAGGTCTTGACCATCGCTGTAAGTTTTTCTCGATATAGTGGATTGGGCTGGTAGCCGATATACCCGGAGTGGTTTTTTACTCGGAAGAGTTTTCCACTTCGTCACCAAAATTACTTGTGTTGATTTTGTGTGGTTTGATTATATTTGCTGCTTTAATTATTGTGTTGTTTTTACATTTGCAGCTTATTATTTTAGTTGGTTGATTTGTTAAATTTTGCCTGTTGCAATTCCATAGTAGCAGTAACAGGACTTGTCCTGCTTATTGTTTGTAATTCCGCATAGGGTCAGAACTAAGGATAACCCCGAATTCTCAATTGGTATCAGAGCCTGAACTCGATCCTTGACCCATTAGCTATGGAGCGTAGTCAAACCTTAAATTGTCCGCCATTTTTTGATGGCACGAATATTTGCATTGGAGGTTCGCATGAGAGCATTCCTTAAGTCCTTAGATGAGAGGGTCTGGATGACTGTTGAATACGGGTGGAAACCTCCCGTTGTTACTGTTGATGGGGTCACTTCCCCTAAAGATAAATTGACCTGGACCAAGGACGAATTTGATGCTAGCAATAGGAACAGCAAAGCTGTTAATGCCATACATGGTGCTGTCTGTTCTGCTGAGTTTAGGAGAATCTCAATGTGTGAGATAGCCAAGGATGCTTGGGACATCCTGCAGACTGTGCATGAGGGCACATTGTCTGTTAAAAATAATAGACTCCAGGATTTAGCTACTAGGTTTGAGGTCGCCAAGATGAAGAAGATGAGACCTTTGATGAGTTTTATGCTGAGATTAACGATATTGTTAACTCTAGTTTTAACCTAGGTGAGACTATTCCTACCAATAGGATAGTTAGGAAAATCCTGAGATCCCTACCTGATAAGTTCCTACCAAAATCACCGCCATCGAGGAAAGCAATGACCTCGATCAGCTTAATTTAGATGAACTCGCAGGAAAGCTGCAGGTTTATGAGAAAAAGCTTCCTGGTTTTAGAGAGCCAAAAACGTTTGCGATGAAAATCGCTAAGGAAGTTGTGCATGATTCGTTTAGTGATGATGATACCATCAAGGATCATGATTTGGCCTTGTTTGCAAAGAAGTTTAAGAAATTTCTTAAACTTAAGAAAAGTGGCCATAGCAGTAATAGAGATAGGGAGGTTATGCCTAGAGAGAGTAGGCATAGCAAAAAAGAGTCTAGAGAGGATAGGGGTAGTAGATCCCGTGATGTCCAATGCCATGAGTGTGAAGGCTATGGGCATATTCGACCAGAGTGCCCTACATATCTCAGAGCTAAAGGCAAGAAAGCCATGGCTGCCTCTCCTAGTGATTCAGAAGGTGGCTATTCTTCTGATGAGTCTCCTAAAGGCAAGAAAAATTTTATTGCCTTTACTGCTAGTGTGACTGGTGAGAGAGAGATTGTGGTTAATGATGATGATTCAGAAGTCTCTCTTGATGAGTCTGTAGATGAGGAAAGTCTTCAGGTAGCTTATGTTGAACTGTTTAATGAGAGTTTAGCTATTAAGAAGACTATCATAGAGGTCAATAAAAGGCTGAAAGCTGTTGAGCTAGATAAGAATGAGGCTCAAGCCAAACTTGAGCAAAGCCTTTTGATGGTTGATGACCTAGAGGAGAGGAACAAAAGCCTAGTTAATAGAGTCCAAATATTAGAAACCGAACTTGAAAATGCTAGAACCCAATTGTCCGTATTTTCTAGTGGAAATAAAAAGGTGGACCGTATGTTATGTACTATTTCTGAGCCTAACTGCAATGAGGCTTCTTCTTCCAAAGCTGTGCCTGGAGCAGCTAAACATGACTTAGGTAAGAAACCTGTTGTGTGTAGTCATGTTTCTCCTCATATTGTTCCTCGTCCTGTTTCCCAACCTCAATCTAGAGGTGTTGTGGGTAAACCTCGCTCTCATCCGAGGTTTGTGCCTGTGTGCCACCATTGTGGCAAGGCGGGACACATTAGGCCTAAGTGCTTCATGCTTCACAAGCAAAAGAAGAGGCATAAGAAGGTGTCACCTAGATTTGACTCTTCAAATCTAGCTTCTCAAGTTTCTGCACTAACTAAACAGACACAATTTCTTAGTGAGAAACTTTCTTTGTTGACTAGGAATTCTCAAGTGGATGAGGTTCCTAGAAAGGTTTGGGTGGGGAAGCAAGATGATTTCCCATCTACTTCTGCATGTCCTGATGGATATGATGAGAGTGCACTTCGGTGTAACTCTGCTTGAAAAATGCATTTTATTTTCCCATTGCATGTGTGTGTGCGTGTGTTTTATGTTTTTGCACGTTTATTTTGTTTTCACAGCATATGGGTGTGTGTGTGTCTTGTTTTTGTTATATGTCCCTTGGTATATAGGATGGAAACCCGGACATAAATTTCATAGCCGATTCCGAATGGACGGTAGTATGATCTGCACTCGGGATACAACTCCACGTACCATTGGATATTTTACAAGCCTGTCTGTGTCTTTATTTTTTTTTGTGCCTTAAAACTGAAAAATCAAAAAAAAAATATATATTTTGAAAAAGACCAAAAATTTTTTATGGCTTGTTAGAGCATGAATAGTTTATGCATGTGATCCTGGTATGTATGATATATGATTATGCATGTATGATATGCTTTATTTTTCTTGATGCTCTATATGCATGAGTGTGTGTGATAAAAACCTTTGGTATATCTTGTGCTTGCACCTTCACATACACGATTTTATTTTATCAAGGCTTGGTCACATGTATGAGTTTTTGGAATAGCAATCTAATTTCTATCATATCTTGTTTGCTCAATAGTGTGACCTTTGACTAGTTGACCTTGCTATCCCCTTGTAAATGCAAAAAGAAATATTTTTTAAAAAGAAAAATGAGACTCAAGTGCAAAAGAGCCAAAATGGCCAAATTCAAAAGATAAGGGCAAAAACCCTTCACTCGAAAGAGTTGTTAAATATGAGCTCATGATATTTCTGGGGTAAATAATATAGCATGCAACCAATGTTGCTTATTTTCAGGTCCTAGTGGTGCTGGGTTTGAACACCTATTTTGTGGACTTGGTTTGTTTAGAGATGGATTTCTTTGGCTGTGTCCAGCTTATAAAATAAGGTCTTAAGCCTTGATTCGTTATGCACTTTATTTTTCCACGCAAGTGCTTTATATGCTTTGGTGTTTATGTCATATGCATAAGTGCTATATTTAGCCTCTTTTAAAATGATGCATATTGTTTCATGTTATAAACAGTAAATATACTGACTGGGTATCATTGTATCAGCTTGAAATGATGTTTCAGTCAGTTTTTTATAGGATTCTTTTTTATCTCAGTATGTGCTTGTGTGTGCTTCATGTCTTGCATACCAATTTTTTTTCCTTTCTGTGCACTTTTCTGAGTTGTGGTTTGCTTCCCGTGTTTTATTTTGCTAACTTTATGTGCCTGTTAGTGAGGGGGAGTCATTCCTGTTTGTTTATGCTCTTGCATGTGTTTTCTCATGTTCTCCTGTTATTTTTCCTGTTTCTTTTACCCTTTGTCATTTCGTGACAAAAAGGGGGAGAGTAATATATTAAGGGGGAGAGCCTTAATATATAGGAGGGAGCCGTAGAATATCCTTTAGATATCTCCGTTTTAAGGGGAGTTAAGATTAAGGGGGAGAGGGATTTCTACTTGTACATGCATGAGATTTTTACCTGCTTTATGTTTTACTTGATTATCCCAATGCTTTTCACGGTATATTGTTGTTTGTGGATGTTTCAGGTAGCAGGTATGTTGCTGCGGTGGCATTACTTTCAAGACTACTTTGTTAGGTGTTAGATCGAGTCCATTTGTAATAAGTCACTGTTTTGATGGTTGACAGTTGACTATTTGCTTTTTGGGTCTATTACCGTAGTCTTTGTATTAGGTAGTTTTTTGTCACGGAATGCCAAAGGGGGAGATTGTGAGTTCCATTTTTATTGGCATGTGTCCGTGACAAAATAAGTTCATTTGAGTTGTAATATGTCGTGAAGATCTTTGTGCAATTGGACTGGGTTTTGGCTGCTGTGCATCAGACATGCGTTCGTGGTGCGTTCGTTGCAGTGTTCGAACGAGTGGCGTTGGTGCTGCGTTCGTAATTGGGTTCGAACGTGTGGAGTTAGTGGCACGTTCTTTATTGGGTTCGAACGGGAATTCCAGAGAGCAAATGTTCGAGTCTCGTTCTTGTTGGGTTCGAACGAGATCATTCCAGAGAGTTCACGTTCGTTGTGCGTTCGATTGACGTTCGAACGAGTCTTCACAGAAAGGGCGCGTTCGTGTAGCGTTCTAGTAAGCGTTCGAACGCGACTGCGATCTGAACGTGTTTTTGGCCTGCAAAACCCTAGGTTTTCACCCTACCTATAAATATAACCCTTAGCCGCCATTCTCATGAGTTGAAGCATATTTCTCTTGAGCCAAATACTCTCAAAGCTTTCAACTCTCTTTGATTTCACCTTGAAGACTCTTTGAATCTTATGTCTTCTTGTTAATGGTGAAATCCATTCTTTGATAAACCTTCAACACAACTTAACCCAAAATCCCTAATCCTTTAGAGTTCTATAGGAGGAGTTTTGGTAGTCGGAGTTCCGGCGTTCAGAGGTGATACAATCTACTCAGAGACTTCAGAGGTTCTGAAGAAAACCGTGGGTCGCGGGCTTGTGGAGTTGCCTTGAGTTCTTGCAGTATAGAGGTACTTGAGTCGGTGGAGTTGCCACCATAGGTCTTGACCATCGCTGTAAGTTTTTCTCGATATAGTGGATTGGGCTGGTAGCCGATATACCCGGAGTGATTTTTTACTCGGAAGAGTTTTCTACTTCGTCACCAAAATTACTTGTGTTGATTTTGTGTGGTTTGATTATATTTGCTGCTTTAATTATTGTTGTTGTTTTTACACATGGCAGCTTATTATTTTAGTTGGTTGATTTGTTAAATTGCCTGTTGCAATTCCATAGTAGCAGTAACAGGACTTGTCCTGCTTATTGTTTGTAATTCCGCATAGGGTCAGAACTAAGGATAACCCCGAATTCTCAGTATTGTTTCCACATTTTCCAGATGCAGGCTTAATGTACTCACTACTCTTCGATTTTGGACTACTATATCTTGAGGAACTCATTTCCGGGATCGAATGAAAATCTTGAATTCACTACTCTTCAATTTAATTTTGTGCGCGCGCGTGTTTTTTTTTGTATTTGTATTTGAGATGACTTTATTTTATACATTCATATTCTACAATTATGGGTATTTTGGACTTCTCTCCTGAAAATCAATAACGATAACTCATTGAGTTTGATTTTGAGTGGGAAAATGTATTTTTTCTTAACATCAAGTGGAAAACTGAATATTTTCAAATTTTTTATATTAGACTACACATTCACAAATCATTAGATGGAAAAATTGATAATATGCCATGTACATATATTACAGGCTCCTTATACACAAACTTTCAAAAAAAAAAATCACATTTAATGTGATTAAAAAAAAAAACACTATTTTTGTTTAGAAGCTTCCCGCAATAGGAAATTATCAAATTTATATAATTTTATTTTATTTTTACATCAAAAATCATAATAATCATCAGTGAACTTGTTCTTGATCCACTTGAAACTGTTGCGAAGAGATGATTTGAGCTTACCTTCCATGGTGTACATATTATAAGCAGCCACCCTTTTCTTCCTCTTCATCTCTCGATTGCCTGAAGAGGCTAACACATCTGCCTTCCCGGTCGGACCGTTGAAACTATACGATTTTGACCGGTCCTCTGACCCGAACCGGGCTTCGGTGCCTGAGCCGGAACAAGAGCTTGGGTAGCCTGAAAATGATTTGCTTTTCTCCATGATGGGGAAGCTCTAAGTAGAGAATGTAAAGTCTTTCTTGTAGTTTATAGGGAAGCTTTTTTATTTTGATAAAATTACATGCAAAATTTGATTAGTGCATGTTAGTGCGGTGTGCATGAGCAATGACGTGGGGATAAAGATTTGGAATTTGGATATAGCTTTGAGCTGATTTTATAATTTTATATCATTAATAACTATTAACATTTAATCATTATTTATTTAATAATTATTAATTATAATTTGTAAAAATTTAACACAAAATTCATATTAACACCAAATCTAAATCGGAAGATTATGATTATATAGTTGAATAATCAGCAATGAAGATTCTTTTGTACGCTTAACAAATGGGGTTTTTAATTAGATGTTAGTTGGATTGGACATGGAAATAAATAATAATTTACTTCAAATAATATTTTATGAAAAGCTAATGACATTTTGTAGTCTTTCCTACCAACTCCTTTAAGCTTTTTACATGCCAAATTAAAATATCTTTTTTTTTTAGATATCATATTATTAGTGCATAATCCTAAATGGATAGTTTTTAAATCTATTTAATCATTCACCGTTTTAGTTGAGTCTGGAAGAGTACGCAGTAAGAGGTTTATGGGTTAATGGAAAAGGCTTGGTCACCAAAACAAAAACATGAGGTTGGGGTTGTTAAATTTGATTGGGTCGGCGGTTTGTGTCATAAATTTTTTTAAGAAAATTTCACGTAATAATTGAAAAGAAAAAATACATATTTTTTAATCTATACAGTGCATATTTCCATATGTTTAAATGTCTTAAATTTCATAGCTAAAGAAGAAAAGTATATTATAATGTCTAATTGAACGTGGTTCGGCGGTTTGACGGTTCATGTCAAACCCGAAATTATTGCACAAAAACTGCGTACTAACCCGAAGTTTGTGGTTCAGGTTGATGTTACCCGAAATCAATTTTAATTATTTTTAAACCTGTGTGATTCGATTCGGGTCGCGGGTCGTGTTGTAATTTGAATTGAAAATCTGTGCACCCCTAACATGAGGGATGATAGGGTTTTTGGAGATGGATCACTTTAGGCTGTTAAATAAGACAATATCTTGTTAGTGGGTTAAGTAGTCACATAAGTATCAAAACTATTTGTTAATGGTGATTTTTTACCCCAATGAAGTTTGAATACCGAGGAAGGGTAGTTTGTGATTTATATTTGACCAGAAGAGAATGATGAGGAACCTGAACCCATTGAACGAGAGGGTCTTACAGAGGGGCAGTACCGGCTGATAAAGTGGAGTTGGGATTACCGACCTGATATAAAGAAACGCTAGATTCGATGACATTTGAGCATTTGCGGAGGTTGGCTCGAGATAATTCGAATTTGCCAACCCGACCTAGTCGAAGAGAGATTTGACCAAACACCATCCACCTCGCTAATTCGACCCGAGGAGCTGGGTTGAGATCACGATATCTTGCATTTACAAGCATATAACGTATGTCATACGTGAAAATTTGGGCTTTTAAAAGGCTGTTGTGACATGAGTAAGTCAACGACTCTAACCGGGAAAGGTTCTGTCAGGCGGAACATTATTGGAATAGTTGAACCACTAGTTGTCACATCAACGGACCGTATAGAAGTAGACAAAAGGTTGGAATGATGGGTTTATGCTAATAGTGGGTGGTTGAGTCAGATGTCAGAGCAAATGTTTGCTGAGTGGTTGGGGAAAAGAAGTATGAGTGATGATGACAGGGTGACACGAGCTAACATCATCGGTTGATGGAACAGTGGATTTGGAAGCTTATATAAAGGAGTTGAAGTCATAAGTTCAGGGGTTGATAATTTGGATACTTCACTACTTGTAAAAAAGCTCTGAAAGCTTAGGGATAAAGAGATAAAATCGATCGGTACCAAACCCTTGATAAATTTGTAAACCCGGTCATTTTTTGACCACATAAGTAATACAAACACATCCCCTCTTTCTTCCGTGGACGTAGGTTGGAGACACTCTCCGCTGAACCACGTAAAACTCTGTGATTAACTTGTTTGCTTGCCAAGTTTGTTTTGGGTTCCCTACCAATTAAACAAATTCACTGGTTGGAGGAGGTTCCCTCGAGAGGTTCCAAAATTACCCTTAGAGTGAAAAACAATCATCAATACTATTCTCAACTAAAAATGTACAAATGATAACGTAGACACTGGTCTCCAGGAAGTAGAGTGTGACATCCCACATAATTCGAAAAAAAAATGCTAAGAAGAGTTTATTAGTAATGATTTCACTTAAAAATCGTATTTTGGATGGACTTGATCCATACAAAGAATAAAATCTTGAAGGGTCAAGGTTTTACAAATGATCCACTTAAACCGTGAAAAATAAAAAATATCGAGAGAAGGGCATTAGCACGTTATTGGGAATTGAAGTGGGAACTTTGGAGGGCAATAGAGATGATGGAATAATGAGAGAAACAGTTGGTGGAGATGGTGGGCAAAGCACGTTCAAGACATGAAAGGCCACCATTGAATGAATGATGGAGGCCCCCCATTTGAGTGGTGAGTCCCCACAAGTTGTGTAATACGGCTGCGGCTCTTTTACTTTAATAATAACGGCATTTCATTTCCTTTGCTTTACTTGTTGTCCCATAAAAATTATATTATTTGCCGGATGTATATGTAGTTGTGGGATCCAGCTGCTGTGAGAGAGATGACATATACACCCGGCACATGATATACCACCTCGTTGTCCCAATGCCTACGATTCACTCATTATTGATGCGTGCGTAGAGATGACAGAAGGTGACTGTGGTTTTCAGGGACCATTTCTAATTACGATGGGGAACGGGGATGAAAATTTAAAAAAATTAATGTCGAGAATGAGGAAAAATTAATATATATTTTTTATTTTGGAAAGGGATGAGATAAGTAGAATCTCAATCTTCTCTCTATTACCTAGTTTATTTTTAATTTATTTATTTTTAATTTTTTAATAAATATATTCATTTTTCTATTTACAATTTTATATAAATATAAATAAAAAAATATCTTACTATTTATAAAAGTATATAAATTATTAAAAAAGTATAAGGACTTAAATAAAATAAATATATACATATCACTTTTTAAAGATACATATCACTTTTTAAAGAAGGATCCATCATTTTATTAAGTTACGAACCAGTCAACAAGTCAGAAAATACAAATTTCAATCTTCTATATAAATTTTGATTTGTGTAAGATATATTATCAATTTTTTGAATATGTGCGCTTGATTTATGGATAAAGTAATAGTTCAACTAATGTGTTTTTCAATGATTTAATTTTACGAAAATTTATTTATTATTCGAGGTTCGATGATCCTCTTTTATTATTCGAGGATCCACATCCCCTCCCCTAAAATAATTATAAGGGAAAGGGAGGGGACGAGAACATCTGAAGCTTGTCGGGGACGAGTATGGTAATATCGATCCCCTCCTCTCCTCTTCCCATTCTCATCCCTATAAGTACATATATATTAATACTTGAAATGAGTTGGTTATAATGATCAGAGAACGTGATTCTCATTCCCATCTATCCCACTTAATGAGATTTCTATTCCACATTCCTAAAATGATATCGGTCCATCATTTACATTATTATTCCAACACACACAAAATGGAACTAATATTATATTTACGTACTTATAATCGGAATGAGATAGAAGCGAAATGGCCTAGAATGTGAATAGTGAATCGAAATTAAAATAAGTTGTTTACTTATTTATATGAAACGTAATCAGAATCAAGTAATATTATCATAAATGTGTTTACTTTGTTTAGTAATCGAAATGAAATATTAATAAATTACAAAAATATCATTAATTAAAACTATATATTAATTTACTAGTTAGTAATTTAATATTTATTACTAATTTATTAATTAGTAATTAAATTGACATTAATTATTAATAAATTATTATTTTATTAATTATTATTTTATTAATGATCAATTAGTAGATTATGAATTTTTATTAACTAATTAACTAATAATAAATTAATAATATATAGATTACCTAATTATTAATAAATTAAATTTTAATTATCGATTTATTATTAATTAATAATTTATTACTTATTAATTTGTTATTAGTAATTAACTTATTATTTTATGGATAAAAAAATAATTACTCCTTCAATATTGAGAATAAGAATCACAATTTTATATGGTGGTGAAAATAAGATTCTCATTTCTATTTTCAAATTAGAATGGACCCACCATTTCCAATTTCAGTATCAAATCAAAAACTTGAGTAAACAATATAAAAGGGTATTATTCCACATGTCACCATTTCCACTCTCATTCTCAATTCAAAAAATTGAAATAAACAATAAAAAAGGGAATCATTCCATATTTTAATTTCCCATCCTAAAAATAAACACACCCTACACAAACTTAGTAGGAATCATTCACCCTTACCATTTCCCAGTCCTACAAGTAAAGACGAGGGTATTTGGCTACAAATTAATGAAATAATAACAATTCATATTGTTCACTTTTTTTTTCTTTTTTTTTTAATGTGATGCAAACTTTTTTCAGATTTGAATGTTAAAGTTTCAAAATTTCATCTAATAGCATTAAGCTCACAAAGTTAGAATATAAAAATTATATTCCGATTGGTATGACATTAATCTAGTGATGGCAACAGACATAAAAGGAGAGGGGATCGACATCCTTAAGTCCATCCCGATAATTTTCAGATATCCATTTCCTCTCATTCCCTCATAGATTTTCTAGGAAAGGGTATGAAGATGTCCAAATAATAAAAGAGAATCCTCGAAGGGCCTAAAAATAAATTTAAGTCATTTGAAATGTATAAGTTATACTATTACATACATAAATCGCAATATATATAGGAGAATAAATTCAAGTTCTTTATTTTTCCATTTGGTTCACAACTTAATAAAATGAAGGATTCCTCATTAAAAAATGACTATTTACATTAAATTATTACATTCAAATCTTGTAATATATATAATTTATATATTTTTATAAATTTGCGATATTTTTTATTTACATACATATGTATGCATGTATGTACGTATAATAATATTTTATAAATTATATCTCACTTTATTCCACGTATATAAACGAGAACGAAATATTGTCTAAAGCCTTTATAACTCATCCTAGCGTCTGGTATTATAAATAGTGTATTATAAAGTAAAAGTCAATTTTTTGAACTTTCCTTATGAGTCGTAAAAGTATTTGAAGAAATTTTTAAAATGCAAATAATACTCCCTTTTAATGATGACGTAAAAATTCAAAAGAGGATACTTAAGTACCTTTTAATATCATATGATGTGTCAAAAGGTAGGAAAGACTTTTGCACTTCAAAAAGAAGTTACATTTATCATTCAATAGTAAAATAAAAAATAACAAGGATTGAATGGGTAATTAAAAAAAATAATTAAGGACTTAAGTGGTAAAAATGAAAAATATTAAAGACCTAATGGTCATTCTCCCAAACCCATCAAAAAATTGTAATGGATCTCTAGGACTAGGATTATCAAATACAATATAAGAAACAAGTTTCATCCAGCTAACTCATAAACCAATATCACAGTTTCAGTAATCATGGTGGTGGGAGTGGGAAGCCAATCTCTTAAGAGGCTTGAATCTTATCATTAAAAAAAAAAAAAAGTTTCTATGCGACTAGACAGCAGAAATAAGATGGATATCTCATGGCCAGTGCCCACTAAGCAATCATCAAATGCTTAAAATGATAAACAGGTACGACGATTTAAAAAAGAACATATCTCAAATGGCGTCACAGGATTCACGTAGCCGACCCCCACCTAATAAGAAAATGGCGTCCATTCATTGGCTGTTGCTTCGGAAGATTCACATCAGAATCTCGACGAGCCAACTGCTCTTGAGATATTACAGGGACACAATGAAGCTTCAGATGCTATTTACAAGTGTTCCAACTTTGCCAATAAAATCATGCATATCGGGAAAATGTAGGAATATATACTGCCAAAGTGATAAAGCATTTGATAAAACTACAGATGAATATGAAACCAAATACACACACCTCTACTTTTGTTGATTAAACTAAAGTGAACTAAGAATTACCATCGGAAGTTAGTTAATTTGACTGATGTTGAAAAAATCAGCACCACCTTCAATATCATCGGTTTTGATGCTCCCATTTTGAGCCATGAGTACTCTATACACTCTCTTCGAGCAAACCTCTCCTAATCTTCTATCGCCACCAAGTAATCCTTCGACGGTCAAGTCCTTCAGAAGAAATTCCTTTTCATGCACCTGAAATTCCAAAATATGAAAAACACAAGTATTTTAAGAGGCAACACAAGCAAGTCAAAGCATTCATCTAGCTGCTCCCTTAATATAGAACTAACCATTACTGTGTGTAACAAGACGTTTTTTGCCATCATATCCACAATTCATTGAAAATGTCTTTTCGTGTTTGTTTTTAGATACTAAATCTTGAATATGAAAAACTCACTAACTTTTTAAGAAATATTAACATAAAGAGCTGGATAAAATTTGTTACATTGAAATGCAAGATGCACCGTGTGGGATTCAATTTTCCTCCTCAATCCTAAGAGTCTTAAACAACCAGCATATTTGGTGTTTCCACCACCAAACAATGATAGGGAGCAGTGCCACGGAGAAATTTCCAGACGACAAAATAAGGTGAACACAGAAAAGGATCATTTACACCTACTGTAACCCTCAAATAGACCTTAATTTTATATATACACACACACACACACTTCCCTAACGAGGGCATCCTCATTTTATAAAATGAGGATAACTTACTAAAAGACAAAAAAATACGGGCTCCAATGCACTAATAAACAAAACAACACATATTTCAATAAAATTTTGTCTTTTGGCAGCCATCCGCATTTTATAGAACGGGGATGCCCTCACCTAAGAATGACTACACACAAAAAAAATAAGGCCTCAATGAAAATGGTAACTGCCAACAACAAAAGTGGACGAATCAACTGCAAGACATTGTACTCACAAAACTAAACCAATTCCGCCATTAGGGAGATTAACAATATATTCTTTAACTCCTATCCTAGATACTACATAGAGTAAAATAAAGTCATTCAATTTCCAAGCTCATACCCTCATACAAAGTGAATAAAGTCATATATACCAACAAAAGACAATGCCGGATAGACATCACATATTTAGTATAAATTATCAACCAGATATAAAGAAGGCATATTTTTAGCTTTTACACTTACAGATTTACTAGGGTCCATATAAATGCTCAAAAGAGCTTTCATAGTGGGGTACTTCTTCCATATAGCAATTGCATATCGTGGCTGTACCTTTGGAATAGCTACCAAAGCTTTTAACCTGAACATTAGAGAAGATTCAGAGATAAAAATGCAGTGCCTGAACAAGAAGCAAACTGTTAGGACCCAAGAGGCAAAATAGGAAATAGGGAAGGGTAGATAGGTCACTTTAGTTATTTAGTATTTACATATAAATTAGGATGTTTGTTTCTTTTGGGAGGAGGCTATCATTTTGTTGAATTTGGAATTGGGAATGGGGGAGGGGAAACCCTAGGGAGGTTGCCAACACCTCAAGTTGAGCAAGGGCTGGTGGAATTGTTTCACCTTCAACTATTTTGTATTTCAGTTTAGTTTTTATCAATTAAAATACAACTTTATCTTATGTTTTTGGTGTGATTTCTTGTGATTGATTTGAGGATTTTGGGGTTCCATCAATTGGTATCAGAGCATTACGCTCCTTGGCTTGGCCTTTGTGGGAATCGTATATCAGAGAAAGAAGAAGAAAATCAAAGCAGAAATCAGTCACAAAAAAAAAAAAAAAAAAACAAACAAACAGTAAACAGTAAACAGTAAACCCTAACCCTAACTTTGACTGCCGCCACCTACCTCCACCTCCACAGCCACCCACATCGACGGCCGTGACACCCATTGTACTCAGACGACGCCGGCGACCTAATCCTCACCATCGCCGACGCCAAGACGTCACAGAACCACCGCGTTTCAGCGCCAATCAACTGCGCGTTTCGCGGTCGTCGCCACCTCAGCCACCGTACGCCGTCGACCAAGCCACCTTCACACCCCTCTCACGCCGGCGACTTCACCCAGGCCTCTGTCATCGCCGGTCGACGTCCGTATCGCCGGAAAAAGCCAGAAACAGCGCCAATAGTCGTGACTTTCTTCTCTTCGATCCGCCGCCTACGGCGAGATTCTGACGACGCCGCCACCACCAACGCACTCAGCACGTTCTAATCTTTCAGATCCGACCACCCCTTTGCATTTCCGGCCACCGGTAGGTTATTTTCATTTTCACCCCTAAAGTTTCTGATTTTTGCGATTTGGCCCAGAAAATTTCAAATTCTTTCATTTTAGCCCCTGAGCCTACTGTTTGTTAAAAAAAAAAATGAGGAATGTTGGGAGTTCGTACGAATTGGATAACATACAGCAAGATGGTTCTATCTGTGACTATATTGATAAGTTCGATTGTGTGGTGGGATCAATGTCTTACATATCCGAGTACCATTTACCGGGCATTTTCATTAATGGATTGCGGTATGAGTTGCAATCTGAGGTTCGAGATGGTTTACAGTACTTGAGGGTGATTGATCTTGAAGGGGTCAAAAAAATAGCCCTAAAGGCGGAAGAGAAACTAGCGGAATTGGACAGATTGGCGGAATTCAGAAAACAGAGAATGATCAATTCACGCAAGCCTGAAAGATCTCGAGCCGTTAAGGGATTCGTGTACCAGTCAGATGTGAGAAGTTTAGATAGAGTTGAGGAAGATCCTTGGAAAAAGTTTGACTCAATGTTGGAGAAGATGCAGAAGATGATAAAAGGATCAGATGCCACCACCTCACTTCAAGAGGCAAGTATTGGCCTACCACCGCTTGTGGAGAACATTGGGAAAAAATCTGAGAACCTTCCAAACGGTCGATCGGGAAAATTCAAGCAACTTCCTGCGGTTGACTTTCAGTTTCGACGTGATAAGGGGATTTGTTTTAGATGTGATGAGCGATTCCATCCGAGGCATGTATGTCAAACTAAGTCGGTTGATTATGTTGATGACGGGGATTCTGTCCTCATGGATGAGAGTGAAGCAAGTAATAAAGATGAATGTAATAAGGTGAATGGTGAAGAACTTGAAGTAGTGGAGTCTGTAGCCATTGAGGAGGAGGATCGCGCTCCAAAGGCGACAGAATTGTTAAAGAAACAAGAGCATGCTAAAAGGGAAAGACCATTGCAACTTTGGGAATTGTTGGAGAAAGACAATGAATCGGAACAGTTTGTTATTCATCAGAAGAAGAAATTGGAGGTGTCAGTTGTGCAATTTTTCGGGTTTATTGGTGGATTTGTTGTCTTCGGATCGGTTCTGCAAATGATTATCATGCACTCTTATCAATTGGCTGAATTCGTTGAGTATCTGGAGGAAGCTTGGGACTTCATCAGGACAATGCCGTTCAAGCCTGGGATATCCTTTGAGGCGATCGTCATATCCGCACTCCCACGTTGAGGACAACGTGTTTTTCAAAGGGGGGAGTAATGTTAGGACCCAAGAGGCAAAATAGGAAATAGGGAAGGGTAGATAGGTCACTTTAGTTATTTAGTGTTTACATATAAATTAGGATGTTTGTTTCTTTTGGGAGGAGGCTATCATTTTGTTGAATTTGGAATTGGGAATGGGGGAGGGGAAACCCTAGGGAGGTTGCCAACACCTCAAGTTGAGCAAGGGCTGGTGGAATTGTTTCACCTTCAACTATTTTGTATTTCAGTTTAGTTTTTATCAATTAAAATACAACTTTATCTTATGTTTTTGGTGTGATTTCTTGTGATTGATTTGAGGATTTTGGGGTTCCATCACAAACATGTTGCACACTAGAAGTTGGGATTAACTAGTGAGAAAGATAGCAAAGACATGGGATGCATGAGAGACAAGGAAGGCTCTAGTTAGCAAGGAAGTGAGCAAGTGGGATGCTCAGCTCAATAAGTGGCAGATAATTCAACAAATACGAGAGATAACTAGAGGATGACACGTAACTCATCAGTCAAAAGCAGTGCTAGTATTGTCCATATTCTGTCAGATAATCGTCAAAGTTATCAAAGTAACTGAAATGGGAAATGGGCTAACATTGCATAAGCTGATAAGCAAGACCCTCCACACAGTATCAAATTTATTTCGAAGAACATCCATCCAGTGTAAGTCTGTGTCTGAGCTAAGTACCATTGGCTGAATGCACAAAACATAGGATGTTCATATATTCTTTTGCAACAGAACAATATCAGGGTCAGTTTTACACATTTTGGATAAAATAACGTGATCTAGTAATAAAAAAGATGAAATTTCATACTAAATATTGTATTCCAAAACATCGATGGTAACAAGTAACAACTCTAATCAAACAATTTAAACATTTCATTTTTGCCAATTTTCTTCATCAGTTGAGTCAACAAAGTTGAAAACAAGATTTATGATACAAAGTACCAAATTCATAGCACAATCTTCTTAGTAAGAACAAAAAATAAAATTAAAAGTCAAAAGGATATTTACAAAAGTAAAAATTGTTGCAACATTAAAACTAACCAATGGTTAAAAAAAATGGAGAAATAAAAGAACAAAAAAAAAAAAAAAAGATAGAACTCAGCGTATTCAATAATGTAAGATATTCTGGGATTACTTGATATGACATATAGATTAAAAAAGTATACTCACCACGGGCTCTTTTTTATTAAATCCTTATCTACAGAGTCCTTCGGGACAAGGGATCCATTGGCATTTACAGATAGTCGAGTTAATTTCTTTCTGCAATTGAAAGTATGAAGAAGTTTCGGTGTTCAGACCATTGATCAGCTAAAATATCAAAAATAGATACGACAGATGTACACAAGCATACAAGACAAGGAAGGGAAGGGGAGTGTTTCTTCAGTAGTTCATAGTAACAAACATCTGAAAAACCTCTTACAGTAACAAACCCGAGGAATTTAAATAGGTTGGACAGCTAAACAAGATGAAGATAAAAAATTTGTTATAGGACACTGAAGGGTAAGAAACTAATAAGATGTAATATGTTCAAATATTAGTCGAATTTGTTTAGACATGAGATTTTCTGAATGGAGCTTCTTCCTTCTTTTTTGTTGTTATTTAAAAGGAACACAAAAGCAAGGAATTTATTTTATCATTGAGATAGAAAAGTATATAACCTGAGAAATACTATCAATTGTACATTACATAAAAAAAAAAAAAATTCCTGTATCACCTGTAAAAATACTTGTATACTGTTATGAGAGCATTAAAAACTAGTTTTCACATGAGTGGGTTCTTAAGTCTCAGCTTACTGTTATTTACCAATAACAATCAGAAATTTCTAAGTATAGCCCAAGAGTGGCTGTAGAGTTTCTAACATGAGATAATGTCCTCACTCTCAGCCAAGTAATTTATTGGTTGCTCAGGAAGATACTTCAAAGCTAAATCCAGAACTGGTTTATTATCAGATCCATGAATTAAACATACAGAGATCAGATTACTATTAGATTCCTTAGTAAAATCAATCCAAAGCAAAAACATAAAATGCAAAAGATCTCTTTAAGAAATTAACATCATCATATAACAATAGAAGAAAAGTTGAACACAAAAGTTCTAACCAATACTTGAGAAATTTAGAAACTTGATAGCAGATAAAGAAAGATTATCACCAAAGGTCACAATATAAATAATCGTAAGTGTTAAATCTGAAGTAATTTATTGATTCTTCCAACTAGTTGAACTTACAAATTACTGTGTTGATGCATGTCAATTATGACAAAACTAGAATGTATTTTTCCCATCTTGTACTCAAAACCAAGAAGATACTCATCACTAAGAGTTACAATACAACACCTGAATCGGCAAGAGGCTAGGCTACTCGTTAGACCAACAACATGTTCAGCTACTTCAGCTTCATCAATGCACTGCCTGGAATGTACCCTAACAAAATGAGTGGTCAATTTTGCCAGAACCTGTTACAAAAATTCTTTAGATACATGGAGCATAAATTTATGATAATTGTTTGCAATATAAGCTAGTTATTTGACCTCCTCAACAGGTGGGCGTCTCCAATCAGTATTATTTGCTGGATTCTTATACTGTTCCTTTTCCCTGCCACATTGCCCAAAAGAATGCAATATACATCTGATCCAAGTACAAATAGCCAGCAAAACAATAAGATATTAAACATACAATGCCTTACCTTTTATTGATATGTCCCATTAACCTATTTGTGAGGTAGCAAATTGTATGAGATGGATAATGCCTTCGAACTATAGAAACGTGATCCATAAGTGATTCATTGAGAACAAGATTACAGAACTCTTCTGCCTCATATACAAGTAGTACATATGGAATTTCCATTCCTTGGGGAGATAACTGAGACAAATAAATAAGAATAATTCAAAATGATAATAGTGGCAGACACGTGCAAATTATAGATGCACTAGAGCAACAAGATTCTTATGCATGCATATAACAATCTGACATCTGAGGGAACAGTTATTTTGACAATCACTGATGTTTCATTAATATCTAACTTTATTAGAAAAAGGAGGAAAGAGGCAGAAAACACATGAATATTGTTAGAATTAGAAAAGTATCTCTAGGATTGCTAGAGTTATGGCAATGATCTATAGGATTTGATTATGTAATTATGGGTATTTTTATTTCCTTTTCTAGTGTAGTCATTACTATATAAAGCCTACTCCTATACAATTCAATAGACATTTAATAATAAGAGGATTCCCTCTACTTTCACATGGTATCACAGTCAAATCGATTTTAGGGTTTTTCCTTTTCTTTCCGGCGCAAGTTAGCAGAGCGCTTCAATCACCTCTACCGCTGAAACCCTAGATTTCGCCATCATCACTTTTCACAGTCAATTTGGAAATCTGACACCACCACCGTGAACAGAGGCCGCCGATCTACCCATCCTCATAACCGCGCCACCTGAGGAGCTCCCATGCACCCCGCGCGCCTTCGCAACGTCTAAAATCCTAAACCCTAGCTTTTGTCGTTGCCGCGTTTCCCGTCATCGTTTCAAAAATTTCGCACCACCATCGTGAACAGACGATGCCGATCTGCCTACCCTCCAAACCGCAGCGCCAACACCGCCTCCACGCATTGCCACAACCTCCGCGGCCCGCGCATGTGACCCACACGCCTCCACTGTTTGCTGTTTGATTCTTGGCATTCCATATCCGTCTCCACATATTTTTCCGAGCTCTTTTCTACCATGGCAAAGCTCGGAAAGTGATAATCCTCTTCAACCTTCAACCTTGGGTAAATCAGGTGCTCCATTTCCTTTTCTTTCTGGCACTCATATTAATATATTATTACCCTGAAAAGTTAACTCGCCCAATGAATTATGTTTCCTAGGCTGCCTTTGTTGAATTATGGTTCATGGCCATTTGACCTCCAGTGAAGAGGATATCCTTGCGGATGGAAGAAAATTTTGGAAAAAGATTGATGCCCAATTATGTTATTTGCTCAGGCAGTCTATTGATCCTAAACTCATTGTCATCTTTAGGACTTATAAGACCTTCTATAAATTATGGAGTAAGGCTAAAACTTTATACACTAATGATATCCAACACTTCTATACTGTGGTTTTTAACATGTTTAACTTGAATCAACGGGATATGGATATGTCTGAGTGTATTGACCGGATAAATCACTACAAGAGGAATTTAACTCTATCCCACTGATTACTACCAATGTTGCTGACTAAGAACAACATAGGGAACAATTATTTATGGTATTAACTTTAATTAGGATACGATCTTAATTTTCTACTTATGGTTACACTTGCTAATGGTTCTAAAACAATCGCTAAAGGCCTAGGACAAACTTCTTCTGTTCCTTCCTTTCTGTTAAAATCTGTCATTTATGTTCCGAGTTGTCCTTTCAATCTTGTCTCCATTAGTAAACTCAATCAAGAACTTAATTGTTCCGTCACCTTTCTTAATAATTATGTTGTTATGCAGGAACAGGGTACATGAGGATGATTGGTATAGGACGTGAGTCACAAGGCCTCTATCACCTTATGAAGTCGATGTTTTGTTTGCTTACACCTTTATTGAATTTGTTGACGTCATCCATAATCGTTTGGGTCACCCTAATCTCTCTCAAATCCAGAAACTAATTCCGCAACTTTCTACATTATCTTCATTTCATTGTGAGTCGTGTCAACTTGGAAAATAAACTCGTGCTAGCTGCTAGGTTTCCCAAGCATGTCAATAATCGGGCTGGGTCCCCATTTGAGTTAGTTCATTCCGATGTTTAAGGTCTGTGTTGTGTCAACACTGTTATGGGCCTTCAATATTTTGTGACATTTATTGATGTCCATTCTCGAAACACTTGGCTATTCTTAATGAAATATCGTTCTGAGTTATTTTCTATATTTCAAAAATTCTATACTGAGATTAAACTCAATTTGGTGTTCCTATCCATTTGTTAAGTAGTGATAATGCTTGAGAATATTTCTCTACTGCTTTCACCACCTTTATGTCATCGTTGGGAATATCTACATGAGTCATCATTGAACGTAAAAACAAGCATCTCATTGAGAGATTTACTGGGATTTGGTGGTAAAAGTAGTAGATATTTGCATTATTCGCATGCCTTCCAATGTTTTATGTCATCGCTGAGATTTGATTCCTTCCCCCCCCCGGCAAATCTACAATTGGCTGCTGATGGGATTATATAGTGAAGGTTTGTTCTGATGGGCAAATTGACCATTTAAGGCTCGTATCGTTGCCAAGGGCTATACACATATATTTTATCTTGACTACAGTGACATATTTTCTCCTGTGACAAAGATTGATTTTTTCCGATTGTTTCTCTCTATGACTAATTGACTATTATGCGTCATTGACCCCTTTATCAATTGAACATCAAGAATGCATTTCTCCATGTCCATCTTCAAGAGAGTCTATATGGAGCAACCACCTGGTTTTGTTGCACAGTAAAAATATGGTTTGGTATGTTTGCTTCGCCGTTCTCTGTGTGATTTGGGAGATTTAGTGTTGTTGTTAAAGATTTTGGCATGACTCATAGCGAAGCTGATTACTCTATTTTCTATCACTATTCCAATGACAAATGCATCTACTTGGTGGTTTATGTGGATGATATGGTCATCACTAGAAGTGATCGAGCGGGTATTCGACAGCTGAAAACACACCTATTTAATCATTTCCAGACTATGGATTTGGGACAACTCAAGTATTTCCTTGACATACAGGTAACTCAGTCTAATCCTGGTGTAGCCATTTCCCAAAGAAAGTATGACTTAGATATTGTTCAGGAAACTGTCATATTAGATTGCAGACCTGTTGACACAATCATGAATCCAAATGTTAAACTCTTACCAAAAGAGGAGTCATTGGAAAATCCTAAGGAATACAAATTACTAGTTAAAGAGCCATTGGATGACTGAAGACTAGTTGGGACGCTGAACTATCTTACAACCACTCAACCAGATATTTCCTTTGTTGTAAGTGTGTTTAGCCAGTCTCTACAAACACCTTGTGAAAGTCATTGAGATTCTGTTATACAAATTCTTAGATATATATATATAAAGGGCAACAAGATTGACTATTATATGAAGATAAAAGACATACACAGTTAATTGGGTATTCTGATGCAGATTGGGCAGGTTCTCCTTCAGACGGACGCTCTACTACAGGATATTGTGTTTTGATTGGAGGTAATCTAATCTTGGAAGAGTAAGAAACAAGTTTTCGTCGCCAGGTATAGTGCAGAAACAAAATATCGAGCTATGGCCACATCTAATCCTGTGTTTCATAAAAGGACAAAAAACATATAGGTGGACTATCACTTTATCAGGGAAAAATTTTGTCTGGATGTATAGTAACTAGTTTTATCAACTCAAGTCTAATTAGCAGGTCCTCGCATTAATTTTATTTGTAACAAGCTTGGTGCATATAACTTAAATGCTCCAGCTTGGGGGGAGTGTTAGAATTAGGAAAGTATCTCTAGGATTGCTAGAGTAATGGCAATGATCTATGGGATTAAAATATGTACTTATGGGTAGATTTATTTCCTTTTCTAGTGTAGTCTAATGGCTATATAAAGCCTACTCCTGTATAGTTCAATCGACATTCAAGAGGATTCCCTCTACTTTCACAAATATAAAAAGACATAACGTATCTAATCAAAATACTATTAGAATCAGTCCAGTACTAAAGAGGTTGGTAGTTGGGAATGCAGACAAGTTCAGAGGATTATATAACTAGGTAGAAAACAATATGCATTGTGGAAATAAACACTTTCCCAAGTCAATCTTATGTTATGTATTTCAAGTAATAGGTATCAGTTAATTAAAAAAAAAAAATCAGAAAATTCAGCTCACTTCTCATGTAGAAAAGCTTATCATTTGGCAATTTCATGACGGTCCAACAATCATTGTTTTAAAATTCGGTTGAGGCGGCCGCCTCGCCGCCTCGCGTCGAGGGCGCGTCTCTTTCGGTTTTTCCAAGGCGGCCGCCTAACTACGGGCGAGGCGGCTTGAGGCGGCCGCCTCACGCGCAGTACTTTTTTTTTTTTTTTAAATTTTTTATTGATCTGTCATGTTTCTGCCAAGTTTCCTCAAATAATTTGTAGCTGTATAATATATGGACCCCAAAATGACTCATAGAAGAAACACAATTACTGAATATAATTTTTTAGATCTTGAAAGATTAAATTTCTGTTGCTATTTTATGTAATTAAAATTTTCAAAAAAAAAATGGAAATATATATAAACACACTTTATACAAAAATAAAAAATAAACAATTCCAAATCTTGTCAAATCAATTGAATGTAGATCTGTCTTCCAACCAACATTGGCTGGCTATTTGGAGTCTAATAATATTTTTTATGTAACAAATTCATATATTATTTATTTTTTCCCTCTAAATTAATCAATAGTAGTTCTAGAAAGAATAGACTGCATCAATTAATTAACAAGTTGGTTGGAATCATTTCTGTAAAGATTCTTCAACATAAGGTTAGGGATTTGCAAAGATTTGCTTTGTCCTCGAGGCGCCCGCCTCGCCGCCTTGAGGCGGTCCGCCTCGCGCCTCAATGACCGGCCGCCTCGATGGTTGATAAGCCCTCAAGTTTGTCTAGGAGTTCAGCATCCCCCACTAAACTTGTCAGCTAAACCTAGTCATGAGGATTCCCATCAATCTCTAATACCCTGATACTAATGCTGCATGAGGGAAGCAGTCCAATAAACAGGCAGACAGGAACACTAAAATAATTTTGACCTCTATATCAATTCAAACTACCCCAAAAGGAAAAAAGATAAAATAAAATAGGAATATCTTAGAACTTGAAAGGGTAACTAGATATAAAAACAGAAATAAGTAGTAATGTTATTCTGAAAAAATTAGCATTTGATAAGAATGCTGTCTCAGCCAAGTTATACAGACAACAGGAGGAGACAGATGAAGACAATAACCCAGGTTTAATTCATGAGTGTTTCCTAGTAGTCTACTAGTCTTCAACCAAAGATGTGCAGTCAAAATGCCATAAAACTTCACAGGAAAAAAGACTTCTGGTTATATTTTCTACTAAATATACAACATTTGTGAGGGTGATCAAGCATCAATATTCAATAACAACAAATTCATTACTTCAGTTAATTCCAACTATTCACAATAGACTGAGAACTACCCTAAGGATCAAAGTATGATATCATGTTACGAGTTCAAAGATACCTTGAGTATTGCAGCAAGAAAAATCTACATATTCAATCCAAGCAGTTACCTGTGAAATATGTTCTGGAACTGTCATGGTCCACATGATTGATCTTTCAATTGGATTTGATGTTATGCGGTATTTAATTTTTTTTTCTGCAAACCTTGTAAGCAGATGACCTGTAGGACAAAGTAGAGAACTTAGCCCATAACCGCATTACGGAAGCAGCAGACAATAAATTATCACGGGTGATCAATCACTGTAAAGAAAAGAAGATATTAAGAAAGACCCAACCTCCAACTGAGCCCAATTCAACTACTTTTGCATCAATTTCAGCCACAATAGAATCTTGTGCAAACTTCCCCTTCCCCCACTTCTGCATTTCTTTCTGCATTTTTTTCAATTCTGCAGCTTCAGCCTTCAATGCTGCCTTCTGCATTTTTTCTTCCTGTTTAACAGTTTCTGATCAGTTTAGCCCAAATAGAATACTATGAAGAAATTAGAACCCTCAATAAGGTACTTACTTCCTTCTTTTTCTTCTTTTCTTCCATAAAGAGCAATCTTTCCTCCTTTGTCATCTTCTTCTTCTTTCCCACTGCTTCATCTCTGCTTTTTTTCTTGTTAGCATTGACTTTTAAACTTATTTTTGTATTTAGCTGATTACCCATCTGCTCCATGCTAAAATTTTCTTTGTCAGGACAATCTTGTACCTGTTTGAATGTCATCAAATCATTAAAATTATAGGTAAACACACTGGAGAACTTGATTGCTACTGTAACTTCATTTTTATTTCCACGACAAACCAAAAAATAACACTAACCTTGAAAAAGTTTGCTAAAGATATAAAACAAAATATTCTACCCAAATTACAAACTCTTAGCAAACCAAACCAAACAAAGCCTCGTCCCACTAGGTGGAGTCGGCTTTATGGATCTTTTGACGTCATTGTGCTATATCTGAGATCATTATTTCATCAAGCTCCATAAAACCTAAGTTTTTTTATGATTTATGTCCATGTCAACTAAGGCATTTCCCTTTCTCGTTTGATATATGACAGTACCATTTGCTCTCCTTTTCTCACCTGATCACTTAAAGGTCTACGTTGAATATGTCCAAATTATCTTAGTCTTGTTTCTCTCATCTTCTCATCAATCGGTGCTACACCTACTTTCTTCCTAATTGCTTCTTAGGACCCTTTGTGTCTCAGTGCGCCTTGCGCCTTTAACAACACTGTGTTTTATGTGCATGAGAGGATAATAAAAAAATATCTTTTCCCTTCGATTCCTTGATAGTCTCCTTTCCCCTCTTTCAAAGTCGTGTATTCTTTTCTTTACAAAACATAAATTTATATACATCATTATTCTTTGTTTCAGTATAAGAACTCTCATGATTGCATAAAAAATAATAATAAAATGTGAATCAAACTAAACAAATAAAATAAATTAATGGGATAACTGGTAATGCTACTATGAAGGAATCAAGAAACAATATTCAATCCTTTAAATGAACTCTTACAAAAAAAAAATTTAAATCTCAACTAGTATTTTAATTTGAAACTTACTGAAAATAGAACAATTCTCGTCTTTTTATGGCATTTTGTTAGATAAAATTATGCATGTTTGACTGGTTAACCAGCCCTTTGACTGGTCAAAGGTGCCGCTTGGGCGGCGCTTGGGCAAGTTAAATTACCAAAACACCTTACCCTGTCTACCGCCTTTGACAACATAGCCTTCCATGCCTTTCAACAAGAAGTTTTGATACACTACAAGTCTACAACTACATATTCTGGGTTTGAAGTAATATTAAATGCTTTGTACTTCTTAAGTCCCGTTAAGGTTTACAAAGAAATGATTTAGTTTCAACATCCAAACGATAATGGTCAGCAAGTAATTCAGTTTCGATGATTAAGACCTAATTCTTTTTACATCACTTAATCCAAGTATGTTTCATTTTGTCTTCTCTCTTTTGCTTTCCAGTGGTCAACTGTGTAACCTCATCCTACCCTGCAGATACAGTTAGTCAATCCGAACTGCACAAGGACATCATAAGCACATCACGAATACTCCAATACCAAAGAAAAACACATAACATAACCTTCAGTTACATCTTTTCATAGTACAGGGCCCTAGTATCTTATACCAAGTGATTAAAGAAAGTTCTACAGACTTAGGGTGCGAGCTTCTTTACGGGATTTAGCCTTACTCCAACCAAAACCACCTAGTTGAAGAAGGGCATAATACATAATGAAACCTAGGCAGCCCCTTAATTTATACCTGGCATTATAGCCATCCAGTTATTCTTTAGAAAGATAGATACAACGCATATGAAGGACGAGAATGAGAAGACATGAAATGAAAGTATAAGATGGTAGAAACTAGAAACACATTTCAGATTTTGTTCTAAGCATGTTGATTCTTTTTAATAATCAACCAGCAAGAAATTAAAAATAAGAATCTGATGTGTTATTATCATAAAATCTCAATAAGAAATACCAGATCCACATCATATTCGGAACAGGTTGGCTGTGAAGAGCTGTCCCCAGACATTTGGATTAAATTGGTATTACCTGAAAAACAAACTTCCAGTAAATTTTATTTATAAAAAAGAAAACAAACTCTAGATCACAAAGTAAATATCTTTCTAGTACTCAAAACATTTCAACTTACCAATTCTAAAATTCCATTCTGAGTCCTTCTCATCATCAGAACCAGAATACAGTGTTTCATTCTTCCCCAAATTTTCCCTTCGAAAACCACTTTCAGATTCATTATCAGACTCTAGACATATCAATCTACTACTTCCTGTGACATAATCAAACAAAACCAACAAAAAATAAATAAATAAACTGATGCCATCAAGCACCATTAGTCCAACCTAAATACAGATTGATTAAGAACTCAATACTAGCTAAAAATGCAATAAACTAAATCCGGAGTTACTTCGGGTATAACTCTAATAAACACCAAGCACAATAAACTATCAAAACACTCGATTGTGGTTCAAGTGTAGCTGAATTAGACACCACGTAGCAATCCAACGAAATTTTGAGTGGCAAATACAAATAAAATGTATACAGTAGACATTCAATTTGCATTATTTAACAGTAAATGATAATAACATTTCAAAATTACTTTAAAAAAAAAATAGACAGTGCTCAATTGCTAGGCTAAAAATTCCTTATACTCTAATTTCACAAACGAATAAAAAACACTGCTGAACCTGATAAATTTTTGTCCGAAACCCTGATTTGAGAATCAAGCGAAGAGCGCATGGTGCATTTGACCACAGCAACATCGGATATCGGCGTCTCGGCGACGAAGGAGGGCGTGGACGACGATGTCGTGGCAAGGCCCGGTTTTTGCGGAGTCGGATCGTCGTCGAGGACAAGAACAACCGGGTCGGGGCCGGTTCGGAGTTTTTTGTAGGGGCATTGGATTGGGGTTATGAGGACATTCTGGTCTTCTTCGTCTGATAAAATGATTGGCTGAGACATTGCAGGAGTTGTCGAGAGCGAACCGGAGAGAGAGAGATGGTGGGAGTTTTGTGTACCGATGGTTTCGAATGAGCGCGGGATAGTCGATGAATGAGGACAGTGTCAAATATCATCTGGATCCCCATAGTTTGTAATTATTATTATTATATGTGTGTAATGTGTATGTAATTTAAGGATGTCAATTTAGCTAGTAAGTCGTTGGTATCCATCCGATATTTTACAGATATGGATAAGGTTTGATTTATCTTTTAATAATTAGTATGTGGTTAGTGGGTTGAGTATTATAAATCGAAATCGTGACGAGTAGTGAGAATGTTTGGTAAACAGAAAAAATCGACGAATACCTATATTAGGTATCCACTGTAATATCCTGAATTTTTAGAGCAGTTTTAGAAAATTCCCAGATCGAAATTTAGATCTCAGAATGGAATATTATTAGAGTATATGAGTTTGAGTGTTGAAAAAATATTAAGCCGAAATGTTTTGAAGTGGTCTTTCGAAGCATTGGTAATCGCGTAATTCGAAAGGACCAGTTACGCGTATTTTCGGGAGTTTTGATGTTTCGGCAATATAATCTAGTAAACGAATTCTGATTTAAGTGATTCTTGAACCGTTGGACTCGTTTTTCCGAGACAGCAACTTTTATGTTGAACACGTTTCAAAATTGCACTAGAAGTGCCTCAAAAATATAACTTTTCGAAAGAACCCAATGAAAGGGCCTGTTTCTAATTTTGTGGTGGTCATTTCATAAATTTCATAAAGTTATTAAATAAACCCCCCAAGTTCCACAAATTGTAAAACTTAGCAAAAGTCTCTAATCCCTCTATACGACCCCTCACGCACACTTGGAGAGAGAAGGGCCAACGGCCGGTCGACGGCTCTGACTAGAACGCCCCGCCACCATGCATCGAGTGGTGACCAGCAGTGGTCCCAGAGACGCCAGAGACGATGAGAAACAGTAAAGAAACGTGCACAGCTCACCAACCTGATCCCGACTCACCGTTTCGTTCACGTGTCAAGCCACTTACCAAATTGAAGCCCTCGGAGAGTACGACAAGGTGATGGTTTCGGTATCTTCAATCTGTACTCGGTTGCACACAAATCAAGTAAATAAATAAACATGAATAGTGAAGCTCATTTTGCAAATCAGCTCTGATTCGAATTCCGTCGATTCCTACGCGTTCGTGGGTGCGTAGAGAGTCTGCTGGTACCCTTGGAATTTTGGTAAGACCTTCCGATGAAAATTTGATATTTTCAAGTTTAGTTTATTGTATTCGGATGTTTCCAATAGTGTTGTAGAGTAATATATTGACTTGTGTTGTATTGGATAAGTTAGAATGTATCGAATTTGTGCTATTGGTAGAATTCAGGGTGAAAATCAGAATGAATTGGATCGATTCGGTAGGATTAGCGAGTTTCCGGTAAAACCAGATTTCGCACGTGTCTATGCTTTGATGAACGAAATGGTAGATATGAGTTAATTATGATGATATGGTAATGTGTAGATGGTTTCGAAAAGTTTCAGAGGGTCCAGGATCAATCCATAGCGTTTTCGGAAACTTTTTCAAAAGATTTTCAAAAAACGCGTGATGTAAGGATTTGATCTAACGAATTATTTTAGAACGTTATATTATGATGTATTATGGGTTTTTAAATGGTTTTGGGAGATACCGAAAAGATCCGAAATGTTCCGGATCTGTTCGCAACACTTTCAGACTTTTTAGAGGATTTTCGGGTTTTAGACCGGAAAGTGAATCTGATATGTAACATATGTTAGATTTGTGAAGTTAAATATTTGGAGAGTAATGAAACTAAAATCGTTGAAACGAATTTAATTTGGGTGTTTCGGGAAGATCTGAAACTTTTTATAATTGAGTGGATAATTCCGCATATCACTAGTTCTAATTATTTCCAACGAGACGCTTGTTAATGAAATATTTTTACCTCAACGCTTGACTCATGCTTTCAAGTTTTATGATTTATCGTTATGTTTTCGTCAAGGCGTTTGACGATATGTTTCTATCCCGGCGCTAGACTATTGTTTTCACGATTTATTAATTATGATTATATTTTCGCTGGGGTTATAGGGTCCTCACAATCGAAAAATGGTTGGCCCACTACTTTGTCGACATGGTCCTGTTTATACGATGTTCGATTAGGGCGTGTGATTCGGATAGTGGACACTTGATAAGTTTTTGAAAAGTCTGTTTACAAGAAGACTATTTTGAATGATAAGCATTCGATTTCCGTTCACATTTTTAAAAGACTTGTTTTTTACTAAGACACACTTAGTGTTATGGAAATATTGATTTCAAAAGAAATATATTTTAATGAGACATATTGGACTTCATTTATACTATGATATGATATGTTTCTGTTACAACACTTGCACCATATTTTTATGGTTTTATGTTTTTTAATTCGTCATGGCGCTTGTATAGGGCTCTGTTAAACTGCAATAGACATGCCCGCTACCCTCTGCCGATATGAGTTTTTTTCGTTCATTGTCTGATCCGTGTGCGCGATCCGGACATTGGATGCTTGTTATATTTCATCAATTGAGTTGGTCTTGGATGCTTGACATGTATTTACGAGGAATATGGTTTTCGAATTTCTCTTTGTTTACAGTAAAGAGTTTTTATGATGTGATTTTAAAATGATTATTGAGTGATTGTTTTAAGTTTTTTATGTTGACGATGTATGTGATTGGTTGTGTTGAACCTATATTTATAAATGATAGAATGATTGTGGTTGTTTGACATCTTCTGAGCTTGAGGATCTATGAAATTTGCTTGCACAAGGGGTTGTGTTCGTTATATGTGATTATGTATCGGTATTGATTGATGATTTGAACTATACAAGGCAGTGTATATGTATATTTATGATTTACACTTATGTTCTTGTGAATTTCGAGGGATACGTGTGTTAATATTGTCAGTTATACGATATTCTAAATATTTGGTTATGTGTATATGAAAGTGTTAGCGTGGGAAGTGTTTTCAGGTGTGTATGACTGGTAAATAAAAGATTTGAGGATCAATGTAGGTTAAATGTTCTGACATTGTATAGGTATGTATATCTAATATATTTGAATATGTATGGTTGATGTGTTTGGACGTGTATGTATATAAGCTCTAGTGCTAAAAGATTGTGGATAAGAACGATTATAAATGAAGATCCTAATATTGAACATACAAAAGTACTAAGTGATATATCAATGAGTTAATATAAGAGATGTTCTCTAAATTTGTAAAGGCATATGTTGCAATGATATGGTTTTGATATATAGCTGAAAGAGTATAATAATACTTGGTAATTGGAAAAATTTTGTAACTGTGCAACTTCAAATAAGTCTTGGGTAAGGATTTTGTATGCTTAGTTAGTAAAGGTTAATTGGAAGTTTAAAGGATTAAGAGAATGAGGATAAGAATAGTTTACGTAAAGTTTTTGAATTTATAATTATATATTAACTTATTTATGTTCAATTGGTAATGTTATTTTGTGTTTGACTTGTATGCTTGTGTCGTGCTTGATACGAGCATGGTTACTTACTAAGCTTATAGCTCACATAAAATCAAATTATTAGTTTTGTAGATTGACAACCTGGTCGATCAGCCATTCAAGTTTGGATATCTTGCTCGAGGAGATGGATTACTCAAGTTGCAGTCACCCAATCTAGATTCATGGGAATAGTCATATAATTTAGAAATTGTATTACATTTGTATATGTTTCTATCGATTAAGCATACTATTATATGTATGTAATTATAAGTAATAATTGTATGTTTTGATTTGGGCACAGAACCCTGAAGATTAATGATGTGATTTGATTTGTTTTGAGTTTGGACTAGAAGTCATGTTTGCTTATTTGATATTTGTGCAAGTCTTTTTTGGGTGCTGGACTGTGATCCAGATTGTCTATTTTTAGGGGCATCATGTCCGTTTATCTTTAAATTTGTGGCTCGGGGAGATGGGTTATTCTTACTTCCCGCCGGTAGTGTCCTACATCTGACGGGATATTATAGATTTGGTATCAGAGCAAAAGATTTAGGTGTCGGTGACTGCAGCTACATGATATCTGATCGTCTAAGTAAGTATTTTGTTATGTATATACCATATAGGTCTTATGTTTGTAGCGTGATTTGATCTCTCTAGTATATGATGTGGTATGTTATAATTTAGATTTGGTATGAGTAAGATTCATTTGATGTGCATGATCTGTCGTCACATGATATGACTTGGATTTGGTATGGATGGAATGAACTGTATGTGAATTAATAAGATATGGTTTGATGCAATTCGATTTGATGTGATTTGATATGCTATGAATAAGTTTCTTAGAAATTGAGTGATTTGACATGTTCTGATTTGATATAGTTTGATCCAATTATGATCAGATATATCTGAAACTTCCTGGATATATGAGTTCTGATAGGATACCATTTTGGTATAATTGAAATTCATTTGGTGATAGATTTTTATTTGATCCTGATGATGTATTGACACTGTTAAATATGAATTGATTAATCTGATCTGTTATGTTTTTGCTTGAATTTGATACGATGTGATAAAATATTTATTAACGTCGAATGCTTGATTTTTAACGACGCAAAGAGTAAGATACCTCTTAGATATGGATTATATGGTTTCGATTTATATGTTTAGCTTCAATTGATCAAATTTAAGGACAATAAAATTTCTGAGGACGAAATTTTTATAAGAATGGGAGAATGTAATATCCTGAGTTTTCATAACAGTTCTAGAAGGTTCCCAGATCAAAGATTAGATCTCATAATGAAATGTTATTGGAGTATACGAGTTTGTGTGTTGAAAAAAATTAATTCGGAATGTTTTGAAATGATTTTTCGAAGCTTTGGTAATCACGTAAATCCAAAGAGCCGGTTGCGCGTATTTTCAGGATATTTTTTATTTGGGGAAGTTTTGATGTTTTGGCAATATAATATAGCAAATTAACTCCGATTGTGGTGATTCATAAACCGCTAGACTTGTTATTTCGAGACGAACAACTTTTGTGTTGAATACTTTTTTGAAATTTACAATAGAAGAGCTTAAAAATGCTAATTTTTGAAAAAACCCAATAGTAAGGGTCTGTTTACAACTTCGTGGGATCATTTCATAAATTTCAGAAAGTTATTATATACACCTCCAAGTTACATAAATTGCAAAACTTAGCAAAGTCTTTAATCCCTCATATACGACCCCTCACACACGCTTGGAGAGAGAATGTCCAATGGTAGCCGGCTGGCCGATGTCATAGACTGGAACGCCTCGCCATCCTGCATCGAGTGGTGGCCAGCGATGGTCCTAAAGACGCTAGAGACAGAGAGAAACAGTGAAAGAAATGTGCGTAGCACAATAACCCAATCTCGGCCCGTCACTTCGTATCATGTGTCAAGCCACCAACCAAATCGAAGCCCTCAGATAGTATTACATGATGGTGGTGTCGGTTTCTTCGATTTGTGCTCTGTTGCACGCAAATCAAGGAAAGAAAGAAATGTGAATAGTTAAGCTCATTTGCAAATGAGCTTTATTCTAATTTCATCGATTTATATGCGTTCATGGGAGCGAAGAGAGTCTGTCGGTACCCTCGAAATTTCGTTAATCTGCCGGTACCCTCGAATTTTTGTTAAGACCTCTTGGTGAAAATTTGATATTTTCAAGTTTAGTTTATTGTATTTGGATATTTCCAGTAGTGTCGTAGAGTAATGTATTGAGTTTGGAAGGTTTGGTTTATTGAAAGGTTTAGTTTATTGAAAGGTTTCGGATCCGTTTGTAATGATTTCGGACAGTTCGGAGGATTTTCAGGTTTTATTCAAAAAGTGCATATGATTTGGTAGATTTATAAAGCTAGATGTTTTGAGAGTAATGAAATTGAAGTAATTGAAAACATATTTAATTTGGGTGTCCCGGGAAGATCCATAAGTTTGTTATAGTTGAGTCGGGAATTCCGCGTAACACCGATTTCAACCTTTCCGTTTGTTTTGGCATATTTGACTTAGATCAGGAGTGTTCGTGAGATCAGGTAAGTAAATCTTGAAAGGAATATTTTATATATAGTTTGTTTGTTTGTTTGTTTTTTTATCTCTATAAGAAATATATGCATTCGTTTAGCCTTTTCAACCACCATGGGTTTGGGTTGATTATAGCCATGTGTTTGTGTGGTTTGGTATGGTTATACATATAATCTTATATTATGAGTATACAGATAAAAGAAATAAATAAGTTTGAATTATGTTATTGATATGTATTATGATTATGATTATGATGTTTCTCAATATATAATTTATTTGTCAATATTCGATGGATTTGAAATGTATTATGCGATACGTATGACCTGTGAATTCTTACTAATGAATGATGAATTGATATGTGTCTGGTTGCCATTGGTTGTTTTTTTTTCTGAAATAAGTGAATTGCAAACCTGTTTTGAAACATTTTACAAATAAAACAAAAAGATTTTAACTTCACTTCTGATATAAGAAGATTTTGCCACAATGTGTGTTCTGCATTTTATTGGGCCTTGCCCATCTGACTATGGTCGTTCTGTTACCTTCTGTCTACATGGTCCTATTTCGGACAATATCCGATTAGTGCACGCGCTTCGGACACTGGACGTCTGATTTTCCTTAGTTGAGTGAGTTAATTCCTAAACGTCTGTTACGATTTTATGAAACAAGGATTTTGAAATTTGATTTCGATCACAAAAATCAGTTTTATGATATGTTATTAAAACTTCAGTTTTTACTATTTATGATATTTTTATCTATATTCAGATATTTTGATATTTCGATATTTTGATTTTACGATACTTATGATTTATGCGTTTTCTGATACTTTTTATTTATGTTTTCAATGATACTTTTGGTTTATTATTTTTCTGAAAGTTTCTGAGAAAAAAATTTAGATAATTTGGTTTATACGTTTTGATTGGATGTTAGATAATACGTTTTACACCACGATGCTTATATGAAAATTTTATGGATTTTAACCCTATGTGGCACCTGTTTTGGGGCCCAGACCATCAGAAAATGGCTGACCGACTACCCTTTGTCGATATAGTTCTGTTCGGACATTGCATGTTCTTTGCACATGACTTGAGTAATAGACACATGTTTAATTTAATGTTACTGGTTTTTAGAAACTTCTGATTTCATAAAGATTTATTTCTACATAATATGGATTTTTAAAGATGACTTATGTGTATTCTGATTTTTGATGATGTATGAGACGACTGCATAGAGTCTGTAATGTAATTTTTGATTCTGATCATGAATGTGTTATCTATAAGGCTTCCGTATTGTGTTTCTATTTCTGATAAGGAATAGGTTATCTATAAGGAATTTGCATTCTAATTTCAGAATATGCTAACGAATGAAATCAGTTTTTGACATCTGTATTTTGATTTCTATTCTAGGTTATAAATGAAATTGACTGTGTGGAATTTGCAGTGTGATTACCGTAACTGATATAGTGTATGATTGTCTGTAAAGAATCCGTAATGTGATTTTCCTTTCTGATAATATATGTGACTGTCTGTAAAGAATCTGTATTACGTTCCATTTTGGATAATGAATTTCATTTGGTTGTATAATGATCACTTGTGTATTTTTTGTTTCCGTTGTGTTAATGAGTCTGACTTTGTGGTAATCGTATTGGAATTGTGTATGTGATCAGTCTGTTTTGATGATTATGGTATGTTGATCGCTTGTGTGTTTTCTGTTTTCGTTGAGTGAATGAGGTTGACTTTGTGATAATCGTGTTAGACTTATTTGTGCGATCATTCTATTTTGATGATTATGTTGTGTTTGTTAGAAAGAAGAGTTGGAGACTTGTATGAGTCATGTTTTTGAGTGTATATATTTGTATGTATTTCGTAGTTTGAATGCTCGAAGAAGTTTACGTATAAGGTTTCTGATCCGCACCAGGTATGTTTTATGAATTCAGTTTTTGGGTCTGTTTGTGTAAATGAAATTGGAAGATTGTATGTTTTCAAGAATGTAAGGAACAATATCGAGTTTAAAGGTAGTCTTACAAACAACTGCATTTATGTGTATATATATATATATATATATATATGTTTATATAAGTACTGAATTTGAAATTCACTATTATTTTCATATGACGTGAGCTGTTACTTACTAAGTTTTCTAACTCAAACCAAATCACTTTGCTAGTTTTACAGGTTGGCAACCAAATCGGCCAGCCATCAAGTTTTGGATGCTTATGCTCAAGATAAAGGATCACTCAGGTTGCAGTCACCCTCTCTAAAGTCCAGGGGATGTCATAAGAGTCTAGGAATTATGTTGTTTATATTTTTTTATCGTGAAATGTGCATTGGTATATGTATGTTTGTAAATAAAAGTTTAAATTTATATGTGTGATTGCGGGCACGAAGCCCTGATGTACTGATATTGAGATTTGATTTGTCTTGTGTTTTGACTGAATGACCTTTTTTATCATCTGATAAATGTTATAGGTTGTATTAGTGCTGGACTATATTACAAGATGTCTAATATTTAGGGTACGTCATGTCCATTTTTTTTAGATTTGAGGCTCAGGTAGATGTGTTATTCTTATCTCTTCCTGGAAGCATCCTGCCTCAGGCGGGGTGTTACAACACTACATTGCTACTACTAATACTTCTAATATCCATACCAAATACATCTTCATTGCTTACAATATCATCATAAGCATCACACTTTCAACTTCATATACCCATGCATTACGACCAACACTCATATATTAATAACTTGCATTTCATGCCACATATACAACCATAACAAAAATCCTTACATTAGATACATGCTTGCACAATTTATATCACTACCAAAAAGAAACACACAATCAAAGTCTCCATCCTCCTTTACTTTTGGCCATGACCCCCTATTCATGCTATATTACCTACATAATACTTAATCCATTACTTTATATGCTATACACCTTATTCATGCCATCATCAACACAACATCAATTTCCTTCTCACTACATTAATTTAGGCCATGGTAACAAAATAACCTATTTAAATTTTTAACAAATCAACCAAGCTTATAGAATAAATCAAGTTAATACATTACCGAAAATAAAAATTCAACATCCCCATCATCCCCTATAGATTCGGCCAAGCCATCTTTTTAGCAATATTGTGCACACTCATTATCTAAAGCTTAATCTAAGTTATTTCATCATGAAATGCATGAATATACTCTCCAACAAACCAAAACATACCAAATACATCAACTTTAAATCTAGGGTTCAAGTGAGTTTGAAAATGGGATTATAAAAATGCATGTATGAATTCGAAATTAGGAGAAGGAAATAGTTAATGGAGCTTACTTACTTGGAGATCAATTTGAAGAAAGCTCCAATTTATGTCTAGATGACATGAGAAGAGAAAATCAAAAATTTTGATGAAGGACATGAAAAGAGAGCTAATAAAATGAGTATTAGAAGATGATGAAAAGTAATAAGTTTATATAACATGGGATAGATATTTAAGGATTAAAATATTAATTTTTTTATAAGACACATGCTTAATCTTTCTAGAGTATTCATGAATTAAGAAGGGTGGCCAGGAAAACTCATATTTTGATGTAGTTCTAGTCAAAATTTGAAAAATATTCAACATGAAAGTTGTAGATCTTTGTCTAAGCTTTCTGACAATATAAATATCACCAAAATCGGATATTGGTAGCCTAAGTTATGGCCAAGATAATTTCGCGAATAAATTTGTACTCATGCGTGATTTTATGATAGATAATACATCATGAACGTTGTAAATGGTCGTCAGTATCATATCGTGGTAACCAGGATGTTACACCCATGTGTAGGATTTAGGTGTCCATTTCGTGATCATTTAAATCCTTAGCTGAATTATATTCTCAAATAAAGTTCTTGATTGAGATTTGCTGACACGGGTCGGTTAGTAAAATCCATTAAGACCAGTAAATGTCGTCTATTGAAACTTGGTCTCATGGTTTATCCTAGTGAACTATGAGTCTTGGAAGACTCGTATAAACATGTAGGTGTTTATTTAATGAGCACTGAACGGCTCATTGGAAAAATTCCTAATAGATGGCACACCAACGTCATTAGGAATCTTCCCGAGTCAAGTAGCATATGTGGTCATTTGACTTGAGATACCACTATTGATGTATCAATGATTCTCTACACTTTGACAGCAGTCACTTCACTGGTCAATTTAGACCAGACATCTGCCTATTTATTGGGTGTTGACTGATGCTCATGATATCATGTGATGTATCCAGAGAGGATCTGTTAATCCTGTATGTGAGATTTAGGTATCCATTTTGTGATCCTTTAAATCCTTGGTTGAGGTATACTGCAAAAACTAGTTCTGAGTATTTATCTAGAGAATTACGAATATGTCATGACACGTACAAGAATTGTACACTATAGTGATTTAACGATCTCATATATATCTCTTGTACAATTCAGATAGCCTATGACGGAAAGACTATAAAATATGCTTAGAACTTGACTTGTATTATTCAACGTGGTTATCTGTGGTCATCATAATTTCTGAGTGAGAAGATTATGGACACGTAATATGTTTCGTGACATATATACCTGAAGCTATAGAGTCCCACTAATAAAGTATACTCGTAAAACACTGAGATAATTAATTACGAATAATATGGATTATTCGTAACCTTACACATGTCGGGATATTTAATATCTAATGTTTATTTGTATATGATATATAATTTGATTAGATAAACATTAGATACAATTAAATTCTGATACATGTCATTTAATAATTATTTAATTAATTAAAAGTTAATTAATTTAATAATTATTTATTATTATTATTAGAATTCTCTTGGAATATCTTTTAATTAAAGCTTATAAGATAAGCTCAATACATGGCTAAATGTTAACCATATATTTGTGACAAAATTTGGCATCATTTTAGCTTTGTGTTAAATTTTATCAAAATGACTAAAATACCCCTCCTTTTATAAATCCTAAAATTTCGGCCATTTAGCATTTGGGATGGCTTGTAAAATTACTGGTTTGATCAATTCACCAAAATTAGAGAAGGTCGAAGAACAATTGGAAGCAATCATTATAGAAATTAAGGTAATTTCTAATTTAATTTAGTTGAAATAGTTTTTTTTCCCAATTGATTATATATAATATAATAGAGATTCTTTCATTATTGGGTGTTTATGGATGTTTAGAAACCCTAATAGGATATCCTTAATGTATGTGTAAATCTAATTAGACTAGTCAATGTAATTAGGCTTAATTACGGTGTAAGACACCAAATTATCATTCTAGAGTTAATTTACCCACTCTTTGGTGACATAGAACTGTTCTAGAGTGACTTAGAATTGTTCTAGGGTGAATTTGTGGTGGTGACTCTCCTAAGTATATTTTTGGATTTATTAATTGCTTGAATTTTGAATTTAGGTGTTAATGTGATTAATTACATAATTACTTCAAAAGTGTTGATTTTGTGAAATTAAGGTGAAGTGGATGAAATTGGATGTGTGATAATGCGTAGGAAAAATTTCCAAAAAAATATGACCAAAATACCCCTCCATTTATATTATCAAATGATATTTTTAACATGTCACTCACGCATTACCAGTGGCTGAAAATGGTCTGCCTAAAATGATAGAAGCTTAATTATACACATGAGATGAGCTACTTATGTCAAATATATCAGAATCCATCGAATAATAAAAATTAGCTACTTGAACAAACACATCCTCTATGATTCTCGTAGGCAATTTTATACTCTTATCGGCAAGTTATAAAAATCATGGAAGATATGATCAATTTTAGAAGTACCCATATTACAAGAAATACAATGAGATTCAGGGTCTTTATACTTTAGGGGCATGGCGTTTTGAATTATAGAACTCATTTACTCATTTAAGAAAGCTTTCTTTGTAACATTTAATTTGTGTTTTATAGTGTATAGGTCTTTCAAATTATTTGATATACATGAGAATTTGCCTAATTGCATCTAGTAAAGGAATATTGATATTCACGTACTTAAATACGTCAAGAAATTCAGAATTCATGTTCTTAACTTATGATATAATCCAATAAGGGTAAGGCAAAAGAGTAACCACTGTGGATACATCATTTTTCTTAATGTTGACTATGAAATTTCATTTTCATTTTCATTTTCTTGTGTTTAGTCAGCCTTTACTACAATTGGCACTGTTGGTATTTTTACACTCCTTGATGCTCTAATAGCTTACAATGAACCAATTTCAACATTTAAAACATGTGACAATTTTCTTGAGTTTGGTTTTTTTGGATTTGGGATCTTTTGCCTGGGAAATTTCCTTTTTCAAGTGAAGTTGCTTATTGGGACATGAAATTTTACAAGTTTTCTATGGCTTGGAAATTTGTGTTATTAATGGGTTGTTGGGATTGGATGAATTATTGTTATGTCCTTACCATGGCTTGCATTGAAGAGGCTAGCTTATCATTGCTACTCTCTTTTCCTTTTATGTGGTGCAATTTTGGTTGGAGGGATGACCAAATACAAACCATGTTTGCTCTTTATATTGCACCATGGTTCTTTGTAGATCATTGTAATTACAGTGAGAGAATTGGAAAAAAACTTTCAGGAAAAGTATATGTATGTATATCATTTCTTGGAAGATTTTGAGATGCTTATTGTTGATTTTGGTTAAGGTCATCCCTCCAACCAAAATTAGGGTGGTTTTTCCTTCTAGAATTATACGTATTGGAAAAGGGATTTCTATAAGGCTTTCTTTGGAATCCTTGACATTCACTTGGTTTTTGTCATGTTGGAGAACCTATTTAAATGAGGGAATGGTAAGACAATTGCTTGTTTGCGTGGGAGGGGTACCATGTTATCTTGTTAGCTGATAATTTGAATCACAAATAGAGAAAACCTCATTAATGTTAAACTTTCTTAGGTAAAATGCGTAAGTAAGGTGGTTTTAAGGCCATCCTCATCATTGAGGCGATACTTTACACTACCCGAATGTTTTAAGAAAGGTATCGAGCGGTAAAATATATTTCTTGTGTCTCAATATCTACAACTTTGCTGTTGATAAAATTTTCTAATTCTGAAGTTTTCAAAGTTAAAATTGATGACAGATCTAAAGTGTGTTATATGTAATTAGTTAAATCATATATATATTATGATGGCAATCCACTGAATTGCCATCATCTTTCACCATCATCTCCCACCAAACATGCTTGATGCAGTTGCAAATCAAATTTGCAATTGCATCAATAGGTGCGAGCACCTCTATAGAGGTGTTCTGCACTTCATTTTCCTTAGTCTGATTTCCACAATTCTTTCTGAAAATTTGTGGAGTTTCAGCTATTGTGTGTTTTATTTTTTTTTTTAAAGCTTTCTTGTATTTTCTTTTTCTTTCAGTAATAAAAATTATATGTATTTTTATTCAAATTATGAGTGACTAATTTCTTTTTGCTAGGATAAAGGGTGAAGATTTTAAAATGAAAATATAGATTAAGCTCACTTATATTATAATATATAAATTGTAATCTAATGATTAATACCTAATTTAAATATTAATTAATTATTGACAAACTTTGTTACCGCCTACATGACTGATTTTATTTAATTGGCATAATTGAGTACCTAACTAGACTTGTTATAGGCAAAAGTTATCACCGCCTTTATGGCTGGTTTTATATATTTTGACATAATTAATTCCTGAAATAAATTAATTGGGTAATTATGACAATTTATATATTATAAAAAATGATATTTCTAAATTTGAAATATTAAAAGTGGATCCCCTAACCCTAGTATTTTATTTTATTATTGTAGTCCAATTTAAAATTCTCCAATCACTTCAAACAAATCATGTCTTTTTATTTTTACTCAAATTATTATTTTATTTTACTAAATCTATTCCATGTGGATCGACCCCGGACTTACCAGGTTATTTTATTACTTCGACACTCTTATACTTTGGAGTAAAGAACCAATTTTAAGCGTGTCAAGTTTTTGGCGTCGTTGCCGGAGAATATAATTTAGTAGATAGAATAATAATTTTTTCTTTTCTTTTGTATTTCCTTTTTTGGTTATATTTTCAGCATCTCATTTTCCTTCTTATTTACATATGTGTAGATGCAAAATATCATGATTGATCCTATCCCCATCTAGAGATCCTTCCATAATTTTTTGTGACAACCCAATTCAAGAGATTGAAACAACTGAACAAGAAATTCAATTGAGATCTGAATTGACAAGAATAAGAGGACGTTTTTAGATCTAATCACAACATTTGTATTTTCTCTCTTGATTTTTCTTTTCTTTTGTCATTTTTTTTTATTTTTTTATTTTTTCCCACTTTATTATTATTATTATTATTATTATTATTATTATTATTATCATTATCATTATTATTATTATTATTTTCTTTTTATAAGTATTGCATTTGCATATTTAAATTTTAGCATATAGTCTGTATTTAGGTTGCATGAAATATTGGTCTCGATCATCTAACAGTAGATTAAATAGAGAGTCTCCATCACCTTCATCGTCAGTCAAAATGGTCGAGAACCAAAATGAAATTCACCAGCACGAGTTGAAAATCCAGTTGACCAGGAAGAAAATGAGTCTCATCATGACGATCTAATCATCCTACGACACTTAGAAAATTCATGAATCCCACTAGGACAAGATCAACATCTTGCATTATTTTTTCCCCCAGATGCAGCACGTTTCGATTTTAAGCAAGATGTTATCCAACTTTTACCCACATTCAACGGTTTAGAATCATAAAATCATTATTAGCACTTAAGGGAATTTCAAGAGGTATGTAACACATGCACAGACTAAAATTGCAGCATGAATATAATTCGATTAAAGTTTTTTCCCTTTTCTTTAAAAGAAAAGCTAAAATTTGGCTGTAGAACCTTAGGTCATAATCCATCCGAACATGGGATGATTTGCAAGAATGGTTTCTAAAAAAGTTCTTTCCCCCTCACATGACAAACTCATTTAAAAGGAGAATCACAACTTTCACACAAGAGTTTGGGGAAACAATTTACCAATGTTAGGAGAGGTTTAAAGAGATGTTGAATGTTTGTCCACATCACGAGTTTGAAACATGGAGGCTGGTCGCCTACTTCTACGAGGGTTTAACACCACAAGGTAGACAAGTAGTGGAAATGATGTGTAATAGTGAGTTTAGGGATAAAAATCCTGAAGATGCACTAGATTACCTAGAACACATAGCAGAGAATGCACAACAATGGGATACAGTTGGTACTTATGAGTCATCTATAAAACCACAATCATCTGTAGAGGTATGTTTAATCTTAGGGAAGACCATGACGTTTCTGCTACATATGCATCTCTAGTTAAAAAATTTAAGGCATTCGAAATGAGGAGGAATAATCATGTCAAGTCAGTGAAAGAAGTCACGTGTCAAATCTGTAATTCAAATGAACATGTCACACAAGTTTGTCCAACCTTGCCAGCCCTGCAAGAATATCTTCATGACCAAGTTAGTTCCATAAACACTTTCAATAGACCAAATCCAAACCCATACTCCCAAACCTACAATTCTGGTTGGAGAAACCATCCAAACTTCAATTGGAGGAATGATAACCAAACACAACCATTGCAACAACCTCCCCAAGTACACCAAAATTTCCGAAATTCCCAGAATTATGCATCATATGTCCCACCACCTAGGAAAACCATTGAGGATACCTTGCATGCATTCATTGAGAAATAAGAAATCATCAATAACCAAAATGTGTAAATATTGATTGATCTGTAAGATACTTTCTCTGAAATCACATATACATTGTCCATTAATGAGAAATGAAAGTTTCCTGCACAACCACAACCAAACTCCAAGAGTCATCAAAACCCTCACGAGGGTAGTTCTGGTAATCAACACATAGATCAAGTCAAATATGTTATTACTCTTCACAATGGTAAGGTCAATCACAGACATATTCTTGAACCTCGCGAAGTTGAAAATAAATCAGATTCAGAGGGTAAGGAATGGGTTGATGATAATAATTTTTCTCGTACACCTCAATTTCTTCAAGAATTAAAAATAAAGAAATTGAACAATTCCCCAGAGATATATGAAATATTCAAACATGTGAAGGCCAATATTCATTTGTTAGATGTCATCCAACAGATACCATTTTGTGCCAAATTTCTGAAAGACTTGTGCACCGTTACAAGAAAACATTAGGTAAGAAAGAAAGCTTTTTTAGCTGAACAGGTAAGTTTCATTCTCTCAACCAATAGTACATTAAAATACAAAGACCTTGGTTGTCCAACTATTTCATGTATTATTGGAAATCAAAAAATTGAACATGCTTTGTTTGATCTTGGAGCCAGTGTAAATTTGCTTCCATTTTCGGATTACCAACAACTTAATATTGGCGAGTTAAAACCAACTCCAACTACTCTTTTACTTGCCGATAGATCAGTCAAGGTACTAAAAGGAATTATGGAAGATGTGTTATTACAAGTCGATAAATTCATATATCATGTGGATTTTATTATCTTGGAAACACAACCTATTGCTGACAGTTATAAGCCAGTTCATGTAATACTTGGTCGTCTATTTTTAACAACAGATAATGCCTTAATTAATTGTAGGAATGGAATCATGAATTTTTCCTTTGGCAATATGATATTGGAGCATAATTTTTTTAACATGTGCAAACAAACATACAATGACGACAGTGAAGACGAGAGCATGGAACTAATTGAACCAATTGTGGAGGAATATATTCTGGGGAGTTTATCTGATCCTACGGAAATTCATACAACTAATTTTCTTGAATCAAGTACACAATTAAATTCGGATATTCCTAATGATTTCTTACTTGATTCTACACAAGTACTGGAAGATGATGGAGAGAAGCAAAATTTTGAGGAACGAGGAACAATGGAAGAAGAAAAACATGAGGAAACACCCAATCTGGAATTGAAGACTTTGCCAGAAGGATTGAATAATTCATTTCTTGGAGATGAACAAACTTACCCTATGGAAATTTCTTCCTCTCTCACAAGAAATCAAGAAGGAAAAATACCTCCAGACTGGAGCCATCAAGGCATGGAAGAAACTCTCGTAAAACTGCACAATCATTTTCCTTTTCTCCCCCAAAATACTCTGATGAAAATTTACAAAGCACGCACTGAAAGAATGAGGCTTCTTATGATCCATGGTATTCCTAGTGATATTCGTTGGGTAATTTAAACAAAGGTTCACTTGGTAGGTGAGTCATCTGACTCTTTCAATTTTTACATGTCTGGTTTAGGGAAAAGCATATGTGCTAAAAAATGAAGAGCAAAATAATTAGGTGTTTGTTATAAATATGCACGATAGACGTGCAACACTGGTTGTCGTTATTTAGGAATGATGTCTGACAATCGCGAAGATAAAATTCAATTCATTAGAGATGACTTGAGTAAGGAGTCTTTAGATGATATATCATTAACTCTTGAGATGCATCCTAATGGACATGTTCATCGAGTAATTCGTAATTTGCATACAGTCTGACTTTAAAAGACCATATTTTTCAATTTATAAGAAAATCAGATGGAAAGCATATCCCTGACCCATAGAGGGCATTCAAGCCGTTACTTGACGTAAAATCAGAGGAAGATGTGAGCCACAATCACAACTAACAGTACATATTATTTCAATTTATTGCTTTGATTTTATTTCATTTAAATTACTGTTTTGATTTCCTTTACTTTAATTTTTACCGAAAGTATCTAAACTTTTTGACTTTCACGATCCATTTAACTGTTCATCTGATAATTATCATTTTGCAGGTACTAGTGTATTTATTACTCACATTTTTTTAGGATCTATAAATTCAGCTCGTCGTTTCTCTCTTCAACGCATCTAGAAGAGAGAGAACAAAAATGAAGACAACTTCAAGAAGACGAGTCACTAATATTTGTGTGTTTTGTGGAACTAGCTTTGGAACTAAATAAGAATTTGTTGAGGCTGCAAAAGAATTGGTAGAGTTATGGCGGAAAGAAACATGCAGTTAGTATATGACATTGATGAGATGTGTTTCAAAGGCTGTACAAGAAGGTGGCTGTCAAGTTTCAAGGATCATTCCAAAATCTTTGGCAGACGAAAACCTCATCGGAAAATCAAATGGAGAAGAATGTATTGTCTTAGGTCTGTCTGAAAGACTTACTGAAATGATTAATTATGCTGACGTTTTTATTGCTTTACCAGATGGATTTGGCACACTGGAAGAAATATTCACAGTGGCATCATGGGCGAACTTGAATATTTACCAAAAACCCATTGGAATACTTAATGTTGAAATTTTTTCGATTTTCTTTTCGTATTTCTTATGGATGCCAAAGGACTTGGGTTCATTTAGAAATCGGTAAAAGATATCGTCCTAACTGCAAGAAAATCTGATGAATTAATTGATCAACTCTTAGCTTATGAACTAAAAATCGACCCCATTCTTTCCAAGTTGAACTGGTTTGATAATGATTGTGGCAATAAGCGTAAAGTGGACTTGAATCTTAATCTATAATTTTTCTTTTAAATAGTCGTAGATTCAATTGTCAATTCCACATTTATCAGATGATGTCTTCTAAACTCTATTTTTTCTTATTCAGACATTGGGTCTCAATTTGGTTTGGGGGAGGGGATAGTTGACTAGATAGTTTTTGTTTTATGTTTCATTGTTGTGTTTTTATTTCAAAAAAAAAATATTTTCATTTTTGTATTATTATTTTATGTAAAAAAAAAAAGTTTTTATTATATTATTTTTGCTTTGTTTTTATTTTGTATGTAAAAAAAAAATATATTTTTTGTTTTGATTTTCTTTTTTGTTTTCAAAAAAAAAAAAAAACTACACACAAACTAACAATAAATTTTTGTCAAACCAAGTGGAATTGTTGTTCGGAGATGGCAATGTAAGGAGTTTTCGCTCCTTAGACGTATCTCAATTTAATTCGTAACAAGTTATTTTTGTTTCTTTCCTTTTGAATCATTTAAATTTGTGAATTCTCAATAATATTGATTAAATTTGATCTTCATATGCTCATTTGATAGATATTATCAACATACACAGTAACATATGAACATGGGTTGTAAGTGAAAATTTTGTAATATTCAGTTCTCTAGTTTGTTAAAGGTAACACCTAAAGGCAGTAGAATTTTTGTTTTTATTCAAATAATAATAATAATAATAACCATGCTTGTACTTAGTAACCATACATCTTACCTCAGCAAGCAATGATTGTTCGCGTAAAACGGTAGAGCTTGAGTTAGTTAAATAAAAAATATTATAATAATCAAGTTTTTACTTAATAACCGAACATCTTGCCTCAGTAAACAGTGATTGTTCACTTAAAACGGTAGAGCTTGAGTTTGAAAAAAAATTATTTTTAAAAAAGTTCGATTTCGTAAACTCTCTAACTCGAGCAATTAAGTCCGTAGGGGTGTTTTAACACTTAGTGCTCTAAGGCCAACTGAACTGGGAGTCACCAACTCAAAGCTCGTTACATGGGTTAAAGAGAAAGCTTAAGGAAATCAGACACTTCTTCTTTTTAATATCTGATATCCGAGCAATTAAGTCTGTATGAGTGTCTTAATACCTAGTGTCCTAAAGCCAACTGGTTTGGGAGTCACTGGCCCAAAGCTCGTTACAAGGATTGAAGATGTATTTTTATTTTTATTTAAAAAAAAAACTATTTTTGTATATAAATAAATTACCATTGCCAAAAGGTGTGAATTCTGATATAACTTTAGGACAAAAATATTACTTTTTTTTCAACTAGACATGTGAATATTGTGGGAATAATGAATTGATTGACACTTTATTTTATGTGTGTTGGAATGGTAAAAAGTACATGAGAATTTACTTATTTGATAATTTAGAAAGAAAGAAAATAATTTGAACTTGGATAAGAATTTTTCTTTTAAGATTTCGCTTAAATTACCGAGGACTAGTAATAAGCTAGTTGGGGGTGTGATGAACACTAAAAAGTACACATTTATTAAAAGAAAAATTAATAATGTTACACTTATAGTTTCATTAATCCCCTAAATTTTAGCACATTTGTTAAATAATAATTATATTTATGTTTATTATGATTTTTATCTTTATGTAGGTGAAATAATACTTTGGATGCATAAGTAGAAAAAATGGACTTGACATCTCGATTTTGGAGGCCAGAAACTTAATAGGGCGTTCTAACAGTGTACAACTTCGGAATTAACAGACTTATATAATTATCATAATTTGGCCATAACTTTTTACTCCGATATCGGATAGAAGTGATTCCAATTCCAGATGAAAGAAGACTCAAATATCTACAACTTTATTGTTGACAAGATTTTCTAATTCTGAAATTTTCAATGTCGAAATTGATGACGGATCCAAAATGTGTTATATGTAATTAGTTAAGTCATATATGTAATTGCCATCATCTTTCACCATCATTTCCCACCAAACATGCTTGGATGCAATTGCAAATTGAATTTGCAATTGCATCAGGAGGTGCGAGCACCTCTATAAATACAGGTGATCCGCACCTCATTTTCCTTAATCTGATTTCCACAATTCTCTCTGAAAATTTGTGGAGTTTCAGCTCTTGTGTGTTTTATATTTTAAAGCTTTCTTGTATTTTATTTTTCTTTCAGTAATAAAAATTTTGTGTGTTATTATTCAAATTATGAGTAGCTAATTTCTTTTTGTTGGAGTAAAGGGTGAAGTTTTTAAAATGAAAATATAGATTAATCTCACTTATATTATAATATATAAATTGTAATATAATGATTAATACTTAATTTAAATCTGGATTAATTATTGATAAATTCTGCTACAGCCTACATGGCTGGTTTTATTTATTTGGCATAATTGATTACCTAACTAAACTTGTTATAGACAAAAGTTATCACCGCCTTTTATGGCTAGTTTTATATATGTTGGCATAATTAATTCCGGAGATAAATTAATTGGGTAATAATGACAATTTATATATTATAAAAAGTAAGATTTCTAAATTTGAAATATTAAAAGTGGATCTCCTAACACCGATATTTTATTTTATTATTGCAGTCCAATTTAAAATTCTCCAATCACTTCAAACAAATCAAGCCTTTTTATTTTAATTCAAATTGTTATTTTATTTTACTAAATCTATTCCCCGTGGATCGACCTCAGACTTACCGGGTTATTTTATTACTTCGACACTCTTATACTTGGGAGTAAAGAACCAATTTTTAAGCTTGTCAATCATATCATCCAACAACACATACATACAGCTGGCTTACACACAAAAAGTTCTTACGGGACTCATTACCTATTTTAGAATAGGTATGAGATGAATTCTGTCCGAACGGATTCCTAACCAGCTCGACTACTATACCACGAGAACATCAACCAATTAAACATACATACATGCATATAACGGCATACCAAAATCATCGCAAGACTTCTCATACACAAACACATCCATGACAAATATTCCAAAACATTATTCAAACACTCACATACATATATATGTTTCAAACATACAAATATAAATCTTGATATGAATTCAAATGTCATATCTTTAATAGTCCTTATATCTTTTCTTTTATCGATCAAACATATTCATTTGAGAAGAACTTAACTTATAATCCTTCCTTATCACACTTAACCATTCTAATCTCTATACAAATAATTTACATGTATAAGACAATAACAACTTATTCATATATCGTACATATACATAAGTTAATATCAAATCAGAAGTCATGACTTATTCCATTTATCGATTTCATATACCCCACCTATACATATCTTATCATCATATGTATATACGAATACATATTCATATACTTATATATTTACGTATTCATTCACATACACAATTTCATATTGTTACAGGTTCATACCCTTACGTACATTCAAACATACACATAAACATTAAGTTTATCAAACATTTCACTTCAAAATACATCAATACATACATACAGTCATTAAGATCATTGAACCTCTCACTTCATATCAAGGGAATAACAAAAGTCATACCTACAATGGTCGTTTCACTTAACCAAACATAGCCTTGAACTCCGTTCTCAAACTACCTCTTAATTATCTTTTTTTTAACCTAACATGTCAATCATATATATATATATATTCAAAACATGAATTCACCAATTTAAGTTCTCATCGCATTGGTTACTTATTTGGCTTCACGAGCACTCCAGATCCCAGTCACATCTGTCAAAACAAATGGTGAAATGCCGTCAGAATCGTGATTTACGGTATTCTCGACTTAACTTTGATAAAATTTCAGATCTTTCCGATTTCAATATTTTCGGTTCCATTACTCTTAAAATATCATTACAAATTATTTCAAACCACTAGTTCACTTAAATCCTCGGTTTACGTGTTTTTAGAAAATCTTTCGAAAAAGTTTCCGCAAATGCTACGGAAGGGTCTCAAACCCTCCGAACCTACCCGGATTTATTCAAACACTATTATATCATTATATACAACTCATATCTATCATTACGATCAAAACACATTAATATAGGAAAACCCACTTTTACCAAAAACTTACATATTCTATTGGATCGATCCAATTCGTTCCGTTTTCACTCGGATTCTACCAAATACACATATTCAATATACTAATACTCAATCAATTCAATTTATATCATTATGCTACTCTATGAAGTTATTGGATACATCCCAATATTTAATGATAAACTCAAAATGTATGGATTTTTACCGAGATTTCAAGGGCATATACAGACTCTAAACGATCGCATGAACTCACTGGAATTGATAAAATTTTGATCGGACCTACTGTTCATTATGGGTCACTATTCATCGAATCTTCCTTCCGCGTTTCGTGTACAACCGTACACGGAACGGAAAATCTATCATCACCAACTTGTAGTACTCTCTGAGAGCTTCGATTTGGCGGGTGGCTTGGGCTGTGAAACGAAATGACGAATCGGGATCGGGAAAATACAACTCGCGTGTATTCCTTATTATTCTTACTGGTGCCGGCGATCTGTGGGCTGCCGCCGGAAACCACAAGGTAGTGGGGTGGCCGACTCACCCCCCTGGCTGGTTGTATCGGTCGGCGATGGCCGGCACGACCAGGGCTACCAAGAACGAATTTTGGGGACGGGGGTACGTGCGAGAGTTATGGAGAGCTTATGCCATTTTCGCAATTTCTTGAAACTTAAAGGTATTTATAGAAAAAAATTTCAAAAATTACAATCTGACCCTCGCGAAATTGTAATCAAGTCCCTCTCATTGGTCTTTCTCGAAAATTCATATTTTTGAAGCCCTTCTGATACAAATTTTGAAAAGTATTCAACACAGAAGTTGTTCGTCTTGGAAAAATGAGTCTGATGTTTCAAAACTCAGCTCAATCGGAGTTCGGTTGCTACTTTTATACCTAAAATAATAAACTTTTATGCGTATAATGATATAAATTGAAACCGCATAACCGGTTCTCGAAACCACGCGTTTTCCAACGCGACGAAACTTGACTTAAAAATATTCCAACCTATTTTCCAACACATAAAGTCTTATTTTTGAATATCATCCCGTTCAAAATCTTTAACTTTAATTCGGAAATATTCTAGAACTATTATGAAAATATTCGAGATATTACAGAAAATGACGATGTTGACCCCTCTAGTGCTATAGCGTCACTAGCTTATGGTCCTACAAGACAAGCATATGAGTATTCTGGTTAAATCACTAACAAGAATTATGGCTTTTAGCGTCCAAATATTTAGCGTCGAATGTGTTTTCGACGCTAAAAGTGATATTTAGCGTCGAAAATGATTTTCGACGCTAAAAGTGTAATATTTAGCGACGGAATAAATTTTCGACGCAGAATATTAATGTTTTAGCGTCGAAAATAGTTTTCGACGCTAAATACAGAACTTTAGCGTTGAATATTATTCGACGCTGAATAATTATATTATTGCAATAATTTTTGGCGCCAAATATTACACTTTTAGCGTCGCAAAAACGTGTCGACGCCAAAAATATACTTTTAGCGTCGAAAAAATATAATCGCTAAAGGTTTATAAAGTTTCCACCGACAAACCCCTGACTCTTTCGCGTCTAAGTTAAATTCGACGCTAAAAGTATAATATTCAGCGTCGAAAAAACCTTTTCGACGCTAAAAACGAACACAATTGGCGTCGATTATGTATAGTCGACGCCAAAGATAATACTTTTAGCGTCGAAAATATTTGCGACGCTGAATAGTTATGAAATTTCCACCGACAGATCCTTGATTCTTTCGCGTCTAAATTAAATTCGACGCTAAATATCAACAATTAGCGTCGACATAACGTATTCGACGCTAAAAACTGTAACATTTAGCGTCGAATTTCCGTATTCGACGCTAAATATAGATTAAAATGCAGAAGGTCACCAACCCTTCTCCCCCTCTGTTTTTTTCTCTCATTCTCTTCATTTTCATCCTCTGAAATCTCAGAATTTCTCCTCTACATCCTCACATCTCTCCTAAAATTTTCAATAAAATTGTAATCAATTTCCGATAAGGTAATTCTTGTTTCATATTTCTTTATTATTTTCAATTTTTATGATTATATATGTTGTTTATATGCTGTTTGTTAGTGATTTATGATTCATATATGTAGAGTAAGTATATTAATTAATAAAATATAAATTTTTTGTAAACTATTTAATTTATCAACCAAATATATATATATATATATATATATATATATATGCTTAAATTAAGTATTACTGAATTAGTAATGTTGATTACTGTAAAATGATATCTAATGATTATTATTATATTTAGGTATTCTGCTGAAATGGATAGAAATTGGATGAGCTCTCTGGATAGATTGAGTGTTGAATATCGTAATGGAGTGTATGAGTTTAGGAAGTCGCAAAGCAACACATTGATGCAGAAGGTCGTGTTCGTTGTCCATGTGCAAATTGTTTGAATAGGAAAAGGAAGCGGTTAGATGAAGTTCATAATCATTTATACATGCCAGGAATATCACCAACTTACCGTACGTGGATTTATCACGGTGAGCAGTATAATTCTCAGTCACGGTTTTATGATGTCGGTGAAGGGAGCAGTAGTTACAATCAACCTGCAAACGATGAGATCGCCGATATTTTGCATGACTTACAAGGTCCACAACTTGGTCATAGTGTTAGTGGCGACATGCCAGTGTTAAGTGGAAATGATCAAAATTTATTTAGTGAACTACTTGATGAGGCAAAAAAAATTCCATTCGAAGGTGCTGGAATGTCGATCTTGAATTTCGTTGTGAAATTATTACACATTAAAGTGATCAACAGAATGACCAACAAAAGTATCGATATGATTAATCATTAATGGTGTGCGATTTATCACAGAGCAAAGAGATATTTCACTCTAAACACAAAACTGTGGGATTCTACTTCCAATAGACCATGGTGACAAAATTATTGACTTTTACGGTGTCCTCCAAGGTGTTATTGAATTGATATACAGGCCTAATCGTCGGATTATTTTGTTCGTATAAAAGTGGTTTGAAACTTATCCTAGAAAGAGGAGAATTCAGCTCCATCACCATCTAACATCGATCAACATTCAATGCGTTTGGAACAAAGATGATCCATATATTTTTTGTCATCAAGCACATCCTATCATGTATCGATCATACATTATTTAGCGTCACCATATAGCAATGCCAAAAGTGTGGAGGGAAAATTAAAAATTTAAAGTTTTTAATTTTAAAAATTAGCGTCGTGAGAAGAAAGTGCAACGTGAAATATTCAATATTTAGCCTCGCTATTAGATTTGCGACGCTAAAGTTGTAAACATTTAGCATCTCTATTTATTGGCGACGCTAAAGGTATTTTTAGCGTCGCTTGACTTGGCGACACTAAAGGTTCTTTATAATTACACCAGAACAACATTCTTCTTCACTCTCTCAAGCAAATAATTCATTTACAACAACCGCAACCCTAAGAATTCATGGTCAATTTTTTTATATGCTTTGGTTGTGATTTTTTTTTTAATATGATTTAGAATTTAATTAGGGTTGTATGGGGAATTTGGAAACCCCCTACAACCCTCAACACACCAAGTGTTTTGGTGCCTCAAATGACCCTCAGACAACTCAAGAGACCTGCTCTATCAACTAGTAGTGTGGCAGGCTCCATAATAATAGTTTAATAATTAGGGCACCCACAATAAGCAATGTCAATTCATATTACAGTGTATTTTTCCGTAACATGTTAATATTAAATATGAAAAGTAATATTAAAACTTATAAGAGATCCAAAAATGGTAAAAAATAAATAAATAAATTACTCAAGGAAAAAAATATCATACTCCCTCAAAAGATTGAACATAAATTTTGTTTGAGGTAATTCAATCATGAGTTGAATTTATGTTGAATATTAAATATTTATCAGGATTTATCTAATGTGTGTCTCACATGAATCTCATTTATCTCTTAACTGTTTATTTTTATTGGATCCTAATTCAATAGTTTTATCATATGCCATCAAACTATTTTGACAAATTATGGCTCTCCAATGGCCACGTATTTAATTCAGTGCATATTATTGCAACTAATTATATTTTTAGATTTTAATGGTTTATAATTAACTCTAAATTGGCATTTTCTCAACAAGTTGTATTCGAGATTAACTGTCAAAGGAGACACTCCCAATCTTGCAATTAATTAATTGCTAATCCTAATTAATAATTTTGTCTTTGTCAAGTTTTGTTAAAGAACAACAAAGGCACGTGCTCCTGTGCCCTAATAAGGTATTACCTCGATCTCCTTTGTCCCGTTTTCATGCACAAAACAAAAGGAAACTTGTTAGTTGTATTCACATTTTTTCAACATGAAAATCTAAAGACATATATACTATCTAAAATAAAATTTAAAAAAAAAAAAAACCAATATATACTAGCTAGCTTCTTGGGTTTTGATAATATTCAATAATATTTATTATTTTATTTGTGCCCAAAAGAAATTTTTTCTATCTAGGGTTTACATATACATGGGAAAAATTGCAGTGAAGACTCGAACGTCACACAAAAAAATTAGATGAAAAATAAAAGAATGTATTGAAATTCAGTTAGGTTATTTTAAATTAAATTTTTAACTTGAAATTTTGATAAAAATTTTAAACCATCGATTTTATGTAATTCAATAAAAGAAAATTGAGTTGAAATAGCTTAATTTATGTGATATGAATTAAGGACCATATGAAAGAGGAGCACAAACATTGATCCATTATAAGTTCTAGTTGGACCAATTATAAGGCAACGGGCTAAGAAAATCATGGAAGTAATGTAAGGCCTGATCCCGAAGGTCTTGGACGAATCTCCATGCAATTTAAAAGGAACAGAATCATTTCAAATGGACTTATTAGTGTTAAGGAAATACTATTGTTAAGGAATATTATTATGGAAATCTATATTATGGAATTAAGATCTAAAATAGAATTCCTAATACCTTAAGGATTCGTGATTTTATTATATTTCCCTATTAGATGCAGATTTTCTATATTCATTATTATTGTTAATTACTATATGATTCATTTTCTATTTTGGTTGTCTATGTAGCCTATATAAAGACTCATACCATTGTAAATTCATATAGAGTGACTTCAAGACTTTATTTCATTATTTAACATGGTATCAGAGCTCAGGTTCTCATTTTTCTAGTTTCACTCTCTTTGTTTTCATTGGCGCGTGGGGATCACGGCCACCATCGGCACGTGAACCTCACGCGTCACCCCTTCACAAGTGTGTTCTACGCCGGCTCCTTTCAGATTTTGACTTTCTTTCAGATTTTCGTGCTCCTCTTGGGATTTCGCTCCTTTTCAGGTTTCAGCTCTCTCTTAGGCTTCAACAATCTATCGGGATTTCGCTCCCTCTTCGGTTTCAGATCTCTCTCGGGCTTCGACTCTCCACCCTCTTGGGCTTCGGCTTCCCCTTCGGGCTTCGTAGGTTAAAGCTCCCAGGCTTCAGTATCCTCTTGAGCTTCGGCTCCCCATTCGGGCTTCGTAGGTTAAAGCTCTCAGGCTTCGACATCCTTTTGGGCTTCGGCTCTCCCTTCGGGCTTCGTATGTTAAAGCTCTCAGGCTTCGGCATCCTCTTGGGCTTCGGTTCCCCCTTCGGGCTTCATAGGTTAAAGCTCTCAGGCTTCGGCATACTTTTGGGCTTCGGCTCTCCCTTCGGGCTTTGTAGGTTAAAGCTCTCAGGCTTCAGCACCCTCTTGGGCTTCGGCTCCCCCTTCGGGCTTCGTAGGTTAAAGCTCATTCTTGGGCTTCGGGCTTCGTAGGTTAAGGCTCATCAGTTATCTCAAAATTTCCGGCCTCCAAGTTTCAAAAGTTCCAGTTTCAGGACTCCATTCTCCGATTTCAAGATGCAACCTCAAGCTTGTTCCTTTGTCACAAGCTTGAGTTTGAGGGTGGGTGTTAATGAAATACTATTGTTAAGGAATATTATTATGAAAATCTATATTATGGAATCAAGATCCAAAATAGAATTTCTAGTACCTTAAAGATTCGTGATTTTATTATATTTCACTATTAGATGCAGATTTTCTATATTCATTATTATTGTTAATTACTATAGGATTCCTTTTCTATTTTTATTTTCTATGTAGCCTATATAAATGCATCTACCATTGTAAATTCATATAGAGTGAATTCAAGACTTTCTTTCATTATCTAACAATTAGAATATGGTCCAAGTTACATTTATTAGAACCAATTAGTTGAAGACTAAACTTAGACCTGAAGAAGACGCACTCAATCTCAACATTAGAAGGTGTGCACATATGGCTTAATTGGGCTGGTTATATATTTTATGTTTTAGTTATTTGTTTATTTTAATTAAATATTATGTGTATAAACCATTCATTAGAGGTCCAAACACAAGCCTTGTTTTTATATCAGTTATTAAGTTTGGTAGTTAGGTTAATTGTCATGATGGGTAAGTAGAGGGTTAGCAAATAGAGCCTTGGGTGTGTGAGTCCATAAGGGGTGTGAGGTAAGTGTCATGTATGGGTGTTCACGTGTCAGGTCGGGTCACGCGAAGGCGGAACCCGATCGGGTTCGGGTCGGGTCGGGTCGTCGGCTCGGCAGAAAAAAAATAATTTTTTTAATGAATTAATTATTTTGAAATACAAATATTTTTTATTTTATGTCTCAAAAATTATCATAAATATAAAGTTTTAATACAACAAAAATAATAAATAAATTAAATAAAAGTAAAAACTTTAAAAATAATAATAAATTTTTTAGAAAAATAATAAAAATTTTAAAAAATAATATAAATACTATAGGGTCGGGTCGGGTTTTAGTATCAAACCTGTTGCCCAATCCGAAAATTTCAGGTCGGGTTGAAAATTTGTAATTTTTTTATACCCGCGCGGGTCGGGTCGGGTCACGTCGGGTCGGGTCGCGGGTTGACCCGACCCTATGAACACCCCTAGACTATCATGGTTAGATTATGATTTAGTTTCCTATTTGTATTAGGGTTCTCTAAAATCTATTATATAATATGGTCTTATGCATTAACAATATTCAGATTTCAGACCCTAATAATTAATCTAATTGTCATGAGCATAGAGAATGTGAGAAAGAGTGAATTTCTCTTATTCATTATATTGAACACCTGACTTATCAAATAAGTTGCATCCTTTGTGGCATCCAATTGCCAGCAATGTTTATTTCAACGATTTAGAAAGAGTTTTGAATGGCATATTCCTTAAAGGTTCAATCTGATCTTGGAATGAGTTTAGTTCTTACAAAATCATGATTCGTGATTTTTGGGACTTAGTTCACTCATGTGGGGTTGCCTAGGAATAATCCTATGGTGGTCTCAATCAATTGGTTTCAGAGTTCAGGGTTCCAATGTAATATTTTTCTATCATTTATTTTTGTTTATTTCATTTTTTGAGGTCTTTGTTTCTTGTTATGTGACTTCCAATTTTTGGATTCTTTCTCGCTCAGTTTTCGATTCTTGGTCAATTTTATTGCATTGATTTAAGTTCTTATCTAGTTTTAATAGAGTCTTATTAAATCTTAATTATTCTTGCATTCATAATTTGGTTTCTAGGAGTCTTTTCCATTAAAAATTCATTTCCTTGTAAGCTTTTTCCATATATATAAAGAAATAATTATATACCAAAGTGACCAGTTCAGATTCGAGGATGAATTCTTTTGAGGAAATGATGAATGATATGTTGGGATGGATACGGAATCCCTAGGATCGGATTGGTACCTCGCGTAGTGGAAACGGGTCAAACCCATAGATATAGAGCTTGTATGTATTTTTAAATAATAAAATGGAATATTATATTCCATTACGAGTCTATAGAAAAAATCAGGGACGAATCGTAGTTCGAAAGCTTAAAAACAGGTAAAAATAAGTTTCAACGCACGAGTACTACAATGCGCGTGCACACTATAGCAGCCCTCAATTCCAATAGTATTTTTTTAAAAAGATTTTTCCATATATATAAAGAAAAAATTATATACCAAAGTGACCGGTTCAGATTCGAGGATGAATTCTTTCGAGGAAAGGGGGAATGATATGTTGGGATGGATACGGAACCCCTAGGATCGGATTGGTACCTTGCGTAGTGGAAACGGGTCAAACCCATAGATATAGAACTTGTAGGTATTTTTAAGTAATAAAATGGAATACTATATTCCATTACGAGTCTATAGAAAAAATCAGGGATGAATCGTAGTTCGAAAGATTAAAAATGGGTAAAAATAAGTTTCAACGCGCGAGTACTACAATGCGCGTGCACACTATAGCAGCCCTCAATTCCAATAGTATTTTTTTTTTAATTTGTAAGTTGAGCATCAGCTCTTTGGAATTAATTCCAAAGAGCTGATGAAAAATTGGTTTATCAACCAATTTCTTCCAATCCTCTACTTTCAAACACTCGAAATCTAATTTTTAACATCAAAACCAATATCAACACATGTTAAAGAATAAATCATATTTTTCAAAATATCAAATATTTTTACCCAAAAAAAAATTTATTCAAAACACATATATGCATAATTTTGAATCTAAAATGCAAATCAAACAAGAATCCCACAAAGAAGTGACTTATGAACAATTCTAAGTCACTTAAAGGTGGTCAAGTGATTCTAGAATGGTAGTTATAACTCCAAGCTTTCATCTAGAGTTTCAAACTCTAATTTTATGTTTCATGTCCTATAAGAACATATTTGACCCAATCACAAACGTATTGTGTTTATACTTCCAAAACATTCATACACAATTCATTAACCTAATTTCAACTTCAAGTTATATTATTATGTATCCAATACATAATACATCATTATATATTTCACTAATGATAATAACTCACTAATGAAAAACATAACTTTATAGAATATCAAATTTACCTAGCAAGTTTAATTCCAAGATCCAATCTTCTAGGTTATAGGAATTCGACCGTATTCCAAAATCAACGACTATGAATATTTACCTTAAGAACAATTTATAATAGTAATATTATCTTAATGTCGGACCATCCAGTGTCAAGTATTCATTCTCAACATATTTATATATCAAACTTATATGCCTTATGACATAATAATTATCACTAACAATGTTGAAATAAAAATATAGTTATTTTATTAATAAATAATAAAATACAATGTACAATACAATATTCGAATTGGGGTCAACTTCAACATGATATAATTCAAGATGGGCTTCTTTCACATGCCAAGCTTAGGCCATTCACAAGAACAAATGGAATAAGTTTTCGTGCACTTAATTGAGGTTGTGAAAGATGGATCTAGTCCATTGAACGTATATTTCCGATTTGGCAAATGCAATGGTAGGGATTTACACAGTCTTCATATTTTGGCCATAATTTTTTCATCTGATGTCTGATTTTGATGATTCATATTGCATTGGAAAGAGGATTCAAAGATCTAAAATTTTGTAATTATGATGAAGAAAGATTTAGACCCTTCCTAGTCAAAAAGGTGATCAAAATTATCTTTATAATTTTTATGTTTTAAGTTTAATTTATGTTTTAGTATATGGACTGAACTTTAATGTTAATTTAAAGTCCATGCATGAAATTTAAGTCTTATTTAGCTTAGGATCTAGTTTTATTACTTAAATTAGAATTTCTTTTATGTATTTTAGTTTAATTTTCTTTTCTTATTTAAGTTAACTTAGGATTTTATAATGAATCTATTTAAAGTCATCTTTAGCTTGTAATTTTCAAAGAGAAATTTTAAATAAAAATATTCATTGCCTTTACAACCAAGTGTGTGAGAGTGGATTCTCTATTGGTTATTGATTGAACCATTATCAAGACTTATCTTAGATTGGCGATCTTTGTGGTGTCTCTAAACAGTTAGAAAGGTTTCTTTCAATGATTCAGAAAATATTTTCAAGGACAAGTTACTTGAGGGTTCTGTATGATCTTGGAATGGATTTTATTCATACAAAATTATGATTCACAGTTCTTGGGGTTTGCTCAATTACATGATATTTTTTGGGAATCAATCCTACGGTGATATTACAAAAGAAAAAGAGCCACCCGATTCTAGCAAAGTGAGGTTGAAGTCTAAGGCTATAGCACCTAGAAATAGAGATATAAAATTTTTTAAGTGTTTGGGAATGGGGCATATTTCTTTACATTGTCCAAATAAGAAAATTATAGTGATCATATTGGAGTAGCATTCCCTGAAGAGAATCCATCCTTTGTTATTAAGCGTACTTTGAGTGCATACAGTAGAGAGGATGATATGGTGCAGAGAAGGAGAATATATTTCATACTATGTATAGAGTGAATGGAAAGAGTTATAGTATGCTTATAGATGAGGCAGTTACACAAATGTGGATAACACGACATTAGTGGAAAGATTGGGAGTGGAGTGTTTGAAACATCTCAAGCCTTATCGATTGTAGTGGCTTAATATATGTAGAGAAGTGAAAGTTACTAAGCATGTGTTACTTATATTTACCATAGGCCCGTACAGTGATGAGGTTTTATATGATGCAGTATTTATGCCTGCATGTCATATTCTTTAAGGTATGCCATGATAATTTGATAAAATGATAATATATGATAGTTTCAAGAATATGTGCTCTTTCAATCATGGGGAAACCAATCACGTTGATGCCTGTAGCACATAAACAAGTATATATGGATCAAATTAAGGTACTACAACAGAGAAATAGGGAAAAAGAAAGAGATGCCACATCCTAAGGGGTAAGGTTGAGATTGGGGATAGAGAAAAGCCTAAGGCCATAAGTGACTCCAATGGGGAAAGCCATGAATGAGAGGAGAAAATTAAGGAAGAGTGAAGAAAAGTTTTTACTTAGGAGAGGGAGAAGTAAGAAGAGCATTTAAGGCTAGCAAGTTCATGATGCTTATAGTCTATAAGGACACTTCTATTCGTTTAACTAACACTGGTTTTGTTCTTCCTAGTATTATTTCTTCCTTATTGCAGGAGTTTAGTGACTTACTCACAAATGACATCTCTAGTAGACTTCCACTCATTATATTGAGAATAAAATAGACTTCATTCATTGAGTAGTCATTCCTAACAGACCCTTTTATAGAACTAATCCATAGGAGACGAATGAGCTTAGTGGCAAGTCGAAGAATTGATGGAAACTAGATACATGAGAGAAGTATGATCCGTGTGCAGTACCAATTCTTATACTACCTAAGAATGATGGAACTTGCCATAAGTATGTGGATTGTCGTGTTATCAATAACATTACGGTAAAGTATCGTTATCTTATTCCTATATTAGATGACATGCTAGATGAAATATATGGTTCCAAGGTATTTTCTAAGATAGATCGCAAGAGTGAATACTATCAAATTAGGATGAGAGAATGTGATGGAAAACTGCTTTTAAGACCAAGTATGAATTATAAATATAGTTGGTAATGCCATTTGATCTTACAAATGCTCATAGTACTTTTTATGACATTAAGGAACCATGTTTTGGGTGCTTAAATATGGAGATTTGTAATAGTTTATTTTGATGACATCTTAGTTTACAGTCGTACTTTAGATGAGCATCTAGATCACTTGAGACGTGTTCTTGAAACTTTAACGAAAGAACAAATGTATGTTAATCTACATAGATAAGATTATTTTTCTTGGTTTTTATAGTTTTTACAGATTGCATTGAAGTTGATAAGGAGAATGTAAAGGCTATTCAAGGGTGGTATACACCTAAGACAATTTCTGAAATAAGGAGCTTTCATGGATTAGCAAGCTTCCATAGGAGATTTTTGAAAGACTTCAATAGCATAGCCGCACCACTGACTGAGGTCATGAAGAAGACAGTGGGTTTCCAATGTGGTGAAAGCGCGTATTCCAGTGCTTGAAAGAGAAGTTATGCAGTGCACATTTACTAACATTACCTAACTTTAAGTCAACATTTGATGCATTAGACATAGGCATTGCAGTAATACTAATGCAAGAGAAGAAACCTATTGCATACTTCAGTGAGAAATTAAGTGGGGTAGCATTGCGTTATCCTACTTATGATAAGGAGTTATATGCATTTGTGAGAGCGTTGGAGACTGGGCAGCAATACCTTGGCCTAAAGAGTTCATCATTCATATTGATCATGAGTCACTAAAGCACCTCAAAGGATTAGGTAAGTTGAACAAGCGTCACACGCGTTGGATGGATTTTATAGAGACTTTTCCATACATGATCCGTTATAAGCAAGGTAATGAGAATATAATTGCAGATACTTTGTCACGCATGTACATTTTACTTACTTCTATGAGTGCTAAAATATTGGGTTTTGGCCATTTTTGAAAGTTTTATGGGATAAATTAGGTACAAAGCTTTTTGTATTCTACTACTTGTCATCTCCATATTGAGACAAACTGAAGTAGTTAACAGAATTTTAACACAAATTTTTACGTATTGTTATCACTTAGAATTTAAAATCGTGGGAAGAATGTTTACCTTTGATTGAATTTACTTATAATCGTAGTGTTCATTCTTCTACTAACTATTATCTGTTTAAAATTATTTATAGATTTAACCCACAACACTAATGGATTTGCTACCTTTACCTGCTGATGAAAAGATGGGTTTGGATGGTAAGAAAAAAAAAAGAGTTGTTAGACACTATGCATGAGAGAGAAAAGCAACATATTGAAAAAATAATGAGCAATTTGCATCTCATATGAACAAAGGTAGAAGGCATATAGTGGTTTGGGTACATATGTGCAAGGAGAGGTTCCCCGCACATAGGAGATCTAAGTTGGAACTAAGAGGAGATGAACCATATCAAGTCTTGGAGCGCATCAATGACAATGCTTATAAACCAGATCTTTCTACAGAGTATAATGTTTTTGAAACTTTCAATGTTACTAATGTAGGTTTTGATTCGAGGACGAATCCCTTCAAAGAATGAGGGAATGATATGAATCAATGACCATATGAAAGAGGAGCCCAAAAGGTTAATCCATTACAACTTCTAGTTGGACCAATTACAAGACAACAGGCTAAGAAGATCAAGGAAACAATGCAATGCTTGGTCCTGAAGGCCTTGGCTGAATCTCCTTGCAATTTAAATATAGCATAATCATTTTAAGTGGACTTATTAGAAGAGGATCCAAGTTTCATTTATCTGACTCAATTATTTGAAATCAATCCCAGACCTGAAGAAGCAACACTCAAGCCCATTATTAGAAGACGTGTGCATATGGATGTTGGGTTTCTAGGTTAGTCCCAAGATCATTCAAGCATTATGGATATATGAATACAATAAAGAAATATGGCGGAATCATACTTACATTGATCAGATTTTGATGCGAGGAACAACAAAAATCTCCTTGAAGCTCTCGGCCAAGGTGCTTCTTTGTGCTCCATGATTTTCGGTCATCTCCATTTGTGTGCTCCAAGCTCCAAGCTTTATAAATGGTGATTCCATGCTCAAGGGTTTGTTTCCATATCACCTTTGGATGACTCTTTGGTGTGCTAACACTCGGAAAAATTTGCCGCAAATCTTTCATTAAGCTTCTTGATATTCTCGGCCAAGCCAAGAAAAATAAGAAAGAAAATGGCGCTTGGCCGAAACTTGAGAGGAGAGATGAGGAAGATGAAGTTGTGTTTGTCTGTTGTGTATATGGCATTTGATTTTCAAAAAAACAAATACCAATTCACTCTTTTCCAAAAAGGTACAAGGCAATTAAGCCTTCCAACAACTCACATCACTCATGAATAGTGACTGGCATCATATCACTCAAAGTGACAAGACATCCATCACTTGAATGACTAATGATTTGACGATTGATGTGTCTTGTGGGCCGCACTTGATTCGAAATGCGAGTGGGCCCGCAAACACTTCCGGGCTCGGATTCGCTAATTCCGAATTAACGAATTTTCCGTTGCGACGTAATTAAATCAAATTTAATTAAATAATTATGCCTAGCAAAATTACTATTCACATCGCTAACGAATTAATTCTAAATTAACTCGTTCGCCCGAATTAATATCTAATTTTGATTCCGCGTCGAAATCCAATTTCGTATAATATATCGAATATATTATTTTATCGATTAATTCCAAATTAATCGCTCTCTCTCTCTCTTTAAATAATATTTTATCCCAGATAAAATATCTCCGTAATTAATATCAGATTAATTTTCTCTCTCTTATAATTATTCCCTGATTAATAAAGTGCGAGTCATACGTCATCGGTGAATCTTCGGGAAGTGACCCATGAGATCCCCGGATATGTTGGAAGTAAATCTGGTCGTCGGACTATCCGAACACGTACGTACCTAATACTACGCTTTCACCGATTTACAAGACATGATTGGCTTCTAGCAAAGCACCGTGCCAACCCAATTCTCCAGAAATATTCTTAAAGGAATATGTAATCTTTATCATGCGTAGTATACATAGTATTGCGTATTACGATCCAGTATCGGATGTCACGTGCTAGGCCTGGGCTGGAATTGTGTCTTCCCCGTACGAAGCACATATCGGATCTCTGGTAACTAGTCTCTATAATCGGATTAACATGACCTAGTCATAATATCCCGATAGCTGCAGCATAAAAGAGCACCAGTTCCGTATCCTACGTGATCATCATCTCCACTATGACTGAAGTGATACTTCCATCTTGACATCACACCCAATACACTACTATTCTCAATATACCCAGAAGAGGCGTACACAGAACCTATTAAAGCCCTGGACGACCAAAACCAAAGTATATTGATTGTCGCAAGTATTAGCGGTGCAAGTCTCAGGTTAAGACCAAATACACCTACCATGATTCGGACTTTCATAGACACATAGTCATACTACCAATGGAATTCCGATGGGTCTATCCAGAGAGAAGCTATTTCCGTACCATCGGTAAACACAACCTCTTATTACACTTGCATGAGTATCCTATACCCAAATATATGAGAACTATGATGTTACGCTCCCACAACGCGCACAAGTGTAATACTAGTCTATTCCGCATTATCGATGTCCAATCTCGATAATACTACGACTAGGGATATTTAATGATTAAACTTTCGTGGATTGATACTGTCTAATATCATCTCAATCCGGAACTAATCATAAGGACCTTTTATCATTTATATATCTTGGTAATCTAATTACAAATGATAAAAGAGAAATTTCCTTTGTCACATAGTTAATTTGTACAACAACACCATGATCTGTACAAATAGTGATGCTATGGGTTATAATTGTCCAACAATCTCCCACTTGGCCTATAACCAATCACTCAAGTGTTCTACACCCGAACTATGTACGGTTCGCTCAAACTTCTGCTGAGGAAAGGCTTTCGTCAGCGGATTTACGGTGTTATCATCTGATGCGATTTATTCGATCATCACATTTCCACGATGTATGATCCGAACTAATCAGATGAATATTTGAAGTATGTATCTGGATCGTTGATGAGACCATTATTCTTTAGCCTGTGCTGTAGCCTAGCTCAGCTGCTAACAGAACTACTCCTAATCTGCTTAGGATTATTATCAATCCAAAAGGCTTATATTGCTGCCTCAGCTGTAGCAATATTCCGCTTTTGTTGTTTATTCGGCAACATTATCTTGCTTGGAAGATTTCCAGCTCACTGTTCCGTTATTCAAACTTTATAGTACCCTTTATAAAGTCACTTCAAGTTTTCCTTCTCCATATTATAAGAAAGCATCATTAGTTCATCTAAGATACTAAAGGATGTTCTTAACATCAATCCAGTGACTATCACCTGGATTGGCCTGATTGTGACTCCATATGCTCGGGTCTCGTACATTTATTTCAATGTACGAGTTCTCGGAGAGTGCCAACAACTTTTAGATCTATCCCAGTAGATCCTTATTCCTAGAATAAAGGTTGTCTCTCCAAAGAATTCTACGGATAATTTTCATGAAAGCCAAGCTTTCACCGATAGTAATTATGGGAATATCATTTCCAAGAAATGACTTATCATCATTATTTAGGACATCCACTGTCAGTGCGCTCCCACTAACCTCCTTATATACACAAGAATCATTTTATTTTTGAATTAAATCATATACCATTATGATTACATCAAAATGATAGTTCCAAGAACGCAATGCTTGCTTCAATTCATAAATGGATCGAATTAACTTGCAAACCTGTTTGCTTGTTTTGGTACGACAAAACCGTCAGGATGTTGTAAACATTCTCCAAAAGGTTTCCTTTTAAAGAAAGTGATTTTGACGTTCAGTTGCCATAATTCATAAATGAAACATGCAGCATCAGCAAGCATTATCCAAATAGATTTAACCATGGCAACGAGTAAAAGGTTATGTCATAATCGACACAATGTTGATAACGATACCTTTTCGCTACAAGCCTAGCTTAGTACGTATGCATGTTGCCATCCATGTATGTCTTCCTTGAAGACTTATATAGTACCAATAGGCACAATGCCTTCCGGTACATCAACCAGTGTCCAAACTGAGTTGGTATACATGGAATCCATTTCAGACATCATGACACTTTTCCATAATAGGGAGTCGATACCTTGTATCACTTCCTCATACGTAGTCAGTTCATGTTCCTCAATAAGATTGACATCTTTATGAGGTGAGATCAGAAACCCATACCTCCCAGGTTATTTTCTGACTCTCTCCGATTAGCGTGGTTATTGTGTATTCGAAGATTATTGGTATAGTTTCATCCTTGATGAACTATTTGTGTTCCATTAAGGAATCGGTGCTTGGAATAGTATTACTCCGATTTTTCATCGAGTTTGACTTTCCTCCCACTTACCACTGCATATGGGTATTCCTCTTAGGAAAATCGCATGGTGAGCAACCATTAAATTGTTCTCATGTGAGTTGTATAAGTAATATACTTTCGTTACCCTAGGATAACCCACAATTAGGCACTTATCCGATTTGGGTTCTAGTTTGGTATCATCCAAACGTATGCCCAGCATTCCCAAATCTACAGGAATGAGAAAACCCAGTTTATTTCCTGTTCATATCTAATATGAAGTCTGTCGAACAGATTTTTATGGATTCTTATTCAAAATAATTTTTGCACTATTTAATGTGTATCCTTTGAAGGCAATGGTAGCTCAGAGCGACTCATGATTAACCTTATCATGTCCAACAAAATTTGGTTTCTCTGTTCGGACACACCGTCAAATTGACGTGTTCCGGGAGGAGTCCTCATTGAAAGAATACTATACTCTTTCAGGTATTTAAGAAACTTATTGTACTCTTTCATGTATTTAAGAAACTTATTGCTTAAGTATTTTCCATCATGGTCTAACCGTGATGTATTAATACTTTTTCCGATCTATTTGTCTACTTCGTGTCGAAACTCTTTGAGTTTATCAAAAGTTTCTGATCCGTGTTTCATAAGAAACACATAACCATAACGCGATGCCACATTCGTAAAGGTTTCGAAGTATTCATATCCACCTCTAGCCTAGCTAGACATGAGCCCACTTATGTCACTATGAATGAGGGATAACAGATCGGTGGCACTTACACTTTTACCAAGTAAAGGTTTTTTAGGCACTTTGCCTATTAAACTAGATTCGTAGACATTATTTGAATGGAATCAAATCCGTCCTAGTATCCACTCTTAAAAAATGTGGATATACGAGTCTTGTTTAATGTGTCCCAGACAACAATGCCACAATAAGTCTCAACTGATTTACTCAGTTTGAGCTATTTGTTTGTCATGTCATATGTATGAGATTTATTTATATTCAAAATATAAATGTTGTTATTCACATCTAATGTGCTTATCTCAATATCATCTTTATAAAATAAAACACTTTAGTGTTATAGAATATAAAGGTATACCTGCAACGGGTTAAAGCCTGATATAGAGATAATGTTTCTAGTCAAACTAGTTACATTGTAATAGTTTCCTAATTTAAGTACACACCCAAATGATAGTTCCTAAACTTAGGTTTCTACGATTAAAACAGCGACTCTCGTCCCGTTTTTGATTCGTAGATCAATCTCAACTGAAGTCAGTATCCTACTAATCAGCAGATTCTGCACATCAGTACATATATTCATATACAATACTTAGTATCAAAATCCAATTTTGAAACTAATAGTGAACATGTTTATGACAATCATATTTTAAGTCGGAGCCTTGCCCGTCTTCAATTCCTTCATGTCTGCCTTGTCCATACGGCAGTCACGCTTCAGTGACCCCGTTTGCCACAGTATAGGCAGACATTTTGGGATATGTCATTTGTCTTCCCAGAAGATTATAATGGTTTTGTCTTTGCCCCTTTTCCACACCCCAAAAGCCTTTGGCCAAGCCTTGGCCTACTGGGATGTCGAAGTAAGATGCGCCTTGCGCTTCTTGCCTAATTGCAAACTCTGGCTTGTCTCATTGAGTATAGCCATTAACTCTCCAAGAGTTTTCTATTGCAATTTGTACTTCAAAGATCTAAGGATAGATTTATGAAGATCCTTCAATTTCATTATCATACTATAATGATCTAATCCTTAGTTCTTAATAAGAAATAAGGAGTCTTTGCGGCAAGCATAACGGATTAAGTACTAAAGTTATCATCACTTGAATATTCCAAATATCATGTTCTACTATTTGCTCAACTCCGGGCTTAGGCTCGAGACGTCACTCTATCAAATAAAGTAACTTCTCGGTTCCCAGGACTATCCTGAGATATTATTCCCAATTTGAAAATTAAAGCCGTTTAAAAATATTTTCACATAGGTTTATATTTTAAACGTTAATCTTTCAGTTATCTTGATTGCTATAGTCCAACTATCAATCAACGATTTCAGGTACTATTAAATATAATGATTACTATAGTCTAACTGTATAATCAACTATAATTTAATTGGTTAATTCAAATATATTGATTACTATAATCCAATTATATAATAAACTATCATTTGAAATCGTTTGAATACAGTCTAACTATTTAATTAAAACAACGATTAAATATTAGTCCAACTATTAAATAATTTATTTGACGAAAAATTGAAATAAGCACGTATTGGCAAGTAACTAAACGAATATTGCAAATTTAATACTTGCCTCCCACAATTTTTCGGCGAGCCTCTAACACTCTGTGGAGTACTCGGGAAACCTTGTTTCCTAGTGGGCTAGGATCCCGTTAAATAACACACAATCTTGACTTTGGCCAACAAATTGTATGATAATTAACTAGGTAGATCTCTAAGATCAATTGGATCACATCTAATTCCTAGATCCAGTAGGTGGACATCCAAGTCCAAAACATATATCTTATATATGCCAATATATCCAATATATTCCCTAACCTTTTTCCTCTGAATCAACTAAGTCTTGGCTTTGGCACAACAAACTTAATGATCCCAGTTAAGCGGAACCCATTGATCTTGGAAAGCTTCGTAATCGATGTCGATGGACAAGAAGTGATCTTGACTTTGGCCAACAAATCACAACTTGGACAAGACACCGATATGGAACAAAGCCTTTATGATTCAAAAACATCCGCGACGGACAAAGGTCTTGACTTTGGCCAACAAACCAGTGCCAATCTTGGATCTTGAGTAAGAATCACTCAATGGAAGGAAAAACGCTTAATATGTGTTGAGGGTTTTTCGCGTAATTGGCAACCAATTAATTATCTTTGTTAAGGTCTCATCATCATACACCCTTAAGCATTCATTCTAAAAGCATAATAAGGCGCTTATAAATAAAATAATAATGATATGAGGATGGATACTTAACACATTGTTCATAGAACAAATCTCTCCATTTCCTCTCTCCCGCTAGCACAAATATTTACTTCTACCCGATTACATAACACTTCTAAAGAAACCTCATTTACATTGAGGGGAATATGTGAGAAGAGAAATACAAAAAATCAAGAGGTAATAGGCTGGACACGCAGGTCCAATTTAATAAATTCTAAATTTATTACAACAATTTCCAAAATTGCCATCACCCATCTAATATCCATCTGATATGCATTATTCATACATCGCATCCATGTATTCACACAAAGCATGTTATCAATCAATCTAATCCAATTAATTAATCTGAAATTAATGACCATCCAATATTCAAACAACGATTTGATTTTGCGCGAATCAAACTCGTTTTGCGAATAAGTACTCAAAGTATGAATTCTTGAATTATATTAAACTACCATATTAAATCCAATTTAATTTGTATTTAATACTAATTCTCTATTTAATTCTAAATTAAATAATTACACTTTATAATGTGCCTTTACGACTTAGATTCTAAATCTAATCGTTACGCGTCTCAAAGCCCAATTAACATCCAATGTTAATTTAATTAAAGTCCAATGGGCTTTCAATTAATTTCTAAAGGCATGGACTTTTGGTCAATATGGGTCAAACCCAAATACCAAAGCCCATTTAAGGAATCACCCTTATTTGCCAAGAAACCAATTTAGGCCCATGAGGCCCAATTAAAATTAAAGGTCCATTTAATTATATTTGGACTTCATGGATATGGTTTTGGGCCCAATTGGATCCAACCAATTTGCCTAAACCAAACTTGGCCCAACCAAGCCCATTAAGCCCAAATACAACTTTACAAGCCTAATTCCAAATTTGGCCCAATTAATTAAATTACAAAATTCTAAATTTAACAATTAATAATCTAAAGTGTATAGCCATAATTAATTAACCAAATTAATATTTCCAAAACACCAATTTACATAATTAATTATGCTTATCATCATCAACACATGTCCAACATTATTGAATCAAAAAATCAACTCATTATCCATGCTAATGCTCACGGTAATTAGGGGATTTTTGTCCAATTCCAAATTCAATCCAATTGAATCCTAAATCAACAATTCCCAAATGATTTCAACTCATACAATGATCAAAAATAAAAATTACCATGACATTTAGGGCAAGCAAACTTTCGGCCAAGCCTCAAATTTGGGGAAAAATTCATCCAATTCAATTTTCATCAAATTGATCATGCAAAACACTATGTTATCATCATTCAAGCATATTCCAACAATCAATTTCATCCAAACATGCTCAAATCAATTTTACCCAATTTTACCATAATTCCAATTTCATGCTTAAACATGGCTCAAGATACCATTATTGGGTTTCTAGGTTAGTCCCAAGATCATTCAAGCATTATGGATATGTGAATACAATAAAGAAGTATGGCGGAATCATACTTACATTGATCGAATTTTGATGCGAGGAACAACAAAAATCTCCTTGAAGCTCTCGGCCAAGGTGCTTCTTTGTGCTCCATGATTTTCGATCATCTCCATTTGTGTGCTCCAAGCTCCAAGCTTTATAAATGGTGATTCCATGCTCAAGGGTTTGTTTCCCTATCACCTTTGGATGACTCTTTGGTGTGCTAGCACTCAGAAAAATTTACCGCAAATCTTTCCTTAAGCTTCTTGATATTCTCGGCCAAGCCAAGAAAAATAAGAAAGAAAATGGCCCTTGGCCAAAACTTGAGAGGAGAGAGGAGGAAGATGAAGTTGTGTTTGTCTGTTGTGTATATGGTATTTGATTTTCAAGAAAACAAATACCAATTCACTCTTTTCCAAAAAGGTACAAGACAAGGCAATTAAGCCTTCCAACAACTCACATCACTCATGAATAGTGACTGGCATCACATCACTCAAAGTGACAAGACATCCATCACTTGAATGACTAATGATTTGACGCTTGATGTGACTTATGGGCCACACTTGATTCGAAATACGAGTGGGCCCGCAAACACTCCCGGGCTCGGATTCGCTAATTCCGAATTAACGAATTTTCTGTTGCGACGTAATTAAATCAAATTTAATTAAATAATTATGCCTAGCAAAATTATTATTCACGTCGCTAACGAATTATTCTAAATTAACTCGTTCGCCCGAATTAATATCTAATTTTGATTCCGCGTCGAAATCCAATTTTGTATAATATATCGAATATATTATTTTATCGATTAATTCCAAATTAATCACTCTATCTCTTTAAATAATATTTCATCCCAGATAAAATATCTCCGTAATTAATCCCAGATTAATTTTCTATCTTATAATTATTCCCAGATTAATAAAGTGCGAGCAATATGTTGGCAGTAAATCTGGTCGTCGGACTATCCGAACACGTACGTACCTAGTACTACGCTTTCACCGATTTACAAGACATGGTTGGCTTCTAGCAAAACACCGTGCCTACCCAATTCTCCAGAAAATTCTTAAAGGAATATGTAATCTTATCAGCCGTAGTATACGTAGTATTGCGTATTACGATCCAGTATCGGATGTCAAGTGCTAGGTCTGGGGTTGGAATTGTGTCTGTCCCGTACGAAGCACATATCGGATCTCTGGTAACTAGTCTATATAATCGGATAAACATGACCTAGTCATAATATCCCGATAGCTGCAGCATAAAAGAGCACCAGTTCCGTATCATACGTGATCATCATCTCCACTATGACTGGAGTGATACTTTCATCTTGACATCACACCTAATACACTACGATTCTCAATATACCCAGAAGAGGCGTACACATAACATGTTAAAGCCTTGGACGACCAAAACCAAAGTATATTGATTGTCGCAAGTATTAGCGGTGCAAGTCTCAGGTTAAGACCAAATACACCTACCCTGATTCGGATTTCCATAGACACATAGTCATACTACCAATGGAATTCCGAGGGGTCTATCCAGAGAGAAGCTGTTTTTGTACCATCGGTAAACACAACCTCCTATTACACTTGCATGAGTATCCTATACCCAAATATATGAGAACTATGTTGTTATGCTCCCATAACGCGCACAAGTGTAATACTAGTTTATTCCGCATTATCGATGTCCAATCTCGATAATACTACAAATAGGGATATTTAATGATTAAACCTTCGTGGATTGATATTGTCTCATATCATCTCAATCCGGAACTAATCATAAGGACCTTTTATCATTTATGTATCTTGGCAATCTAATTACAAATGATAAAAGAGCAATTTCATTTGTCACATAGTTAATTTGTACAACAACACCATGATCTGTACAAATAATGATACTATGGGTCATAATTGTCTAACAATGGATCAATTAGGCTTGTTATTTATTTTATGTTTTAGTTATTTTTTTTAATTGAATATTAGGTGTGTGGCTATTCATTAGAAGCTCAAATACAAACCTTGTTTTTATTTCACTTATTGGGTTGGGTAGTTAGGCTACTTGTCTTGATAGGCAAATATAGTGTTAACAAATAGGGCCTTGGGTGTGTGAGTCCATGAGAGACGTGAGGTAAGTGTCATGATTATATCAGGATTTAGTTTTCCCATTTGTCTTAGGGTTCTCTAAGAACTACTATATAAGGTGATCTTACACATTAATAAAATTCAGATTTCGGACCCTAATAAGTAATCTAATTGTCCTGAGCATAGAAAGTGTGAGAAAGTTTGAGAAAGAGTGAATTTCTCTAGTTCATTGAATTGAACACCTGACTTATCAAAGGGGTTACATCATTTGTGACGTCCAATTACAAACATTATTTTTCAATGATTTAGATAGAGTTTTCAAGGACAAATTCTTTGGGGTTCAATCTGATATTGGAAGCAATTTTATTCTTATAAAATCGTGATTCGTGATTTTTGGGGCTTAGTTCACTCGCTTAGGCATCAATCCTACAATGATTTCCTTCATTATGTCGTTGAAATTTCATCTCTTAATTTATATTTTATTATGGCTATCGAGTTTTTTTTCCCATAAGATATTGGCCTCCTTAATTTTACTGATTTTGTGTTAGATCAACTTAAGTTTATATATATTTTTTTTAATTGTGGTAATATCAAACCAAAATCTCTAGTGGATTCATCATTTGGATGTTGTAATGGATAAAAAAAATTAATTGCCCTAAGTTAATTATGAAAATTTATCATTCAATGAATAACACATCATATGCTAATTAACAAATCTTATTATCGTCACTAATGATATGTTGGAAAACAATCAGTGAATGCAATACGTTTTATTGAACATAAACTTATAAACGAAATGCAAAATAAAACCAGTAACTTATAAACAAAACAGAAACTTACAAATCAACACAAAACTTGCAATCAACACAGAAACTTGCAATGTAAGAAACAAAAAATAAAAACGAAACACTGACTTGTAAAGATTGAGGCTAGCGTATTAGGCTATGTCCTATAGCAGAAATTCGCCCATACTCTTGTGCTTGTAGTTTGTTGGACGTCTGCCACCAGGATCCAACAATCTGTAAGTCGAAAATATGCACCCGATGTTTCGACCCCTGGCGAATCAATTGGATGTTTGTTTTCAAGGATCAGAAGTTTGTATGTAGAAGTTTTGTATCTCAAAGAACATACGGATTGCCTTATCTCTGCAATACTGTTTGTTATTTATAACAAAAAAATACAACAATTGAATGGGGAATAGATGCAAAACGTTTGCCACTTTTTGAAGAGTTGTATTTTTTTGTTTTTAAAAATTAAAACCACAGAAGCCAAAAACGTTTTTCAAGCACAAGACCCATCTTTGATTTAATTAAATATATATTAATTACAATGCCATGTCATCCATCAACTCACTCCAAGCCCAAGCCCAAGCCCAAGCCCAAGCTCAAGCTTTATTTGTCCAATTTAATATAAGTGTTTAGAAAACATTTATAAACCTTTCATATTCTATTTACATTTTAGATGTGGGACTACTCCCACTATTTCTATACAAACTCTTACATGATATATATGGATATGTCATTAGGGGTGAGCAAAACTGGTTTCGGTTCCGGTTCCACATGGAACCGAAACCTATCCGGAAAAATTCGGTTCCGCACTAAGTGGAACCGAAACCTACCCAATTAAACAGGATACCCTATTATTCGGTTACAATCCGGTTCTGGTCCGGTTCCGAATTACCCTATTTTAAAATATTTTAATGAAAACTACATTTCGATACGAGTCCGTAGGAAAAAACGGGGACCAAATCAGAGTGCGGAAGCTCAACAATGAAGAAAATAAAGTTTTAGACTTTTAATGCTCGTCAGCCTCATTACCCTTTCTGTTTTCATTTACAATTAGGCAAGTTATCAGTGCATTAACTTTCCTAGTTATGAAACCTTGGGGGTGACATACCTTCGTTTATCGGATGACCTGTTAGTGGAAAATAATTTCAAGATATTTAAGATATTTGTGAAGAAAATGCATGCTGATCATGTAAGCAATTCTTTCACGTGCATAATTTTGGATCATGCAAAACATACTTATTTGAAAAAAAATTCTCAATATTTGTTCATATTGTTGCAGGATTACTGTCCTTACCCGGAAAAGTACAATCATGAAATAGCTCCACTTGAACGTTTAAAGCCGAAGTTTTCAAATGAGGAACTTATGGATGCAACTAAGAAACTGCAGCCATTCCCATGGAATAAAGAAACTGACATGCGTGTTGATGGTACTACTGGTCTGTTTTCAGGTTTGTTTGGTAAAATCTTCTCAATGTTCAAGTGATACCAGGGTGGTGGCTAGATGCAGAAACATAGCATCATCTGAATTACCAATCAAATAAGCAACTGGATTTGCAGTGCTAATAAAATGCCTTGTATGATTATATGTTCATATAAATCTCTAAATGTTCATATAAACCGGTTCCATGGTCCGGTTCCGGTTCCGACCATTTTGGGACCGGAACCTACCCGGATAAAATTGATTTCTACATTTTTGGAACCGGAACCTACCTGATTACAACCGGTTCTGGTTCCAAACCCGGAAAACCAGTCTGATTCCAACTGATTTCGGATAGAACCGGAACCGGTGCTCACCCCTATATGTCATGAACGAACTTCAATTAGAAACATGAAAAGGAGGCATATGCTAGCCACCATATATAGGTTAATTAAAAAATATTTTTGTGGAGGTATATTAAATTAGAATTAATATAAAAATTTGATGATTGGAAAGAACAAAGTAATAATGGAAAAAAATGTTCAATTATTATGTGATGATTGTAAAGATCTTAAATTTTGTTTCTCTTTTCTTGACTTGCAAACGAAACGACAGATTTTCATATATTATATGAAACGACTTGATCCAGGTGGCTGTGGTTTAGAAACAAAACTTTATTTATTATATAAATTTCCAAAAAAGAAAATGTTGACATATCTGTCAAAGGGAACTATAATTATTCAAATGGAAAGTGTCTTTAATGAATGAGCAATACTACGTTACATTTATACGGAGAAAATATATTATATCGATTTAGAATAGTTAAGCTAATAATACTCTTAATAAATTAGTTTTTGAACATGAAATTCTATAAGTATATTATTGGTGAAGTGAAATATGTCTGGATTAAAAATTTAATTATATATATATATATATATATATAGAGGGAGAGATTTCGGTCTGGACGTCCTGACCGAATATGGTCAAAACCAAACTAAAAAAAAACATGTATTTCAAGATGTTAAAAGTTAAAAAAAATATAGTTTTCAATGTATTGAAATGTGTGTGTTTTGTCTTTTAATGGGGTCCGGACAAGGTCCGAACCGAGAGGGTCCGAACCTGATTTCGTGATGCTAAAAGTTAAAAAATATAATTTTCAATACATTGAAATATGTATTTTTTGTCTTTTATTGGGGTCCGAACAAGATCCGAACCGAGAAAATCTGGACCTGATTCTATATATATATATATATATATATTCTTATTCAATTATTGCTGGTTACAAATTTATAAAAAATTACCACAAAAATCAGATCAACGCTTAATTCTCATCCATATTTTTTGCTGTATTATCTCTTGTAGATTTAGATTTTAAAAAATACAGGTTTCACAACTCACGGTTTCATTTATATTTTGAACTAGTACCACCAAAAAATAAATTCCTGACTTAGTAATGGTATATTTAATTGGAAGAGTGTAAATAATTAAGCAAACTTTAGGATTCTTTGGTTGAATCACGAAGTCCATACGCAACAATTTGAGAAAATCTTGTTGTTAAATACATACAACACACATATATAGAGATTAAAATCGATCACGATGAATTGAAATTTACTAATCCGATCTCATTCTTATTATGTATTCGAAATGAAAAATTATTTCGAATTATGTATTGATTTTTGAATCAAAGCACAAAAAATCGTTTGAATCTCATACTGAATAGCTCATAATCCTGGTCGGAATTTCATATTTTTTAGACATAAATACATGATTCGGGACGATCAATCTGATTGATTGTTCAAGATGACTTGAGTCTTGATTTTATTATATCGAATTCCATACTAAACGATATGAAATTATTGAAATTCGTGGCCCTAACTCAACCCAAAAGCCAACTTGAGAGTTGAGGGTTGCCCAATGTTTATATTTTGAGTTTAATTGTTTATCTTAACCGATGTGAGATATTTTCCTCAACACTCCCCCTCACGTGCAAACCGGTATTTTGCCTGATTCATGTCAGTGGACAGGTAGTGTGGGCCCACCCATGCATGAGTGTGACTCTGATACCATATTGAAATTCGTGGGCCTAACTCAACCCAAAAGTCAACTTGAGAGTTGAGGGTTGCCCAATATTTATATTTTGAGTTTATTGTTTATCTTAACCGATGTGAGATATTTTCCTCAACACTCCCCCTCACGTGCAAACGGTATTTTGCCTGGTTCATGTCACGTGCACAGGTAGTGTGGGCCCACCCGTGCATGAGTGTGACTCTGATACCATATTGAAATTCGTGGGCCTAACTCAACCAAAAGTCAGCTTGAGAGTTGAGGGTTGTCCAATGTTTATATTTTGAGTTTAATTGTTTATCTTAACCGATGTGAGATATTTTCCTCAACACTCCCCCTCACGTGCAAACCGGTATTTTGCCTGGTTCATGTCACGTGCACAGGTAGTGTGGGCCCACCCGTGCATGAGTGTGACTCTGATACCATATTGAAATTCGTGGGCCTAACTCAACCCAAAAGTCAGCTTGAGAGTTGAGGGTTGTCCAATGTTTATATTTTGAGTTTAATTATTTATCTCAGCCGATGTGAGATATTTTCCTCAACATAAATCTTGAATTATTATAAAATTGTGGATTATTTTTTTTTTTCAAAATACCATGAAAATACCTTCAAGTTTGTGACCTATGGCTAACCCAAGGTGATATATAAAGATGGGGCCAGGGGGCTCACCCACCAAAGACCCTACACTTGTCAGATCGAATGCAAAAACCCTAATTAAGCAAACAAAGAATAGACACCCAAATCACTTCAAAAATCGATCGACTTGTTGTGAAAGGTTTGTTGTTCACATTCAGTCGTAATACTCCATTCATTGCATGCATATGTAAGCCAAAACATAAATAAAGAAGCTCGATCCCTTATAATGGTCCATCACGTGAGCCACCTGATGGCTCGCATCTTGTTTGCTCATATGCTAGCATGATTTTCTTGGCTTCTCTCTTTGTCCCTTTTTGAGTTTTGGATTGAGTAATATGGTTAGGAAATTTAAAGTTCTTTATCAAATCACAATAATACATTAACGGTTATAATAATCTAGTTTTCAAACTTTAATTCAAGAGACCATTGCTAATTTTTTTAAAGTTTTTTTTACACGATAAAGTACTAATACTTTATCTGTATCCAGATGATTCATTCGTCCGGACGTCCGTATTTGAAAATCATTATATATATATACAAATTCTATTCATAATTAGATTCATTCTCAAATACTTTATTATTATTAAAAAAAAAAAGCATTTAAATTTACTAAGCACATGTAAAGAGTTGACCCCACTTTAGTTAGAATATTGCTACACTTTACAAAATTATTAATCTCTTAAAAAATTATATTTCAAGTAACATGTCAATTATCCATTGAATAGTCGACTTATTTAGGTATGTAATTTTACAAATTATGAAATTTTATCCTTAGTAAATAATATATCATTATCATTGTAACTAAATATCTTTAGGATAGCTAATCGAATTATTAATATTAGTCGGGGCCAGTTCTTTCTGCTGATTGAGCAAAATTTAAATAATATTTTTTTATTATAATAAAGATTTGAGGATGAATTTAATCATGAAAATATTTTGTATCTTTCAAATAAAAGAAAATCTTATATGACGCTTAAGAAAAATCTTATATATATATATATCGAACAAAAAGAATAACTTTATTATAGATGTAGATGCATCTAGAGATTTTTTTTTTTTATTTTGTTATCTCTAAGAATTGGGTCGATTGAATCCAATTAATGAATTGGACGACTCAAATTTTAGTGGGTTAATTATAACATTGAAGCCCCCACAAATTCTTATACTTTGGTGTGACAATTTTTATTCAAAATGCATATATATATATATATGCAATGATGTTCCTTAGTGCTTCCATTTCACCAATTTTTGGCTAATGCTTCAAGTTAGGTGAGGTGGCTTGCATGCACCCACATGGCTAAATTTGCTAGTGTTTGGGACAGGACCCCCAACCATGTGGGCTCATCAATAGGACTATTTTTCTCATAATGGTGCCTATAATGGTTAGGTTCCATGCCAATAATCCTAAGTAGTTTAATTAGTGCCAATATTATAATTTTTACCAATTGGCTTTTGAAAGTGACAATAGTGCAAGTAGTTGGGAGAATTTTAGCCAATTAGGTTGGTTTTTTTTTTTTTTTTTTTTTTTTTTTTTTTTTTTTTTTATCACGACTTGAAAAAAGGTCAACTAAAAATTTGAGTTGCAAGTTAAAGAGAATGTGAGAATTTAAAACAAAATTCAAATTGATTTTTCGACCGTTTTATCTCTTTGGATTTTGTTTGTGCAATTAATCTCACAAATAATAAAATTAAACAAAACACAGAAATAGATAAATAGTTCTCTATAATTACTTGATAAACAAAAAGTTAATCCCTTAATTTAAGGTTTTTGGAGCTACCTATAATATCTCGTTATAAGAAAAATAAACTGACAGCGATTACATTCCATTCAAGATTCTCATTAAGTACTGGCGCACTCCCTAAAATCTCGGAACTTCCATACTCTAAATGACTGTACAGCTTAAAGAACGGAAAGTAATTAATTGGTTGTCTCATTCCTTATTTAGCATATTAGTTTAATTAAGGGGTTGATATCACGGGCTCAACCTTCGCACGATCTTTGTTTATCTTTGTTGGAATCAAGCATGAGATGGAACTCCTATCGAGTAGCTCCGAATTCAGACTCTGACGGATGTTGTGACTTCATATTCTCATAATAGATTATGTCATCCAATTCTAATGGTAGGTTTTGCCCTCAGACTCTAATGATAGATTTTGTACCAGACTCTGATGACAAGCCCTGACTAGGGATCTGGATCCCCTTTGGAATGTGTTTGGCCACGTGTCATATGCCTGATTTTTCCCAAACAGATTTAAATTTGGATAGTTAACTAGTCAGTTTTAAAAATATTATTTAAAAATCATTCAGTCAAACCCTTGGAGGCGATAAATTATCCATCTTCTTGAATTTTAAAAAATTGATATGAAAATATTTACTATTTAACATCAACCCAAGATTATTTTTTAATTTAATATTTGTATGATTTAATTAATTAATGTCTCTATCTTAATCCTTAATTGGGATGATAAATCATGTTTAAATTATGTCCCCATAAACGACATGTCGGACCCATCAATTAGATAACCACTAGACTGTTTCACGTGATCGTCTACGTACGTAACATTATTGTCTGAAAACGATACTTAACCCCACCGCTTGTCGGTTTTTCTTCTTCCACTCATTAATGCTTGGTTTCTTCTATGATTAATAACTTGATTAACCGATTAAGTTTAATTATCAATCAATAAAAATAAGAGAAAATATGCTTCGTTTTCAGTAATCAAATCCCTATTATTTTAGTGGGACAATGTGTTTTCTTTTAGTATTTTCTAAGTTCTAACGTGCTATTTATATTTAACAATTAATAAATAATAATATCATTTTTTTTAAAAGAATAATAATATCATGTTAATTCAAAATAGAATGATTATATGTAAAATTAATATTATTGTCAACCACTCATTCCCCCAGTGGTTCACATATTCTCTGTTCATTCTTGAGAACATATGGGACGAAGTCAGAAATTTTTTTTAAAGCTGATTGAATTAATTTTTTGTTAAGTATGAGATTTATCTAAATGACAATTAATTTTAAATAAAATTTTATTGATATATAAGAAAATACGCAAGTTAAAAGAAATAATTCAAATATAATTAGACATTATTGAAGTTGTGTTAGAGTTCAGAATTTGAATCAATAGTATCTACTAGTACTAGTCATTTTTTTCATTATTGATAATTATAAAATCTAATAGAAACTCATTCGTTATCTTATTTCGATAGGTGTGTTGATAAATTTCATAATTGAAATGCTTATTCCTTTGTTCTTATTGAAACATGTTGATTCAACACTAAACGAAAAATCTATATATCAAGAAGTCTGGTTTCCAATAATTTCGATATAATTCAGGAAGTGAAAAAATATACCGAAAATTGATACATTTTTAAAACAATGATTGGTAAGACTTGTAAATAATAGGTGGCAAACTTGTTATTATAAATAAATTTAAAATCTTTCCTAAAATTTGAATGAGCTATAACTCATTCTATTCTATAAGTGACTTCTTCATTGAGGTAAATGGTTCGAGTTTGAATTTCAGATAGGTAGATAGGTAAATCTAAGTTAGAGTAAGTAAAATGTTATGATACAATAAAATTTTTGTTCTATTTTAAAAATATATATATATATATTCATAATATATTTCAAGTTATGAGTTATATTATCCAAAAAAATATTAAAAAATTGATAGGTATAAAATTTAGGAATGTTTGAGAACACTTGAGAGACAAGTAACAAAAAGCTTGAAAAAATTAGGTGATGAATGACGAATAAAGACTATGTAATTTGATTTGTGTGATTGTTTGATTTAAAAATTTAAGATTGGTTAATGGCATTAAATTAAGTATAATTTTATCTTCACATAAAACGTTGATCACATGACATCAAAATTAGAGACAATAAAATTAATTAAAGATGGAGAATGAAATATGAAGATTTTAGTTCTGATATTATATTTATTAATTGTTATCAAGAGACGTGATTTGGTGGTGCAGAGTTCAAGATTTGATCTTTAAGTCCTGGGTTCGAATACATGAAGTGTATTTTTTGTAAGAGCCTGAGATAGTCGGAGATTTCACATGTTTTACTTAAGCTCAGAATGAGTGATTTAGTGACGGGATTTTCAATAATTTAAAATATATATATTTTAATCATTTGAAAACGAGTAGTTAATCCAAAGATATACTAGCTAAGCTCATCAGGGCAAAACTATTAAAATAGTAATTAATAATCAAAATGTATGTGTAATATAAATTATAAACTATAATGTTACAAGAGAATGTGTCATGTCTTGGCACAGCAAGCCATAAATGCTACTGTTATTAGGCACATTAGAAGTTTGGCCCACGAATCTACTATGCTTGAAGCTGTTCCCTTCTTATTGCTTTTTGTATAAAAATTCCAAAAATAAAAAGACAAAATTAGGAGGAGTTGAACTTTCTATGTGAATCTTTGTAATTTTACCCAAATTATGTGGATTATTCGTCCAAGTAATGCTTGGATATGGATTCGGTATTCATTTAAATTTTATGTTAAATTAGGATAGAGTCCGCATTTTGTGTGAGTTCAGTATATATTTTAGGTATTTTTTTTATAAGTATTCCGAAATTTATCGATAATTGATTTACTTACACGTAATATTTATGTATCATTTGATTCTCTCTTACTTCTCAAATAATATTTTATATTCACTGTACAATAAGTCAAGAGTTAATAGTTAGAGTTTGCATCCTAAAACACGATAAATAAATTAAAAAATTCATGAAATAAAAAATTTATAGAATAAATTCAAAATAAAATAACAATAGATCCGAAATACAAAAAATTGGATAGGTTTTATGTGAAGCTACTATTTAGGTTTATTATTTTAATAGAAGATTATATTTTTATATTGTAATAAGTTTTTTTATTTTAATAATTTATTATTTTAATTTTATAATTTAATAATAACAACATTAATTGTAGAGATTAGGTGCCACGTATTTTTTTTTTTAAAAAGAAGATTATAAATATCTTCTTATCATAATAGGTAACAAAAAAATTTAATTGTAAAAGATTAAGTTTCTTGTGACGCGATTAGAAAATTTTAAAATGTTTAACTTTTATATATATATATTGTCGAATTATCTTTGATATTATTGAAAAATTAATTGAATAGTATAATATATTTTCATGTTATAATAGTGTTCTTATTTAATAGATTTATTAATTTAATTTTATAATTTAATAAAAAAAATTTTAAATATGATAGTATAATATGTTTTATTATTATAATACAGTTCTTATAAAATTATAATATGCATATTTTTTGTAATAGGTTTTTTATTTAATAAATTAATTGTAGAGGTTAATTATAGAGATTAAGTGCCACATATGTTTTTTTATTTTAATGAGATGTCATAATATTTTTTATTATTATAATATGTTTTTTTAATTTTAATTTTATAATGTAATAATAATAAATTAAAATAATAATTAATTAAATTAAGATGTTTATTATTTTAATAGTAGATTAAGTTTTAATATTGTAATAGGTTTCTTATGTTATTAATTTATTATTTTAATTTAATAATAAAAAAATAATTGTAGAGATATTTTAATTTCATAATCTAATAATCAAAACATCAATATTAGAGATTATGTTAATTGTAGATAATTTAATAATTTTATTTTTATTTCAATAGGATACTATAATATTTTTTTTGTTATAATAGAATTCTTAGAAAATTATAATATGTATTTTTATTGTAGTATGATTTTTATTTGATAGATTTATTTCGATAGTGTTTTTTTTTTTTTTAAATATGATACTATAATATGTTTTTTTGTTATAATATAATTCTTAGAAAATTACAATATGTATTTTTATTGTAATATGATTTGTATTTAAGAGATTTATTAATTTAATTTTTTTACTTTACTATGAAACCACCATATGGCTCGATGAGGAGGCTTAAAAATATGTAATTTATATATGTGTGTGAAGAACAAGCGCAAAATGGAAAAGGATTTGAAAGTTGATGTATTGGAAGCCAAAGATGCTACTAATGCACAAGGATGGATCGTTGAGGGTGGTGACTCTCACTCTGGTGATGATGAAGAAGTAGAGCCCGGTTCAGGCTTACTTGGAGGATGGTTGGAGAAGCATCTGGGGCTGATGACATATTACAACCTCGAAAAAGTGCCTGAAATGTTGCAGAGAACTTGATGAAGATGATTTTGATTCTGATGAAGAACTTCAAGATGATGAGTTCGAATTAGATGAAGAATTAGAATTTTAGTGTAGTTCAACTTTGTTATAGGATGATGAACATGAACTTAATTAATGATATTTTATATCATCATGTGGTTGATTGAGTTTGATTAATGGTTTTATGTTTATACATTTTGTTTGAATTTTATGATTTGGATTATTTATGATTATGATGTTGGAAAATTTATATTTTTAACTGTCTGCCGACAATTGTCTAGGCCCCGCCTAGGCGCTCTAGCGCTGGGTCGCCGCCCGACTAGCGCCTAGCGCGTTTTAGAACACTGGAATTGATTGATGGAAAGGGTCAAAAATTTTCAAATTAAAAAATAGAAAGTTAAAATAAAATCATTTAATTCTGTAACACCGTACCGTAGGCACGGGCAAATACTGTAACACCGTTCCATAGAGTCCGCATTTTGTGTGACTTCAGTATATATTTTAGGTTTTTTTTTTAAGTATTCCGAAATTTATCGACAATTGATTTACTTACACATAATATTTATGTATCATTTGCTTCTCTCTTACTTCTCATATATTATTTCATATTCACTGTACTAGAAGTCAAGAGTTAATAGTTAGAGTTCGCATCCTAAAACACGATAAATAAATAAAAAATTCATGAAATAAAAAATTTATAGAAATAATTCAAAATAAAATAACAATAAATCCGAAATACAAAAAATTGGCTAGGTTTTATGTGAAGCTACTATTTAGGTTTATTATTTTAATAGAAGATTATATTTTTATATTGTAATAAGTTTTTTATTTTAATAATTTATTATTTTAATTTTATAATTTAATAATAACAATATTAATTGTAGAGATTAGGTGCCACACACACTATATATATATATTAAAGAAGATTATAAATATCTTCTTATCATAATAGGTAACAAAAAAATTAATTGTAAAAGATTAAGTTTCTTGTGACGCGATGAAAATTTAAAAATGTTTAACTTATATATATATATATATACTATATAGATATATATATATATATATATATATATATATATATATATATATATATATATATATTGTCGAATTATCTTTGATATTATTGAAAAATTAATTGAATAGTAATAATATATTATAATAGTGTTCTTATTTAATAGATTTATTAATTTAATTTTATAATTTAATAGAATTTTTTTAAATATGATAATACAATATGTTTTCTTATTATAATACAGTTCTTATAAAATTATAATATGCATATTTTTTGTAATAGATTTTTTATTTAATAAAAAATAAATTATAAATATATTTTAATTTTATAATTTAATAATAAAAAATTAATTGTAGAGGTTAATTATAGAGATTAAGTGCCACATATGTTTTTTTTTATTTTAATGAGAGGTCATAATATTTTTTTTTATTATAATATGTTTTTTTAATTTTAATTTTATAATGTAATAATAATAAATTAAAATATTAATTAATTAAATTAAGATGTTTATTATTTTAATAGTAGATTAAGTTCTTATATTATAATAGGTTTCTTATGTTAATAATTTATTATTTTAATTTAATAATAAAAAAATAATTGTAGAGATATTTTAATTTCATAATTTAATAATCAAAACATTAATATTAGAGATTATGTTAATTGTAGATAATTTAATAAATTTTTTATTTTAATAGGATACTATAAGATTTTTTTTTTGTTATAATAGAATTCTTAAAAAATTATAATATGTATTTTTATTGTAGTATGATTTTTATTTGATAGATTTATTCGATAGTGTTTTTTTTAAATATGATATTATAAATGTTTTTTTACTATAATATGTTTTTTTGTTATAATAGAATTCTTAGAAAATTACAATATGTATTTTTATTGTAATATGATTTGTATTTAAGAGATTTATTAATTTAATTTTTTTACTTTAATATGAAACCACCATATGGCTCGATGAGGAGGCTTAAAAATATGTAATTATATATGTGTGTGATTTATATATATATATATATATATATTCAATATGAAGAATATGGATATAAAATCCCATAATATTTTGAAAAAGATATCCAATCCTATTTTTCTTAAACAAAATTTGTTTGTTTTAATAATCATAAATGATTAGTGTTGTTCATTTACATAAAAGTGATATGTGAGAATACATAATAAATATATTAAATTACATTTTTTTTATCCTAAGATAATAAAATTTATTAATGAATGGGGTCTAATGTATTTTTTGAAATATCATGGAGATTTATGTCATTTTCCCTAAATATTGGAAGTCCAAATATTTTTTTCCTTTTTATAAATTGCGACTAGTAGTTATTTGATAAGAATTTATAAGTAATTAAATTTAAACTGTTCAGAAGTTAATTAATTAGAGTGAACAAAAATGAATTTTCAATTTTTCTTCAAATTCATGTTATCTGACTAACAAGCGCGATTCAAGGTTTTTCAGAGCCTTTTATATATATATATATATCCACATCTTACAATTCATATAAAGTCCACATGAAGTTTAAAGAGTCGTACAATCCACAAAAAAATTCACATAACCTGAACCCAACTCTATATATATATAATGAGATTATTTCAGTTAAAATTTTTATATTGAAAATATATATAAATAACATTTAATTATGTAAATTTATTCATCATCAAATACCTGAGATCAATGACTTCAAATTTTTATAAAAGGATTCATTAACTTATTAAGTTAAAAATCATATTAAAAGACATAAAAAATAATTTTCAATATGTTAGAAAACAAACAATATTGAATGAAATATATATATATATATATAAGAAAATTCTCAGGCCTGGATGTGTGGACATGTTCGCATATGTAATAAAACAATATTATTTTATTAGTCATTTGCATAAAAGCAATGTTGCTTTATTGCAGATCCAGACAATAAAACGTCTGCATAATCCGTGTATATATATATATATATATATATATTCTTTACCGTGGTTATCAACTTTTTATATATAGAGATAGTTAGGCTTCAATGAAGGATAACGATAAAGCATTGATATTTTGTCGTTTTTTTACCTCGGCCTAACAAATTACATATATTTTGTCATTATCCCGCAAACTTAGTAAGTTGTGGGATCCCTCTTTGGATCCTGACTATATATATTTTTCGTTTTGCTCTGCATAAGGATAAAAAACCATGGACTGATGTACTAACAGAAAAAAAAAATACATTTTTCACTACATTTTTTTTATATCTTTTAACGAATATCTTCATGTTATAAAATCAGAATGTCCTTACTTGAGATTGATTGTGGTGGTGGCGGCTTCTTAAGGGTTTATATACCTTAAAATCCACATTTTGTTACATCCATTTATCTGTGGATGCTATATGTTGACGGGTGATTTTTGTCTCAGGGGCAATATCACGATAGTGTTCCCGGGACAATCTTCCTTCCACCTTTAATTCGTTTGGTTATGGGGAGACCAAAGACAAATTTAGCGGGATGTAGCCTGACCCCGAGCTGAAGAATAGAGCATCAGCGGAACGAATCCAGCCCCGAGCAGGTAGAACGATACAGACTCGGTGGAACGAATCCAGCCCCGAGCTGGTGGAACATATACAGACTCGGCGGAACAAATCCAGCCATGAGCTGGTGGAACAATACAGACTCGGCGGAACAAATCCAGCCCCGAGCTGGTGGAACATATACAGACTCGGCGGAACAAATCCAGCCCCGAGCTGGTGGAACAATACATACTCGGCGGAACGAATCCAGCCCGGACGTGGTGGAACATATAAAGACTCGGCGCAAAACGAATCCAGCCTCGAGCTGGAGGAACGATAAAGACTCGGCGGAACGAATCCAGCCCCGAACTGGTGGAACATATACAGACTCGGAGGAACGAATCCAGTCCCGAGCTGATGGAACATATACAGACTCGGCGGAACGAATCCAGCCCCGAGCTGATGGAACATATACAGACTCGGCGGAACGAATCCAGCCCCGAGCTGGAGGAGCATTTGAGACTTACACGAGGGAAGATTTTCAACCTCTGAGGCTCTACGGATCCTGGCGCGGGCGTCCCATTGCCAGACATCAGCGAAAAAACAAAAAATTGGAAGAAAGTAAAATTAAGAAAATGGAGGTGACTTAGCACATACTCCACACAAATCCAAGAAGTAAAAAATAACAACTCGGATGCTCCGAGGCAGTATCCTGACCGAGGCCTCCCAAAACACAATTCTGAACTTTACAATTCAGTGTCCCGGCTAACCAGACTACAGATACGTCGATCTGGCGCGGTCAGGCAAATCCCCACGGGGGAAAAAGACACCTCGTGCGTGCCTTCCCTGGGTGGTACTCAATGGGACTCAACAGCCAACTCGTAGGGGCAGAAACCTCCCTAGGTCCGGTTTACCCGAGACTCCTGCAATCAAGGGGACCATTCGGCCAAACCCAAGCCAGGTGGTCTGATGGTACTCAGCGGGACTCACCAGCCAACTCGTAGGGGGAGAAACATCCCTAGGTCCGGTTTACCCGAGACTCCTGCAATCAAGGGGACCATTCGGCCAAACCCAAGCCAGATGGTCTGATGGTACTCAGCGGGACTCACCAGCCAACTCGTAGGGGAAGAAACTTCCCTAGGTCCGGTTTACCCGAGACTCCTGCAATCAAATGGACCATTCGGCCAAACCCAAGCCAGGTGGTCTGATGGTACTCAGCGGGACTCACCAGCCGACCTGAAGGGGGAGAAAAGTCATTGGGTCAGGTTTACCCGAGTTATTCCTCAACGATGCGAGTCATGGGGTAGTAACGCTCCGGCCTCGGGGGTTTGATAATGACACCTGATAGTGGCGTGCCACGAGGGGTTCGCACGTTTCCCACATGTACTACATCCCTTGATGCGTTCTGGATCCTCAAAAGTGAAAGGAGTCAGGTCGGGATATTTCCACCTATGGGTTTGATAATGACGCCCGGGATTGGCGTGCCACGGGCTTGGTGCCCTTCCTGACTACCGAGCACCCCTTCGCATCGAGCATGTCCCAAGAATATTGAACATGATTTTCACATTTAATTAAACAACAAGTAAAATGGACAAGCTTTTTAATTCAGAAGGTGAAAAACATGTTCATATTCATGAGACCTACTGTCCTTCTTACAACTCTTGGCGGGTCATTTCAAGAGAGGCTTTACAAAAATTCCTATGGTCCTGGCTAGTTTGCATAATTACTTGTGATTCAAAGAAAAAGGCTATTAGAAGTACCTTCTCAGCATTTCGGCATTCCAGGGCTTCTTGAGCCGGGTACCGTCCAGTTGTTCCTAAAGATAGGCACCCGGTCTTACTATCTCAAATATTATATATGGCCCTTCCCATTTGGCGCCCAACGAACCTTCATCGGGCATTCGGGTATTCATCGTGACCCTCCTTAAATCAGATCTCTGGGAAGGAAAGATCGAATCTCAACCTTCTTATTGTAGAAACATGTCATCCTCTACTGACAGATAGCCGCTTTCATAGCCGACTTCTCCCGCTTCTCTTCGATCAGATTAAGATGATTTCTGACAAGCTCTTCATTCTGCTCGGCTTCAAAATGTCGGACCCGATGGGTGATCATCCCTATCTCTGCTGGGATAACTGCCTCACACCTGTAAGCCAAAGAAAAAAGGGTCTTTCTAGTGGAATCCTTGTAGGTCGTCCGGTGTGCCCGCAATACTTCTGGTAATTCTTCGACCCACAATCCTTTACAAGATCCGAGCCTGGCCTTTAAATTTGCTTTAATCATCTTTTTGGTAGCCTCGACTTGTCCGTTGGACTTGGGATGAGCATGTGAAGCAAATCTCAAGGAGATTTGAAGATCTTCACAGAGTTTCCTGAAACCCTTACTGTCAAACTGTCTCCCATTGTCGGTAATGATGGCCCGGGGAATTCCAAACCGAAAGATGATATTCTTTTTTACAAAATCTGTTACCCTCTTTTCCGTGATTGCAGACAGAGGTTCGGCCTCTACCCACTTAGTGAAATAATCGATGGCGACAATGACGTACTTGGCTTGTCCCCGTCCTGCAGGCATTGGCCCGATGATATCCAGCCCCCACTGGGCGAACGGCCAGGGGCTAACTAATGAAGTCAATTGCTCTGCCGGCTGGTGATGAAGGTTGGCATTCTTCTGGCACCCCTCACACTTTCTTGCCACCTTCATTCCGTCCTGGTGCATGGTCGGCCAATAGAATCCTTGTCTCAATGCTTTATGTGCGATAGACTGCCCCCGGACATGACTTCCATAAATTCCCCCATGGATCTCCCTGAGCACATAGTCGGCCTCTTCTGCCGTGAGGCATCTCAAAAGTGGCACAGTATACCCCCTCCGGTATAATACCCCCTCAATCAGACAAAATTTTGAGCTACGATACCTCAACTTTCTCACTTCTTTCCTATCTTCGGGCGTCTCCCTAGTCTCCAAATACTTCTTGACCGGGTCCATCCAGGAGGCCTCATCTCCGACTTCCACTTCCATTACCTCCGGTTTGCCAATGCTCATTTCTTGTAGACAAATCAATGGGATGGTCCTAGGCTTCTCCGATTTAATAGAAGACGCCAGCCGAGCTAATGAGTATGTTTGATGGTTATTTTCTCACCTGATCTGCTCAAACTGCACACTACCCATTTCTCATGCCAGCTTCTTTACCTTGGCCATATACGCCACCATGTTAGGCTCCATAGCCTGAAACTCGCCTCTCAGCTGCTGGATAACCAGCTGCGAGTCGCTCTTTACAACCACATTTCGGACGCCCACCGCTGTACACAACCTTAATCTGGCCAAAATGGCCTCATACTCTGCTTCGTTATTGGTGGCTTCAAAAGCAAATCTCAAGGCATAGACCACCTCCTCGCCGTCACTACTCCGTAACATGACCCCGGCCCCACATCCCTGCGAACTAACAGATCCATCCACGGACAACTCCCATTTGGTCTCCGAAATTTCTAAAACCTGGGGCCCGGTGAACTCGGCCACAAAATCTGCCAGAGTCTGCCATTTCACTGCCACCCTTGGCAAATAAGATATATCATACTCACTCAACTCCACTGACCGTTTTACCAACCGCCCTGAAATCTCTGGTTTATGCAGGATCTGCCTCAAAGGGTGGTCGGTATAGACTCTAATAGGATGGCTTGAAAGTATGGTCTCAGCTTCCTGGCAGCCATAACCAATGATAATGCCACCAGTTCATGAGCCAGATATCTCGTCTCCGCATCCAACAGGGCTTTACTGATGTAATATATCGGCCTTTGGATCTTATCGGCCTTCTGCAGTAACACCGAGCTCACAACATATTTAGATACAGCTAAATACAAAAACAAAGTCTCACCAGGGATCAGTTTGGCAAAAAGTGGAGGTTGGGCTAAATATTGCTTGAGCTGTGTGAAGGCTTCCTCGCACTCTTCCGTCCATGTGACATCCTTCTTAATCTTCTTAATCAACTTGAAAAATGGATGGCACTTGTCGTTAGCACGGGATATGAACCGGTTTAGTGCAGCCACCCGACCTGTCAAACTTTGCACTTCTTTGACTGTCCTGGGGGACTTCAAATCCAGAACTGCTTGGATCTTTTGTGGGTTAGCCTCTAATCCTCGCGCACTGACCATATACCCCATAAACTTCCCCGAGGCCATTCCAAATGCATATTTCTCCGAATTCAGCCTCATGTCATGCTTTCTTATCAACTCAAAGGTTTCCGTGAGGTTGGTCAAATGACCCTCCGGTTTCATGGTCATTGTTATCATATCATCAACATACACTTGCCTGGTTCTACCAATGAGGGGATTAAAGACTTTGTTCACCAACCTTTGAAAAGTGGCCCCCGCATTCTTCAAGCCGAACGACATCACCCTATAATAATACAGCCCCCGATCTGTGATGAATGCAGTCTTCTCCTCATCCCCGGGATGCATTTTTACTTGGTTATATCCTGAAAATGCATCCATGAAACTAAGCAGCCTGTGACAGGCAGTTGAATCCACTAGCTGATCTACTTTCGGGAGTGGGAAACTGTCTTTCGGGCAGGCCCTATTAAGGTCGGTGAAGTCACACATATCCTCAATTTCCCGCTAGGCTTCTTCACCATAACCACGTTGGATACCCACTTCGGGTACTTTACCTCTCAGATGAAACCTGCTTTTAGCAATCCCTCTACCTTAACCACTATCGCCTCACAACGCTCTTGGTTGAATATTCTTCTTTTTTGTTTGACTGGCTTATAACTCGGATCTACCATCAAGTGATGCTGATGAACTTAGAGTCTATCACGGGCATGTCGCTATGTCCCCAAGCAAAGATATCTGCATACCGCTTTAAAAGCTTTAGGAGATCATTCTTCAGATTTTCCTCCAAACCCGCTCATACTTTGATGATTTTCCCTAGACCAAAGAGTTCCACCGACTCCAACTCTTCAGCTGCCCCCAAACGGGCAAACTTCTTGAATCGCACATATGGACATTCATCTGATTCCTCATCCTCCTCCTCATCCTCCCTTCTTCTCTTCTTCCGCCTATCCTTCTCTACACAAATAGTTTCTTTTGAAACAGTAGCAAAGCAACTCCGGGCCACCGTCTGACTTCCGCATACAATCCCGATCCCGGCCCGGTTGGGAAATTTCAGTTTTAAGTAATAACATGACATGGCGGCTTTCATCTTCATCATGAAGGGTCAGCCCACAATGACTTGATAACTGCTCATGCAATCTACCACCGTGAAGTCTATCATGATCGTCTGGGTGCATGGGGAAGTTTCGACCGTCATGGCCAACTGTATTCTTCCCAGTGGGACGATTGTTGCTCCTCCAAACTCGTATAAGGGCATTCCGTCCTAGTTCACTGTCGCATACTCTATCCCGAATCCATCCAAGGCTTCCTTGGAGATTATGTCGATCGCACTTCCCGGATCCACCAAAATCCTGTCAACCTCTTCTCCCTCTATCACTGCTTTAATTATCAATGCGTCATCGTGCGGAAAACTAACCCTATGTGCGTCTTCGTCAGTGAACATTATATGGACCGACCAATCACTTTGCAAGCCCTGGGTCTGCCCCACCGACATTATCTCCGATCCTCGGATCCTGCATTAATTTTTTCTTGACCGGTTCGAGTCTCCGACCATCGTCCTTCCCCCGGTGATAGTATATGTTTGTCTATGCCCTTGCCGCTGCCGGGCCGCCATGGTCCCTCGGTCAATATACTCATTTAGATAGCCGTTCTGCGCTAGATTTTCCATCTGCTCTCGCATATCCTTACAACCCTCGGCCGAGTGTCCCCTCATATTGTGGTGCACACAATAATGTTTTTTGTTCTTCTTTTCTACCAGATATTTTCTCAGATCGGGCTCCATTAAGAGGCCCATACCTTGAATTTCTTTCGCGATCTGAGCCATTGGTTTGTTCAAGGGTGTGTAGTCTACTCCCCCGACCACATGGTTTACTTGCACCCGAGCTCTCCTCTCTTGTGGCGCATTGCTAGGAGGCACCAGCCTGAACTTCATCTGTATGAGAGGAGGATTCCTCAACTCTCTATCCGGCCTCCGCGACATCTCCGGCTTCTGCACTCTTTCCTTCTGAACCCCTCTATTCTGGACGGCCTTCTCCTATTCCTCCATCAAAATGAACTTTCTCGCCAACTCTAGAGCTATGGTGTAGTCTGGTATGTCCTGGACCCTCAAGTGAGTCAACAATCTTCCCACCTTTTAGGGCCCCTTTAGGTCTTTCCAAAGCCTCCATTGACTCATAGGCCTCTACCTCGAGCACCAAATTGTGGTACCTTTCAATAAAATTCTTCAACGGCTCATCATCCTTATGCTTCATCAACCTCAACTCTCCTATTGTCTTTTTTGGAACACACGCTCCTTTGAAATTCCGAATGAACGACTTCCTGAGCTGTGAGAAACTACTGATGCTCCCTGGAGTCAAACTTCTGATCCACAGAATTGCGGGTCCATCCATGGTCAAAGGAAACACCTTGCAGATGGCTACTCCCATCATTCCATGTACTTCCATTAGCAGGACGAAATTCTCAATGTGAGACTTAGGATCGGTGTGACCCCTGTATGTATTTATTGACGGCATTGTGAACCGCCTAGGAAATTATGCCAACAAGATTTCTTCTGTAAAGGGAGATGTCATCTCTCCGTTCTGACCATCCCATTTATCCACCTTTAGATTTTCCCCCCATTTTTTCATTTCTTTTCTAAACCAGGCTTTCATATGGTTATCAGCATCGTCATGTTCCCTCCCCCGAACATCTTCACGTATATTACCCCGAACACGATGTGTGTCATGGCTAGTCACCTCTCGTTCCCCTCTCCCTCATCTCATTCCTTCTCACTTCTTGGAACGTGGGCTATTACTTGAACACTCCAGCGTTTGCCTCTCTTTTTCTTCCCCCCATATCCTTTCCGTGGGCGGGGCTCTCGTTATCACCACTGACCTCACCCTATGTGGCTTATTCCTTCCGGATTCATTGTCACCACTCAAGTTTACCACCATTTTTCCCTCCGCTATCTCATTTCTCCTCTTATTGGGACCAACCTCCAACCTCCAACCTCTCATTATTTTCTTTTTCCAACCTTTCCAGTTTCTCCAACATGGCCTTCATGAGTGTCTGGTTCTCCTCCCTATCCTTTCTCATGCTCTCCTCCATTTTCCCCATCCACTTCGTTGTTGAACTCTCTGATGACCTATGGTTCCCGTCTTCCGCCATCGTCTTACTACGCTAGTTTTTTTGCTCTTTCCCCACAGACGGCGCCAACTGTTGACGGGTGATTTTCGTCTCAGGGGCAATATCGGGATAGTGCTTCCGGGACAATCTTCCTTCAACCTTTAATTTATTTGGTTATGGGGAGACCGAAGGCAAATTTAGCGAAAAATCAAGAAACACACAAGAAATCAAAAAAATAAGATTTAACGTGGTTCGGTGGAGCTTGTCCAACCTACGTCCATGGTCACAAAACAGGGTGGGGGTTCTTTTATTACTAAACCGAGCTCGACCGACCTGTTTAACGAAGGTCTAAAGGAACCGAGCATGTTGCTTTTCTTTCTCTATTTCTTACAAGTTGCGTTTAAATGAAAAATTTGGTAACCCCTACAAATGTGATTAAGCTTCTCTTATATACTACTCGATATATGACCCTGTTCCCGTATCTTTGTGACGCTAGCCTTGAATATTTGCAGATTTGCAGATTTCCGGTGATTTGACAGGTTCTCTTCCCCATTCTGCCATCGCCGAAAGTAAAACCTTCCCTAGGAATTTCTGTCACATCACGTAGTAAAGATGTCTCGTCAGACCTTTTTCATTAATGATGACAGCCTGTCTGAATCTCGGATGTGAGAGTTTTTACGGGAAAAAGTCCAGCTGTCCTAATCCCACTTCGGTCTTCTAGGGGGTTGGTCAGATAATGAACTGAACTACTTCCGCCACTTCCGACTTGACCCAAAATACCCGAGCTACAATCTTGATCCTGGGAGAGGGAAAATGTGAACTGATCTTCCGGACCGTTATGGTCGGTCTTGACTCTGATGTGCTCGGCCCCTAAGAGCTGATTCATGCTGTGTTTTCTGAATGAGGGGATCTTCCCTTTTTTGCCCTTGCCGAACTGTTCAAAAGCCTTAGCCACAAAAATCCCCATCAACACTATATATACACATAAACATTCTCCTTTAACCTTTTGTTAGTTACCTAAATGGCCATTTATGGGAACTTGGACTTCAATTTCCACCACAATTAAGATTAATGATTCTCCTAGAACTCCAACTTAATTGTGATTAATCGGTCCCCCACTTAATTTCAACTATAAGTATTGTTAATTTGATCATTTTATTCATTTATTTTTTTTTTAAAAAGAAAGATAAAAACTCACCCCCCCAAAAAAAAAAAAAATCAACAATAGTTGGGTAACTCCTGCGTACATAAACTTATAAAAGTTAACTTGACATAATTAATTAATTAACGAGAGTTGATTGTTGCTTTTGCTTTGCTCATGGTATAAAAGTGGATCCCTCATGTATGTAAAATATGCAACTATCATGGGGACAAGAAATTGAATTCTTCCTAACTCAAAAACAAAGTCACATTTGACTATAAACCAAATATTTCCTCTAGTGATTAATTGAAAGAACCAAAATTTTCCAAAGCAACCAAAGCCAGCCAGGCCATACAGCTGCCTTTTCATGCAAAGCAATCAGCAGACATTGATGGTGATTGCATCTTCTTTATGTAATATTACTACAAAAATTAGGTCACCGTCAATGGCTCAACATGTCTGCAAATTTAGGCTGCAATTTGCTTGTCTTTGTGCCTATAAATGGGAGCCAAAATTAAGAAGGTTAGTCACATAGCAAAAGATAGCAAATACAAACCAAAAAAGGGAAAGGAAAATAAAACCCTAGAAAGATCCACTGGTAATTTGATACTTCAATCTTCTAACATGACTCTGGTTTCTTGCAAGCATCTTCTTTTCGCGTTTTTCGTGTTCCTTTGCTTCATCTCTAGCACTAATGGAGGTAAGGTTTTTTTTTTTGGGTTTTAATTAATATTCAAGTTCAAATGATTGTGATGTTGTTTGATATGAAGCAATTCCTTGATGGGTTTTTTCTATTTTCATATTTATATATATATTTTTTAATTATATGTAGCAAGGAGTTTGAGGGCGCCGCCGCCTAGTGTTGTGACTGAGAGGGGCCAAGATGGTGTACTTATTGCACCAACTGAAGAAATTGGAGTGAAGAAAAATGATGGTGATGATGACTTGGTTACTGTGGATTACACACCAGCAAGAAGAAAGCCTCCTATTCATAACTAAAGCCACAAATTTTGTTAATCAAGTTTTAGTTAATATCAAGTCTATAATATTAGTCCTTTTTATTATTTTAAGTATATATATGTATCTATATGTAAGCAGGAGGATGATATATATTTTACTACAGTTTCAATTTTTTTTTTTTTTTTTTTTTGGGTAAATTAGGGTTATGGAATGGCAATATGATGTGAGAAGGCATTTAGCAGTAATATGTGTCAACTGGTTTAGATAATTATCATATAAATGCAAGAATAATTATATAAAATGATAATTTAGTGTACAAGCTCATATTTAGATATGATGATTTTCTTTTTCAACATTATGTGGGATTTACATATATGAACCAAATTTCTTTTGAACATAGCTCGGTTGGTCATAAATACGCTTGCACTTGCAGCCACTAGAGTTCAAGAAATAAGAGTAAATTTGGTCTTGGTGGGTCTATGATTTTTTTCATCCCATCTGAACTTTTCTTTTTTTTTTTTTTAAGAAATAAAAAAATTATCCAAATTTGAGAAATGTCTCTTCTTCCACGTTATGTGGGATTTAAATAAATAAACAACATATATATATAAATGCACTTTGCCCTTTTAGTCACCAGAGTTTGGTCTTTAGTGGGATTTATCCAAGTTTGAGTAATGTCTTTATGGGTACACGATCATGAAAGTTACTCCCTCTCTTACAAGATCTAAGGCGCGTTTGATAGAGTGTTTCGCTAGTGTTAAGCTAAACATGTTTTTTAACGCTAGCGTTAACGCTCACAAAACCATAATATCACAATATGTGAAATTATTTTTTACCGTTAACATATATTATAATGTTTATTCCATAACTTATAAACTAATTATACTCTCAGTACAATACTCTCTACCAAACGCAACCTCTAATTTCTTTTTTGTTGACTGAGCTTCTGGGTGCACATGTAAAAGGCACTTCAACACTCGAGTTGGTGTTTAATCAGAGAAAATTTTAGAGAAAATAATGAATGAAGCAGCTGGAATAATATCATGGAATGAATGGTTGAATTAATCTGGATGAAGTAAATTAATATATTAATTATAGTAATTAGGGGACTTTGACAGGAAACAATAAACTTTCCTTTTGGTATGGTGTTGCTATATAAACAACTGATGATCCTTAAGTAAGTTGCAAGCTTGTTGTATCTGTGCATATGACTCAATTCTATTAAACAAAATTTGTCCAGTGCTTTATCCAAGTAACAAGATTCCTCAAAAGAGTGTTTTACCAGAAAATAAATTTAAGGGTCAGTTTGGGAGTGATAATTAACTAGTATTTTTGAATTTATTATGAAAAAATTTCAAATAATTTTAACATTGAAAATATATTTTTAATATGATTTTAACCACTCCCAAACAAACTCTCTGTGTTGAATCATGGAGCTTGTCTCACATGTGTATTTATAACAATGTATGATTATATTAAAGGTCTTGGCCAAATTCACTAAAAGAAAACTGCCAAATAGCGACGGAAAAATCCGTAGCTAATTCGTCGCTAATTGACCATTAGCGACGGAAAAATTCCGTCTCTATTTTGTTGGTCGCAAAAAAAATAGCGACGGAAATATTTCATCCGTCGCTAAAGTTAGCGACGGAAGGAAATTCCGTCTCTATATAGCGACGAAATTTTCATCGTTAATTAGCGACGTTTAGTATTCCGTCGCTAAAGAGCAACGGAAAATTCCATCCGTCGCTATTTAGCGACGGAAATTCCGTTTCTATTTAGCGACAGAATTGAAATTCCGTTTCTAATTAGCGACATAATTTTAATTCCGTTTCTAATTAGCGACGGAACAATTCCGTTTCTAATTAACAAAAAAATAAAAATAAAAATAAAATTTAAAATTAGCGACGGAATTGAAATTTCGTTTCTAATTAGCGGCAGAATTTGAATTCCGTTTCTAATTAGCGACGGAATAATTCCGTTTCTACTTAACAAAAAAATAAAAATAAAAATAAAAATTTAACATTAGCTACGGAATTGAAATTCCGTTTCTAATTAGCTACGGCATTAAAATTCCGTTTCTAATTAGAGACGGAATTTTAATTCCGTTTCTAATTAGCGACGAAACAATTCCGTTTCCAATTAACACAAAAATTAAAATAAAAATAAAATTTAAAATTAGCGACGGAATTGAAATTCCGTTTCTAATTAGCGACGGAATTTGAATTCCGTTTTTAATTAGCGACGGAAAAATTCCGTTTCTAAACAAAATTAGCAATGGAATAGTAATCCGTCTCTAATTAGCGACGGATTTTCATTTCCGTCTCTAATTTAGAGATGAAATTTTTTTTGTCACTAAATTTTGTCCCTAATTTCATTATCCGTTTCAATTCCGTCTCTATTCTGTCGTTAAATTTTGAAACGGAATATTCCGTCGCTAAATTCCGTCGTTAAAATTATAATTTCTTGTAATGAAATTGTTTAAAAATTTTCGTCACACACACAAAAAATGAAACATATTACGAAATTATAAATTATTTCGGCAAGCATAGGACACTTAATTGTTCAATTTAAAAGATTTTAATGCCGATCCGAATAGTGTTTTTAAAGATCTTGTAGCACATGTATATTTAAAAGTCTAAGGTCTTCATTGCTTTATATATATTCTTTTTGGCCACACAATGAAATACACATAATGAAATTCTTAAGTGTTAGGGCAGGTATTGACATTTAAGTGTTCAATTTACAAGATGATAAGCTTATGATAATTAAAGTGTTGTTCTTTTGGGTAGGGTAACCTTATGGTGGAAGAAAGATTTTGGTTGGATATAGGTCATAATAAAAAATCTACAAATTAATTTAAGAGGTCAAAACATGTATTTTATCAATTTAAGGGTACAACTGTAAATTTGAATTTAAAAGTTTTTTTTTGGGGTCAATGGGCCCTCAGTTTCGGATCAAGATTTATGGGCTTATTATTGAGAACTTTATATAATTAAATACATTTATTTAATCATATTTTAGTTGTTAAATTCGGATAGGATAAAAAACATAATAATATAATGGAGATATTTTATTTAAATTAAAGGGTGTCAGTACTTGCAATTATTTCCTTTTCCTAATTACTGAAATTAGTAGTTTGATTTCAACACGATAAGAATGTCTTGATCTATATTGAGCCGTATATGCATTTAAAACTGAAAGATTCGTACATGAACTTTGAACCTTACCCTTTTTTTGGATTGTTCTATTGCTTTCGGTATCAGGCGTTACGCCTTTAGTTGACACACTAATCTCTTCAATAAAATAAATTATCTCACTTAAAAGAATAATAAGAAAAACTTTTTTTCCTTAGGACGTGGAGGCTTAGAGTATTATGGATTATAGAGAAAAATAATTTTATCTCTAAGGTAAGTTTGGAGAAACCCTAAATACCACTCAAGAATACAAGAGAGGAATAAAAATCACTCAAAAACAACCAAGGAGATGCATGATTTTGTCTTGGTCGAAATTCTCCTTTATTTATAGAGGGAAAATGACTTCTTGCGTCATAATGTGCTTAAGATACTTAAAAATCACTTTCCAAATCAAATTTAATCAATTAATGATAATTTCCAAGATTTTTCAAGTTTGTTTAGGAAAGAATCCTCCATAAATATATATTCTAATTATGACTTAATTAATTAGGGTGATATCCTACTAAATTAAGACCCATTAAATTAAATAATATTTTGGGCTTTTAATTAATTTGATTTAATTAATCAATTAATTAGTTTAAATTTGATTAACAATTAATTAAATATAAATTTATATTTAAATAAATATCTAATACTTATTTAAAAAATAAATCCAAATTAATATTCCATTTAATATATTTGAATCTAATTAATATTCCATCAATACTCTCCAAGTATTGGGCATCAACTGTCAGGGAGCCAACTCATAATAATTCAACACCTCCCAAGCTAACATTGGCACTAAGAACCTCAACCAATCTTCAAACGGCCTCTCGCGGAAGCCAATCCACCTTGGGATCTACTAGTCGATCCTCTCTGAAGAAGTGGCCAACCTCACCCAAATTGACCGAGGAAGCTTATATACCAGTTTTATCTCCCTCGTAAATTTGCTCAGTCACTCGACTAGCAGAATTATTTGTAAGGATACTTGTAGGCTCACTTGTGCTAAGAGTCTTACTTGACTCCCCTAATGCTGGCAATGATCTCAGTGGCTCTACATCTTTAGGCACTTCTACAAGTGGCTCGACTACCACCAATGTCCTTAATTCGACTGGAGATTCATACGACCATTCAAAACCACCTCCATACCCAGACGACTCACTTAGAGACCTAGATGATCTATCAGGCGATTCAACATACATTTCCAAAAGGGTATCACTAGATCTCATGCTACTCCCACTCGACATAATCACTTCCTAACAAACAAAAAAATCCTCAAAATTTATACGTCCTACAGATCAAACAAACCTAATTTCATAAACAAAATGCTTCATACATTACCAATCTCCTAAAGATCAAACTGCCTAAATGATCAACAAATTGAATCTACCTAAGAACTGTATGAAGAAATTGAAGAACAAGAGAGAGATAATGAAGAGTACCTTGAAGATTAAGAGAGCCATTCCAAGTTGCAAACATTGGGGAATTTTTAGAATGCAGCAAAGGAGCCTCCAAACCCTCACTTATGCTTATCCCTCAAAATATCGCTTCATTTTCCTGTTTAAAGCCACCTTGAAACGTTACGACTACAGTTGCGAGCCAACGTAGAGGCCCGATATCCCTAAGGACCCATTTCTTAAGCTCATCTAATAGAGCCCACCTAGGCTCAACAAGAGAAAGAATTGATGGCGAACCTCAGCGTCGCCTGAGGACATCATTTCCTCTAAAAATACAACTATTCACGTAGGAAAAATCGACCTTCTACCCCCGGAACCAAGGTTAGAGACACATATTCCCTCCAAACCATAGGGAATGATACTTTGTTAGTTCAGATAACACAGGAAGTTGTGTGTCTCCTCCAGTCGACATAGAAATATACTATTGGTCCTCCAATGGACCCAGTTAACTAAGAAGTATTCTCCATAAAAGTCATTATCTCTAGATGACATGAAATGATTACCGCCTCCCCAGATGAAGTAACATGACATCTACCTTCGACATGAAGTGGCGTCCACGTTCGCCAGACAATATCATTGGACATTTATCTGGTCCAGACAACATCGTTAGGCCTCTATCTGTTCCAAACCACATGGATATATATCTATCTGATCCAAATGACATGGCAAGGCCCTTGTTTTAGCAGACATCTAAAGACCACCCTCTAGCTCAGCCGACACGGTCTCTAGTCGATAGGTAAAAATATTATTTTTGATATAACTGACTTAGATTATGGCTACAAGCAAGAAGCAACACTGAACTGCGGTGATCCTAGCCAACACGATCAATCCAGTCAATAGAGTATACTCGACCAACATAGCTCCTATGTTAATACAGCACCAAGAGTCTAGTCGACATCAATTATATGGTAGACTGAAGGTGAAGACTTGGACCTCCATCTACTCTAAACGAAATTGAAGACCTGAACCCTCATCTGGTCCAAATGGCATTGAAGACTTTGGTCTTCATTTGGTCCATACGACATAGAAACTCTCATGGACCATCATCAGGTCTAGTCGACTGGAGATTATTCTAGAACTTCATTTGTTCTATTCGATGGGACATTCCTCACGACCTTCGTCCGGTCGGATTAATTCATTGACATTCATATAGTCCAGAGACATAGAAGATTTCCCTGGACCATTATCAAGTCTAGTTGACTGGAAATTATCTTGGACCTTCCTCTGGTCCAAACGACATTGAAAACTCCCCTGGACCATCATCGGGTCTAGTCGACTGGAGATTATCGTAGACCTTAATCCGGTCTAGTTGATGGGACATTCCCAATGAAATTTGTCGGGTCAGATTAATTCATGGACTTTATTATGGTCCATACGACATAGAAGACTCACCTGGACTATCATCAGGTCTAGTCAACTGGAGATTATCATAGACCTTCATTTGATACAGTCGACATGAACATTCCCTATTATCTTTATCGGGTCAGGTTGAAGACTTGGACCTTCATCGGTCCAAACGACATTGAAGACTCCCCTAGACTATCATCAGGTCTGGTCAACTGGAGATTATCTTGGATCTTCATCTGGTCTAGTCGATGGGACATTCCTCACGACCTTTTTCGGGTCGAATTAGTTATCTTATGGACCATCACTTGGTCCAGTCGACTGAAGATTCTCTTGGACCTTCATCTGGTCCATATGATAGGATATTCCCCATGACCTTTGTCGGGTCGAATTGGTTATCTCATGGACTTTCATCTGGTCCAGTCGATTGAAGATTCTTAAGCACCTTCATCCGGTCCAGTAGATGGAACATCCTTCATGACCTTCATCGGTTCGGACTGAATCGTGGTCCTTAATTTGGTTTGGTCAACATTGAAGAATCTTGGACCCTCATCTAGTCCAGTTGACATAACATGACCTTTATCTGGTCTCAAACGAAAAATATTCTGATCGACTTGGAAACCCCCATAAGACATATTCATTGATTACTCTCCAAGCCAATGACTCATTAATTAAGAGAGTAGAAGATAAATTATACGGGCTAAATTTGGGTTTAGAATCCAAATGTCATTGTGTCTCAGACGACATCTGGGTCTACGCGACGAAATCACATAAGATTATGTATCTTGTCCTTCATCTGGCCCTAGTGGCATCATGGGCTGCCAACAAGGCCTAATCGGCATGGGTTCCAGTTGTCAGAGGCCCACTCAACATGGACATTCCAATCGACATTGATCCCATACGACATCAGGTCTATTGGGTAAAATATGCATCAACGCATAGCTATCAACGATCTTGATTTTACACACAGGACTACATATTGGGCCCCTGGAAGAGACTCATACGACCTAAAGGCTCCCAGAAGACCACGCTACTCAAAAGGTCTCCAGCATACCATAATCATGCTACTCAATGTCCCAATCGATAACACATGAGAAATGTCTCAGTTGACGTCGCCTCATATTATACAGTGCCCCAATAGACATTGTCTGCCAGTCTACACACGACTAATTCTTTTTTAATAAGGAAACTAAGTATTTTGAATCAAGACAGATTACCTACAAACACGGTGTTGTAATCCGAGGACAATTTGGATTATTCCTTATCCCGGATATCTAGGCACTCATAATTCAGTCCCTACTAAAACTATCATTTCTAAAATATAGTTGAAATACGACCATTCTAATGAGTCCTAAACCGACTAAAAGATTTACTTCACAACCTATAAAAGGAGAGAGGAACCAATAGATTGAGGCATTGAAGATTTAGGCTCTCACACTCGAGTTCTCAAAGCATACATTCTCCCTAAACACCAGTCTATCGCCCTCACAGTAATTACGAACATGGAGGTAACCCTTTGCCTTGTTCTTCCTTTTTCGTTTCGCTCGTAACCACCACTGACTTGAGCGTCGAAGTGCCTATGGCATCCACCACACTGGTGGGTATTACCCTACGCTCACTTTGCCTTCATTTTGCAGGACCACTGGTGCCCCCATCATACAAATTCTAGATTGTTGACTGAAGGTGAAATTCACTGTCTACAGTATCTTGGCAGCGGGGTTTCCAATGTTTCCCAAAAAGAAAGTTTTGAATTTATAGGCTATTAATATGGGTGTTTCAGATTAAAAAAAATACAATTTCAGGTTGACTCGACCTAACCGGATTTTTACGGGTCGGGATCACGGGTTTGACGACGCAACCTGACTCGACCCAAAAAAATATTTTTTTTATTATTTTTCTAAAGTTTTTATTATTTTTTACTATTATTTTAGTTGTTTATTACTTTTCTATATCTTGAAATTTTATATGTATAACTATTTTTGGAATGTAAAATATTTAATATTTATGTATGAAAATAATTAATATATATATAAAAAAAAATCATTTTTGACCGACCCTACCTGACCGATCGGATTTGCCAAATCAAATTTTGAGTTCGGATTTGTAATTTCGAGTGACCTAATCAAGTTTCATAAAATTCCGACCCGACACGGCCCGCCACTAACTATTAATAAGGCATTAAGTTATAAAAATAAATGGTCTCTATTTCTTTTATGTGAGTGAAACGCATCCCAACAATCTCAAACATTGACTGCTCAGGCTCCGTCCTTATATATGATATTTGCAAGCATCAAGTTACATATTATCACATTTCTTTCATTGGAATAAAAAGCATCCAACTTTAAACCAATTCGACTACCATTTAAAAAATAAAATTAAAAATGATACCCAATTTGGAACAAGCTGTTGAGGATTCTTAAATGTAAAATTTACAATCTCATGAATCATTTATTATATGTACCAAATCAAATCAAACCAACGACAATTCTTATATAAGGCTCAAGTAATCTTTTAATATTACAAAAATGATAAATCTACCCACATTTTTCTTAATTTCTTCCCAACTCTCTCACTGTAGAGTTGGGAGCAAATTCGAAAAAATGTGTATGTAAATATATCATTACTCTTAATATTATTATACTTTAATTTTATCCGGTTCTTTTTTTTTTTAAGGTGTTAGAGTCGTCAAAACTGACAGTGTATGAGTTCAGTTTCTTGATTCTTTATTTATGAGAGATCATAATCATGTAACACTCTAAGCGGAATTTAATACGACACAAAATCGCTAAAATGAAGACACAAATTCCTTTATATGTAAACTAGATTATCGTTTATTATTTGAAAATATAGCACTAGCAAAAAATTGACACCATAAGGACACAGCAGTCCCATACATCTTTCTTCTCTAAGGCACAGGACCACCAGAAGAAGGAGCAGAAGATGATGCAGCATCACAATATCCTCTTAGTATGTTACCTTCTTCGGCAGTGAACCCGAGTGAAGTGAGCATTGCAGGCCAGCAATTACGAGTAATAATATCAATGGCGCGGCAACAGTCATGGCCTATATCTGCCTGACCATTAAGGAAGAAGATGACAATCTCATTTGAACATGATTTTAGCTCCATTAATGCATTCCAGCACTCAGTTATGCCTCCACTAGCTTCAAGCCTTGCTGCAAGATTGTAGCCAACTGGCTTGATATTGTTCTTGCTGCTGGTTGCAGTAGCAGTATTTGCCATTAGGGAAGTGATCATCATCAGGACCAAAATGAGAAACAATTTTTTTAGAGCCATTGCTATTCAATTGTGTTGTGATTGTGTGGGATGTCATCATATTCATGTTTGCTATTTATAAAAAAGATATGTTAAGGTTTTTAATGAAAGAAGATGATGAGTCTTTTGATGAGATGTTAAGAGATGGTATTTTGCCATTGGTATGGTATCTAATTAATGGAAAGATTATAAAGAAGATACATAAGGTTAAAAACCACTAGGAGTTCAAAAGGTGTGAACAATTATAAGGCCGTAACAGTCGAGAAAATTACCCAAAAAAAAAAACCTAGTAGAATTCAGTCTTTTCATATTCGAAACTGAGAGTTTTTCAAAACGACTCTGCTTGAATTCCACCATTAAAGCCTTTTTTTTTTTTTCAAAAAAAGTCATATGCTTGTATGGTATTAGAGCAAGTTTTGAACTTAATTAAGGTCTTGTATTAGAATCTCTAGCGAAATTCATACAGAGCGAAATGGGTAGCCTATAATATAACTAGAAAAATGAGTCTTGCTCTTCCACGTTCAGAACTCAGCAAAAAAAAAAAAAACAAAAAACAAAAGAAAAAAGAAAACAGCTAGTTAAATCGGTAAAATCCTTGTTTGTTTTCATAAAAAAATTGTGATTCGATCTCTGTTCAAATAGATTGAGAGGAAATCAATTTGCTATTAAACTAGATATAGTTATTTAGTAATTTACATCATGAGCATTAATCCGACCGGAGTTCAGAATTGGGAGCTAAAAAACACAAGCTAATTAATCTCACATTGATATCAACCAGCCCATTTATATCGTACCTAACTTGCAATTGAACTACCTTTTCGTAGGGTGGTAAATCAAGTAGGAACGGGTCCAAATCCTCTCTCATATATATTTGTGGAAAAGATTTTCTTCTAAATATTTAAAAGCAAATTTGATAGGTGTTCAATATAAATATGTAGACTATCCCATGACAGAATTAGCTAAATTTGTATTTAGGCTCTTTTCTGATGAATAATTGTAATTATCAGCTAATCAACTCAAATGGTCACTGTGCATAGAATATTGCCTAGAAGTTTGTTACAAAGATTCTGGATTCTGTTATGCCATTTTAGACTGTTATTTCACAAAGTGTATATAATATAATAATTAGTTAGTTAGATTCATTTAGAAACGTACATAGCGAAGAATAATATGAAGATGTATTAAGCTTAAGCTTTTTCTCTCGTTTTGCTTCTCATGTTTCTTTTACTTTCTTGCATTCCAAACAACTTATCTATTTTATTTCATGGTATCAGAGCCATCTATGGCAAATACGAACACAAATACCAGCTTTAACTTTGTGACACCTATCAACTTCAATAAGTGGCAATGGTTTGGAAGGTTTCATCAATGGAGAAAAGAAGTGTCTATAACATTTTTTTGGTCTCTCAGAAGTAGGATCAAGTACTGAATCTGCAAGAGTAGTCAACAAATGTGACATCCCTGATCCGGGGAGGTTTTCGACAGGCAACAGATCCATCTATCACTTAAGCCTCTGACTGTCACTGCTAAAAGACTCGATTCATATGATAACATCACATCAATATGCACTCACACAACACATAAAATCAACTTAATGTATTTTACAAGACATCAAATTGTGCTGGAAGATCCTGCAAAACTGTGAAGTGAGGGGGTGAGTCCTACTGAACTCAGTGAGTGGAGTTAAAAGAAAACAGAAATGAAACTAGTAAATCAGTTATAAAATAATATGTGTTGTCAAGTGGTGCTGAAACCTCGTAAAAGTATAAACTAGCTCTTACTTGAAATCTCTGTTAGAAAATAACACTTTGATAATCTAGAATCTTAAAAATGTAGGAAATCAGTAGGAAACCTTACGCATGAAGGCGTTATATATCGTTGTCCCCCATATGCCTAAACTAGTGTCTTGGGGCGTTACGTATCGCCATCTCCCAAGTCACTGGAGCTGTACTCATAAATGTCTCATATGAGGCAGGTGGGGATCCAGGAGCGTTACGTATTGTTGTCCCCTGGTCTCGTATCTGTAATGCTACATGTGCACATGTTCTCTGTATCCGTCAATTCCATAATCCATCAATTGCAAGAAAGAATAAAAATCATAAGTTATCGAAATCATATCTCATCATCAAAACATATCAAATATCAATTTTTTTTATCCATACTACTTATGCACAAATCATATGTCTCAAGAAAACCTCAAACTTATCTCAATTGGCTTGAAATCAGTAAATCAATAAACTTTAAAATCACATAAGTCAAAAAGCCCTTAAACAATAACTGAATAGATAAATAAAATTCTAAAACAAGTACTCCACTCACAGTGCTATGGTGAACTGAGAATACGTCACGGCGTAGGCGAACGTCGGGAGTTCTGGCACCGATCTATAGGCAATATAACTGTTAGATTTTATAACTCGGATTACTTTCGTAAGGTACAAAAGAATATAAAGTTCATGGATTCTCATTCTTGCTAGATTCTAGGAATAGCTAGGTTACTTATGATCCTTACGGACTTAGGTTTGAAGTTGCGGAAGTACTGCCGCAGAAACTTAAGCTTAACTTTACCGCTGAAAATTTCGCTACCCAATGACTAATTTTTTAAATTCACTGTAATTAATTGGAATGGAATCAGGGGCTGCAATTTTAATAGAATGGAACTTAGTGTGTCTAATTTATGTGATAGCAGGTCGCCCAACTTCAAAAATTTGGTTTAGTTTCATCTTAAGTCCAAAAATTTTAATTTTTGGATATTATAATCTTTTATGTGTCTAGGTTACTTAGAATTTTACGGTTTATCATTTGAACATCATAAACGTAACTTATTACCAATTCGTTATGACATGTCCAGAAACCATCTTAAACTAATTTTGCCATCTAACTTTCTCAATTTTTTGCCTCACTAAATGCATTCAATCCTGCAACCCTCAACAGATTTTTCACTATTATAAATACTCTTTATAACATGCAAAACATTCTTAATTTCTTAGGTTAATCTGAGATTGACATTTCGTCAAACACTTGGTGCGCGAAATGCCAAACTTCACCATTTACATAATCTTAGTTATCTCTACTCTCATTTTACATATCTGTTACATAATAACATCAATCAAGACTTAATATTTCATTCAAAAGCACCCCTCTCTTTCTTCCTAACTTGGCTGAATCTCACCCCTTCTCCAACTCAAAATTTTACAACATCACATAAGCCAATTTTAACAACAAATATCCTATAATCACTAATTTAGCCTTCAAAGACCAACACAACATTCAAATCTCATAGAACCTAACTTAGCTCAACATTTAAGGTTTTATAATTTGGAGATTTCTCAATAAATTCAATTTCCTAATATATTATCTACCTTAATACATTCAAGAGTATGCTAACAACATCAATCTAACACCATATCATCAAAAAGTCACAATTTAAGATTTGGGTCAAGATTTATTTACTTTAAATCAAGGAGTTTCCTTCACCAAATAAATTCCCAAAGCTTGTTTTCCTATCCCTAAGCTTATCTTGTGTTGGATTTCTCTTGGTTTTCTTGGAGATTTACTAAGAAAATGAAAAAATAAATTCAAGGCTATACTTGTTGGGGCGGTTGTGGAACCCCTAGGGTCGGATCGGTTCCCCGCACACCAGAAGTGGGTCTAACCCATGGATATAAAGTATGGATGTATTTTTAAATAATTTAATGGAATAACATATTCTATTACGAGTGTATAGGAAAAAACCATGGCTGAATCAGAGTTCGGAAGCTCAAAATTGGAAGAAAATAAGTTTCAGTGCGCACGTACGCGACGCGCGCTACATTGCGTACGCTGAATAATTTTTATTTCTTAATATGTGTTTATAATCCTCTGTAAACACTTTTTAAGACTCAAAATTTATTTTTAACATTAAAATCAACATCAACAAATGTTATATAATAAAATCATATTTTTCAAAATATCAAATACTTTTACAAAAATATAAATTTATTTTAAATACGCACATGCGTAAATTTTGAATACAAAATACAAACCAAATTAAAATCTCACAATGAAGTGACTCATGAAAAATTTTAGGCCACTCAACGGTGGTCAAGTGATATAGTAGCCATAACTTCAAGCTTTTATCTAGAGTTCCAAACTCAAATTTTAAGTTCATGTCTAACATGAATTTTTTTGACTCAATCATAAACATATTGTGTTTATGCTTTCAAATAATCCACACACAAATTTATTAGCCTAATTTCAACTTCAAGCTATATTATTATGTATCAAATACAAAAATATAACTTATTAAAGATGATCAAACTTATCTAATAAGCATGAACCAAAGATCTAATATTCGAGTTATTACAGTCTAGAGGTCTTAAAGTCGGCGGAGTTGCTGCCATAGGTCTTATACCATCACTGTAAGTTTTCTCATTATAGTGGATTTTGGCCGGTAAACTAGATACCTGGAGTGGTTTTTTACTCGCACGAGTTTTTCACTTTGTTAACAAAATTATTGGTGTTGATTTTGTTTTTCTGCTTTTGTTTATTTGCTTTGGTTTATAATTGTTAGACTTAAAGGTGTTTGGTGATTTTGTTAATCTATAGAAAAAATAATTAGGACATGTCTTAAATTATTGTGTTTAATTCCCCACAAGGTCGAAACCTTAGACTAAAATCAAATTTTCAATTAGTATCATAGACTAACCGCGATCATTGACCCGTTTATATATGGATAGAAGTCAACCCTTGAACTGTCCCTCATTCTTTGATGGGACAGAGCACCCTCACTGAAAAATTTGCATGAGAGCTTTCCTCAAGTCCTTATATGAAAGAGCCCGGATGTTTAAAGAGCACGGGTGGAAACCTCACATGATTATGGCTGATAGGGTCTCTTCTCTTAAAGATAAATTGACATAGGCTAATGAGGACTTTGATGCTAGCAATAGGAACATCAAAATCATTAATGTCATTAATGCTGCTGTTTGCTCCGCTGAGTTTAGGAGAATATCAATGTGTGAGATAACCAATGATGCATGAGACATCCTTTAGATTGTTTATGAGGGCACATTGTCGGTTAAGAATAACATATCCAAGAGCTTACCAGTAGGATGAAAGATAATGAGAATTTTACTGAATTTTATGCCGAGATTAATGATATTGTTAACTCCAATTTGAACCTAGGCAAGACTATTCCTACAAATAGGATAGTTAGGAAAATCCTTACATCCCTACCTAAACGGTTTTTACTGAAGATCACAACCATCGAGGAAAGTAAGGACTTCACTTTAAATTAGAGGACCTCGTATGAAAACTTCAAGTATATGAGAGACAACTTCTTGAACATAGAAAGCCCAAGAACGTAGCGATGAAAATAGTAAAGGAAGTTATCCATGATTCATCAAATGATGATGAAGATGATACTCTCACATATGCTGACATGGCCATGTTTGTGAAAAAGTTCAAGAAATTTTTTAAGATGAAGAAGAGTGGTCGTAGCATTGATAGAGATATGAAGAACAAACCTAGAGAAAGTAGTCGTAGTTAGAGGGATTCTATAGAGGACAATGATAGCAAACCTCGCACTATCCAATGCCATGAATGTGAAAAGCATGTGCATATTAGGTCTGAATGTCCCCACATACCTAAAGTCTAAGGGTAAGAAAGTTATTGCAGCCCCACTTAGTGATTCAAAAGGTGACTATACTTCTGATGGATCTCTTAAGGAAAAAAGTAATTACATTGCATTTTCTTTGAGTGTGGTAGGTGAGAGTGATGATAATATTATTGAAATGGATGATGGTTCAGAATTCTCTCACTGTGACTCTGTAGATAAGGATGGTTTTCAGGTAGCGTATATTGAACAGTTTAATGAGAGCCTCGCTATCAAGAAGATAAATATTGAGGTCAGTAAGAGGCTAAAGAAAACTGAGCTAGAAAAGAATGAAATTTAAGCCAAGCTTGACAAAATGCTCTCTCTTATTGATGACATTGAGGAGAGGAATAAAAGACTAGTTGATAGAGTCAAATTTTTAGAAGCAGAAATTGAAAATGCTAGAACCCAGATATTTATATTTTCTAGTGAGTCTGAGAAACTAGACCACATATTAGGGTTTATCGTTAAGTCAAAATATGATAAGGCATCATCGTCTAGAACTGTACATATTCCTCTTAAATGTGACTTAGGTAAGAAACATGTTGACTGTAGTCATGTGATTCCCTCGGTTGTTATTCGTCTTATGTCCCAACCTCAATATAGAGGTATGATGGGTAAACTTCGCTCTCGTCCGAGGTTTGTGCTTGTATGTCATCACTGTGGCAATGCATGACACATTAGGCCTAAGTGTTTCATGTTGCACAAACTAGATTTGATTCTTCAAATCTAGTTTCTCAAGTTTTTGCACTAGCTAAACAGACTCAACTCATTAGTGAGAAACTTGCACTGCTGACAAGGAACTCTTAATTGAATGAGACTCCTAATAAAGTTTGGGTGAGGAACCGAAATGACTTGTCATCGACTTCCGAATGCCTTGAACCAAAAAGGCGTGTGCGCGCATGTGTTTTATGTTTTTACACGACTGTATTTTTTTGTTTTCACTACATATGGGTGTGTTTTATTTTATTTTTTTTTTATATATCCCATAGTATATAAGATGGAAACCCATACATAAATTTCATAGCTGATTTCGAATGGATAATAGTATGATCTGCACTCGAGAATACAACTCCACGTTCCATTGGATAATGACAAGTCATGTTATGTCATTTATTGTTTTAGTGATAAAAGAAAAAAATACAAAAAAAATATAAAATGAAAAAGACCAAAAATATTTTATGGTTTGATAGAGCATGTGATCCTGGAATGTATGATATATGGTTATACATGTATAATATATTTTTTTCTTGATTATCTATGTGTATGAGTGTGTGTGATGGAAACCTTTAGTATATCTTGTGTTTGCATCTCACATACACGTTTTTATGTCTTAAGCTTGGTCGCATGTTTAAATTTTTAGACTGACAGTTTAATCTCTGTCATACTTAGATCACTAAATAGTGTGACCTTTGACTAGATGATCATATGTTATCCCCTTGTGATTTTTTTAAGGAGTCTCAAGTGCAAAAGAGACAATTGGCCAAATTCAAAAGATAAGAGCAAAAACCCTTCACTCGAAACAGTTAATTTAAGAGCTCATATTTATGGAAAAAATATTATAACATGCAACCAATGTTGCTTATTTTCAGGTCCTGGTGGTGATAGGTTTGAACACTTATTTTGTGAACTTGGTGTGTCATGAGATGAAATTTCTTTGGTTGTGTTCCACTCATAAAATAAGGTCTTAAGCCTTGACTTATTGTGCACTTATTTTTCACGCAAGTGCTTGATATGCTTTGATGTTTATGTTATATGCATGCGTATATTATTTAGCATGACCAAAAATGGTTCATATTATCTCATGTCATAAATAGTTGAGTACTGACTGGGTATCATTGTATATGCTTAAAATATTATTTTGAGTTATTCTTTGACATTTTTTTAACTAATTGTGTGCTTCATGTCATCACATATTTTTTTCATTGCATAATTCTGAGTTTTTACTTCCTATATGTTCATTTTTCTAACTGAGTGGGGCTGTTAGTGAGGGGGAGTAAGTTGAGTGTGCATAGTCTCTTTCATGTGATTTTTAACATGTTATCTCTACCTATTATCATTTCATGACAAAAACATTTGTAGAATATTTATTTTTAGTATCTCATTTTAAGAGAGTGGGATATCTGTTTTGGTATCTTCTTTTAAGGGGGAGTGAGATATTTGTTTTTGGTATCTCATTTTAAGGTGGAGTGAGTGTAGGCATTGCATTTTTGCATATCAGCCCGATGATGAGTCTCGTGTGGAGACACTACCTCTTTAGTTGTGAAAGCCGCGGGAAACGGACGTTGGAAGGGTAAAGTTGGAAATTAGTATTTTGTCAGAGTTAACTCGCTTGTTTCGCTTCGGGTTTGCTTGTTGGACCTCAGTTTTAAAACACACCAAACCCATTAAAACACATCTCACAAATTAAATAATTAAAACATTTAAAATACATGTCACAAATTAAATTAAAACCAATTAAATTAAACTTAAATTAAATTAAATTAAATCACATTCACCAATTAAATTAAACTTGAAATTAAATTAAATTAAATTCTAATTAAATTAAATTCTTAATTTAAATAAAGCACATTCCTAATTTAATTAAATCACCTTCCTAAATTAAATTAAATCCATTTCCTAAAATACATAAATCACTTCCCCAAATTAAAAGATTTCCTTATCACAGGGATGAGGCCTACATTGGCATCAATATCAATTTTGGGGATGAATCCCAAGGCCGAGGCCCACATCTGCATCATTCTGGGGGCAAGGCCCACATCAGCATCAGTATGGGGGCGAGGCCCACATCAGCATCAGTCTGGGGGCGAGGCCCACATTAGCATCAGTATCAACATTGTCGGGTATGGCATTCTCTGGGGGCGAGGCTCACATCATCATCAGAATCAGTCTTGCCGGGTATGGCAATCTGGGGGCGAGGCCCACATTAGTTCAGTATCAACTCTGCCAGGTACGGCACTCCAGGTATGAAGATATCAGTTTGCCAGGTACGGCACTCCGGGTACGGAGATATCAGTTTGCCAGGTACGACACTCCAGGTATGGAGATATCAGTTTGCCAGGTACGGCACTCCGGGTACGGAGATATCAGTTTGCCAGGTACGGCACTCCGGGTATGGAGATATCAGTTTGCCAGGTACGGCACTCCGGGTATGGAGATATCAGATCAGCCAGGTACGGCACTCCGGGTATGGAGATATCAGATCGGCCAGGTACGGCACTCCGGGTATGGAGATATCACAGCTGCGACACCCTAGGTACGGGGTTAGCATTCAGACATTTGTGGCTCTCTAGGTATGGAGACGTCACCGCGACACCCTAGGTACGAGATTAGCATTCAGACATTTGTGGCTCTCTAGGTACGGAGACGTCACCGCGACACCCTAGGTACGAGGTTAACATTCAGACAACTGTGGCACTCTAGGTACGGAGGCGTCACCGCGACACCCTAGGTACGGGGTTAGCATTCAGACCACAGCGACGCCCTAGGTACGGGGTTAGCACGCCAGGTACGGCATGTGGACTATTCAGACATTTGTGGCTCTCTAGGTACGGAGACGTCACTGCGACACCCTAGGTACGAGGTTAGCATCCAGACAACCAACATCATCACTGCGGCACTCTAGGTACGGAGACGCAACCGCGACCCCCTAGGTACGAGTTTTAGCATTATCAACTCAGCACATCAGGCAGACCAGGTGACAGCTGGCGAGCCAAGTAAGTAAAAATACATTGCACGTACTTTGATAGGATTGTCATTGTCACACACTGCACAAGTCCCATCAAAGTGGGGGCAACTGTAGGCATTGCATTTTTGCATATCAGCCCGATGATGAGTCTCGTATGGAGACACTACCTCTTTAGTTGTGAAAGCCGCGGGAAACGGACGTTGGAAGGGTAAAGTTGGAAATTAGCATTTTTTTAGAGTTAACTCGCTTGTTTCGCTTCGGGTTTGCTTGTTGGACCTCTGTTTTAAAACACACCAAACCCATTAAAACACATCTCACAAATTAAATAATTAAAACATTTAAAATACATGTCACAAATTAAATAAAACCAATTAAATTAAACTTAAATTAAATTAAATTAAATCACATTTACCAATTAAATTAAACTTGAAATTAAATTAAATTAATTCTTAATTTAAATAAAGCACATTCCTAATTTAATTAAATCACCTTCCTAAATTAAATTAAATCCATTTCCTAAAATACATAAATCACTTCCCCAAATAAAAGATTTCCTTATCACATACTAAATTAAAAGATATCCCCAATTATTACACAATCTCCATTTCCTACCCAAACAAGGTAAAACCCATCCCTTAGCCTATAAAAAGAACCATTCACCTCCTTACCAAACCCTGGCTGGCTGGTTAATCCTCACGAAAATACAAAGAAAAAAAACCTTGATTCACACCCCAAGCAAATCATCAAACCTTCTCTACGCTGCCTTGACCTTGCCGTAAGCCACCCATCATCAGCACATATTCACGCCTCAGCACAAGCCAAACGTCCCTCAGCACAAGCCACATGTCCCTCACCACAAGCCACCCATCATCAACACACACTCACGCCACACATAAGTCCTTAGTGCATCACACACCCATTCGCCAGTTCATCTTTCAGCCCTCATTCAGTCCACGTGAGCCATATTCACGCCTTCCACAAATACAACCTTCAACGCACAGCAACCATAGCCACACAAGCGCACTCGCCACGCCACACTGCCCCATCTTTGTCCTTCACGTCTGCTCACGCAACCAGCCCTCAACACCCCCACAAATCAGCCTCACATTCACGCATAAACACCCTGAAACTGCCCAGATTTTAGCCCCAAAACTGCACAATTAAAACAGTCCAAAAAGTGCCCCAAAACCCCTCAAAGTCACGCCCAAAACAGTCCCCGAATTAACCCAAAACAGTGACCAGAAAATACCCCTAAAACAACAGCGAAACGGAGTAAAAAAAGCAGCCCGAAAAGCGAAATAGCGAGGAAAGACGTTGAGTTGGTGAACCAAAAGAGTTGCGGATCATTCACCCTTCCAACGGATGTGTAACGCCCTTTCGTGAGACGACAAAAGAGGTTAGACCTGAGGGCACCCTTTTATTTATTATCTTTCGTTTATTTTATTTATTTTAGAAATATTATCGCATGAGAGTCGTTTGAGGCATGATATGATTGTTGGATGAGCGGGATGTGTGTTCCCTTTTGTGGTATATCAGATGGAAACCCGGACGTAAATTCCGTAGCCGATTTCGAATGGACGGTATTGCGGTCTGCACTCGGTATACAACGCCATGTACCACTTAAGATGCACGTATCTCGTCTCATCCAAATTTGTATTTGAGCATGTCATAGTTCTAGGCCGTTTATTTATTATTTTAAGCATGAGTTAATTTAGTCTTGTTATTTAATTTTCAAAGCATGATTGTGTTATTTAGGCATGTTGTTTCTTCATTCTTTATGCATGATGTTTCGTTTAGTTTATGTTTATGTTTAATTAGTTATTCGTTTACTTCGGTTTAATGGTTCAATATGCTCGTTGTGTTACATTGCGTGGAGTTATTTGGATGAAAGCATGTTAGATCTAAGTACCATTGAGCATGATTATTGAGTAAATTCGGTTAGTTTATTGCACAGATCATATCATCACAAGTGACATAAGTAAGGGACCATTCTGAACCCAACGGTTTGAGGTATTCCCTTGCAAGGGGTGAGTGCGGCCTTAAATCTTTGTCCCGGTTCACACCGGGTGGCGACTCCATGTTATTTCGTACTCCCACTAGTGCCGCGAGCCTAGAACAGCGTCGCCCAGGTTCTGTTGTCTACAGTGAGATATCTATTTTTTTAAATACATGAAATTATTCTTTAGTTTTATCTGCTCTTTTTATTCCCTATATTTTTCACGGTATTTTGCTGTTTGTAGATGTTTCAAGTGATCATATTAGTGGCTGAGGTGGCATCAAGACTATTTGGTTAGGTATTAGATTGAGTCATATTGTAATAAGTCACTGTCTTGATGATTGGCAGTTGGTTATTTTATTTTTTTGGGTCTTTTGTTGTAATATTTGTATTAGGTAGTAGTTTTGTCACGGAATGCCAACAGGGGAGATTGTTAGCTCCATTTTTATTGACAATTTCGTAACAAAATAAGTTCAATTCAGTTATAATGAGTCTTGAAGATCTCGGAGTAATTGGACTGGAATTTGACAGACTGTGTATGAAGATAATAGATATGTGTTAGTGTTGCGTTAGTGTTTATGTTTGAACGAGTGGCGTTCGTGTTTGGATTCCAACGAAACTTAGCAGTAGTTTACCGTGCGTAGTACATTCATCTTCCTGTGTAAACGAAACATTCTTGTCTGTTTGCATTCAAGGTACCTTCGAACGAGTTTGCGGATCAATGCGCGTTCGATGAGCGTTTGAATGAGATTACGGAGCTAGGTTATTTTGGGCTAAATTTTACCTTACTTATATAAACAAACATAGAGCCACCTTAACAGTGGTTGGAAATACATTATTCAGAGCTACACCGTCTTTTGTTTTCAACCTGCTAGACAAATCACCTTGAAGACTTCGTTGTTTCCTTTTCTTCTTTATTTTGGTGAGATTGAGCCTTGATTGACCATCAACACATAAACACAACCCTAAACCAATTTCATAAGCCTTCAGAGTTCTTTAGGTGGAAGATTGATAGTCGGAGTTTCAATGTTGTGTGTTCGCAGGGTTGATCCACTCAGAGACTTCAGAGATTCTGGAGATGACTAATTGGTGCGGGCTCGAGGAGTTCTTCATGTTATTACAGTCTAGAGGTATTAGAGTCGGTGAAGTTGATGTCATAGTTCTTATACCATCACTGTATGTTTTCTCGTTCTAGTGGATTTTGGCTGGTTGTCTAGATAGTGCTGTTTTACTCGCACGATTTTTCCACTTCGTTAACAAAATTATTGGTGTTGATTTTGTTTTTCTGCTTTCGTTTATTTGCTTTACTTTATAATTGTTATACTTAAGGGTCGATGATTTTGTTATTCCATAGAAACAATAATTAAGACCTAACTTAAATTATTGTGTTTAATTCCTTATAGGGTCAAAATCTTAGACTAAAATCGAATTTTCACACATGTTTAAACTCTATCCTAAGTAATATGGGAAATTACAATCCTTATTTTTATGATCCAACGTCCTCGTCGACACATTAGTTGGGGAGCTGACTCTGATACCATTTGCAAGGTTTGACCCAACTAGTCAACTATTGATTGTTTTGGCAGCCCAATAATTTACCATTCATTGTTTTATTCTTAGTATCGGCTCAAGCCCACCCAAAAGGCACTTGAAGGATCCTTTACTTACAAGCACATGTACAATCTTTATCCCAAGTAATATGGGGTATTACAAGAGTATAATGACACTAAAAGTAGGAGTGTTCATAGGGTCGGGTCAACTCGCGACCCGACCCGAATCTATAATATTTTTTTTTTTAAAAAAATTATTATTTTTCAAAAAAAATTATTATTTTTCAAAAAAATTTACTATTATTTTATTTATTTATTACTTTTATTATCTTAAAAATTTATATATATGATAATTTTCAGGATATAAAATAACTAATATTTATATTTTAAAATAATTAATTCATTAAAAAAAATTAATTTTTTTGGTTGATCCGACGACCTGATCGGGTCTCCCTTTTTTCAAAAAAAATTCGATCCAACCTGACCGGTGAATACCCCTAACTAAAAGTTCCAAATAATCGACCTCATGTAGTGCGCTTGTTTCATTTGGGTTTGGTTTACACTTCTCAATTTTCACTTTGTTTCTCAAGGCACTTAGAAGAATAAATGGATAATTTTGGCCATACAAGGTTTATATATAGAAATATTTCACTTGGAATCACATGGTGGCTGTAGTTTAGTGGTGAGAATTCCACGTTGTGGCCGTGGAGACCTGGGCTCGAATCCCAGCAGCCACATCTTTTTTATTCATCTAATAAGATCTCTTTCTTAACTCGGCCTACAACATAGGGGTGGTAATTTGGGTCAGAATTCGTTTATTCGTTCGATTCGCTTTAAAGCGAATACGGGCTTGAAAAAATGTGAATTCATCCCATTTTGATTCGATATTCGATACAAATTCGATTCGTTGATTCATTTTATCACCCCTACTACAACATATATAATTTAAGACATTATTGTTGTGCCAAACGAGCCCTCTTGTCAGAAAGATGATTTAAATGATTAATTTTTTTTTAACATTTTTAAATATGCAATGAATTCAGATTTTTTTTATATGGTGATATTATATCTCCAATCAATAAGTTTAAAACTTGTAAATATATTAAATGTAATTATTATTTATTTAATTATTTTTTACGATTTTAACTTGTATAATAAGATATTACTAAATTATTATATAACTGATAAATATCACTGTTACGGTGATAGAATTATTTTATGTTAACAATTATAGTGAAGTCAACATCAACAATCTCATATATGACTTTTTTTTTTTTTAAAAATACACTCACTATATACAACGAGAATGTCTTTAAAGACATCGACACCAATAAATTATCACACCTTATCTAATGAAATTTTACCATAAATAAAGCATTTATGACAATTTCAAATTTAGTCATTGATGTATATATTGTGGGTTTCTGTACGATGATAATATTTTTAACTTTGTAATATCAGCATCGACTAAATAATTCCGTACACTTGCATAATTAAGAATTAAGAATTAAGATAATTAATTTAGTATTTGTTGTGTCATTTACCGGTGTGCATGAGTTGGGTTAAGTAGACCCGGCCGGCGGTTCGGTTCTGGTTCGGAACCGAACCGAACGGCCAGTTTCCGGTTCTACACTTAAGTGGAATCGGAATCTTGAATCGAACCGGAACCGACTGGTTCGGTTCCAAACCTTTTTAAAAAAAAAATTTGAAAATTAATTAAAATAAATTAGATTAATTTTATAAATAAATAAAATTATTACATTGAAGAGCTTGAGCTTAAATTTTTAAAAATTTAAGTTGCCTACGTATCCTCCAAGGGTGAGATGAATCAAAACTCACGTAGTTCCATTATAATTTTAAGACATATCCCCTTTGTAAATTACAATTATCAATCATCATTATCAGTTGATCTTTCGGCTCCGGTTCCGCTTGCACTTGTTGTTGCACTTGCAGATGCATTATCGAACAAATCTTCAAAATCATTGGGGGCATCTTCTTGTTGTCTCAGATCAGCTCGAGTCCAATCATCCACACAAGCTGTTGCTTCTAGAGTGCTTGGATGTAATGAAGATCGCCTAGCTTCCAATATATTGCCTCCCAAGCTGAAGGCTTGCTCAACCGTGGAAATAGGTGCTGCCCATATCTCTTTAGCAATAATTGATAAAACATGATATATATTTTGATGTCGGTTCCACCATTCAAGGATTTTAAAATTTTTACTAACTAAACTTTCAGTAGAAAACTCGAAATTTGTAGATAAATAATTATCTAATTCGGGGTTATTAGTTGTCGTATCCCTAGCTTTTTTATTTCGTTATAATAACCAATGATCTCATGCGCTAAGTCTTGTTTGAATTACCTGTTCGCTACTACTAGATTCACCTAATGTTCCTAAGTTATATCTTACAATATAATCATTAAATAAATCAATTAAATCATTTCTTAATTTCGTCATTATTCTTGTAATATCAATTTCAGCTAATATTCCTAAATAACCATAGTAAGCTTGTAAAGCACCATTCAAACTTCTAATTTAAATCTAGGATCAAAAACAGCAGCAATAAGATAAAGTAAATGAATTTCTCTAAAATAATGCAATCATTTTACCTTCATAGCAGTAATGGCTTCGAACAAAACATTATCATTAGGATCGCTACTTTCAGCATGTTCATCCAAAGTACCAACAATATTCAAACTTTCAAGAACAAATAAATGTGATGTATGATAATAAACACCGCTAAAAATTAAAGTAGCGTCATTAAAAACTTTTAAAATATCTAAAAAAATTTCACAAATATCTCATTGACTAGGATAAAGTGTGATATTTTGAACATGTTGAGAAAAAAAACTACATAATGCATCTTTGTATTGAAATGCTTGACATAAAAGAAAATAAGTTGAATTCCAACGTGTTGGAACATCTCTTGAAAATTTAATCGGTTTAATACCATTTATTTTAAAAAACTTCGTTCATTCTCTCCTAACTTGAGAATATGACCAAATACAGTTAAGTGTCGTTTTAATTGGATCAAGGAAAGGTGATAATAATTTTAGACCGTCTTGAACACATAAGTTAAGGACATGACATGTACTACGAATATGAAAAAATTGACCCCCTAAATTTGGTTGACATAAGGATTTTAAATCATTGATGGATGCAGTATTTGCAGATGCATTATCAAATCCAATTGTTAAAATTTTGTGCAGTAAACCATATTCATCAAAAATTACATTCATCATTCTATAAATATTATGTGCAATATGTTGGTCATCAAAAACTCTAAATGCAATAAGTCGTTTTTGCATGGTAAATGATGCATCAATCCAATGACAAGTCACACCCATGTATGAATGTGTTTGCCAATGGTCACTCCAAATATCAGAACATATAGAAATACAACATTTCATCTCTTTAAATATTTCATTTAAAATAATTTTACCATCTTTATATAATTTAAAAATATGACGTTTTGTTGTTTTTCGAGTCATTCTACATGCAGAAGGGTTTAAAGCATTATGCACGTAATTAGTAAAATGAAGTTTTTCACCAAAGCTTAAAGAAAGATGTGTCATACAAGTTAATTTCGCAAATTCTTCTCTATTTTTTTGCATCAGAATATTTAAATAAATCTACAGCACTCGTACCTCTACTAGATGATGCGTACCTGGCCATTTGAGTTTGCGTCGTATCAATGTCAAGTTCAACCGGATGATGTTTTTCCATGTGCTTGATCATATTACCGTATCCACCAGAAAATTTATAGGTAACCCCACAATAGGTGCAAATTGCTCGTTGTGAATCATCTTCTAGGCGTTCCAAATGAAAATGAATTTTGAAAATATCCGAGGACCGTGCCTTAACTTCCATTCTCCGTGATTGTGCACCGACACTAGGGCCGCTCTCTTGGGTTGGCATATTTGACCTTATATTCTCAGATGAGCTTGCCATTTTTCGTTTGAGAAATTATGAAGAAAAATAAGATAATTGAATAATTGCGATTTGCGAATGATAACAAATTAACAACTAATTGAATTGAGATTGAGAATAAGATTATAAGAGAATTGTATTGAATTGAGATTGAGAATAAGAGAATTATAGAAAATGAGAGAGTTGAGAATTTGGTGTGTTGAAATAATGAAAAATGAATCATATTTATAGAGTTTTAGAATTTTTTTGATACCAAAAATGCCCCTAAATATAACCGTTTTATTACCGTTATTAGGGATATATTATTAATTTAGATTTTAATTTATAAATTTTTTTTTTTTTTTTTTTTTTGCATATTTGGGCAGGGAAGTGTTCCTGTTGGAACTCTACGGTTCCAACCGGAAACGATTCCGGTTGGAACCGTCGAACCGGTGGAACCGTACGGTTCCGGCCGGTTCGAGTTGGGGTCGAACCCCAACCGAACCGGTCGGCCACGGTTCCGGTTCCGGTTCCGGTTCTGAACCGGAACCGTGGCCGGGTCTAGGGTTAAGACTCAATACCCCAATTTGTAAACATGCGGGTTGGGAAAAATTCAACCCAACCCACCCCGAAAATTATTATAATCCAACCCAATTCATCCCGTATATTTGAGGGTCGGATCGGGTTGGTTATGTGAGTTAGATTTTTGGCCTAATTTCAAATTAAATATTAAAATAATTTATAAATAGATTTACTTAAATGCTAAAAATGATTAATACTAAAACATCACACATAATCAATTTCATTAAGTTCATAATCTAAATACATAATTAATATATAGTTAATCACACTTAGTATAATACAAAAACAATATATAGAGCTTGATTAAGAGCATAATTTTGTTTTTCTTTCGTTACATAAGTAATAAAAGGAAAAAAAAATTAATAATTAAACGTGGGTTTGAGCATCATTTTTGTTTTTGTTGAATAATACTTTGGTAATATAGGTAAACTCTCTCTATCTTATGAATAATGAGAGGAGGTGACAATTAACTCAATTAAAAATATTTGTCACATCAAAACTATTTCACTAACAATCACATAATTAGGCTTGGCCAAGAAAAAAATAATAATAATATGAATTCGGCCGCAAATATTCGCATTATTCAGATTCAATCAAATAAAATGATAATCATGATGTTTAATTATGGAAACAATAAAAATTTGGATATTTTTAATAAAATTATTAAAATATAAAAAGCAAGTATCTGAAAAATTCCAATGGTAAAAAACTAAAAAAGCACATACATACACAAAATATAAGTATAAGGGACTCTTAAGTCTTAATCAATCAATTAATTGCCGAAATTGAAACTTCCACCTTTAACTTACAATAAACTTTCGGATTATTTAAAAAAATTTTAATATCCGAAAATACAATCCATCCGAAACCATAAAAATGAATCCAAATTGATATCCGGATCTTGACATGCCTACATGTAAATGAATTATGATGCTACTTCTGGAAAGTGTAAGCGACATAATACTCAATGAACGATTTTGAAGATGCAACACTCAATGACTTCGACGCACATTCACAATGCAACATAAAAAGACTTCGAAGCAAAATGAAATGTAAAGAGAAACTCAATGAAAAAGTGGCGATGCAAGATCTTATAGCTTATGACTCTCAATGTAAGTGAGTTGATATTCAAGTATTTCTAAACTCATAGGATTCATGCATGCTCATATAAGTCTTAGGGTCAAATACATAAATATTTTGAATTGTATTTTCTGAGTTTTATGTATTGAGACCAGCATACCGATCCCTGATACCGGCATACCGGTGTCCCAGACCACTTTGCAAGCTCTCTGGAACCAGGCAACTTCATACTGGTCTTTACAACTGATTACATAGATTCTAGAATCGGCATGAACCATACCAGTCTCCATACCGGTCTACCTGAGGATTAACATACTCTCTAGAATCGGCATGCACCATACTGGTCTCCATACCAATGAACCTGAATTTTTTACATGCTCTCTGGAACCGACATAAAGTCATACCGGTGTCTATACCGGTCATTAATATAATAGTTAGACATATTTAATGTTCAACGATAACTATTCATAGCTGTTGAACTCAAACACGAGATACCAGCCCATGTAGACCGGTATACCGCTCTTAGGACAGAAAGTTGGGTATACTCGAATTTTTCATAATAAATTGAGACTCTATTCTATTTTTCTGAGTTTTTACACTTTCTAACATTTTATTGAAAGAAAAAATTGAGAGAAATACAAAACCTTCTTGATCATTTCATTATCATCATTTTATAAGCTCATTACATACATTTTCATATACATCCTAGTGAGTTTAGTTATATTTTGGTAACATACTCACTCTTCAATCTTTGTATTTTTTTAGTGAGTTCCCAAATACTGTTGTAAACACAAACTTTTATTATTCAAACTCTTGTGTGAGTTGTGAGTACTGTCATTGGTGGGCTTGGTGTAAAAGTTTTGAGAGAAGCCTTAGTGAAAAAAAATCTCTTAGTTGTAAGTTTATTGAAACTAGTGGAACCTTCAAACAATCTTGAAGAGAGTGGACGTAGCCAAGTGATTCGGTCAAACTACTTTAAATTTGTGTCGTATCCCTATTTCCTTACCTTTAGATTGTGCAATTTTATTTTTAATCAATATTGTGTTTCATAATTAATGGTAAAGCTTGAAAACTTAAATTGCTAAGATTATAATTCCGCAAGAAATTTTTTTTAGGGAATTTCAATTGGTATCAGAGCTTGGACTTCTCGCAAAGGATGACCATCCGAGAAGAGATAATATGGCAATTACAAGCAATACGTCAATGAACATTGCCGATGGATTTTCAACAAATAAACTTTCATTCTACACCGAAACCGACTACAATTATTGGAAGATGAAGATGTTGAACTAACTCATTGTCTTTAATGTGCAATCATTCACAATGATCACTAGAGGTTCTAAAATGTCAATGAAGAAAGATAGCAACATTGTGGATTTTCCAAAACCGCAATCTGAATGGACCGATGAGGACTACATGGAAGCCTCCAACAATGCAAAGGCTCTCAATCATTTACTTCGCGCAATTGATCGGTGTCAAATCAACAAACTTCCGGAATTTGGAAATGCCTATGAATTATGGAAGTATTTGGAGATAGTGAATGAGGAAACTAGTCAAGTTAAAGAATCCAAGATAAATTGGTTCATGTGAGTTTGATAGCTCTAAGATGGAAATATGTGAAGATGTTGAGAAAATGATTTCAAGGTTCACTATGATTGTGAATCAACTAAGTTCTTTAGGAAAAAAAATATTAGTGCAAGTGATCAAGTTAGGAATATCCTTAGGTCTCTTCCTAAGGAATATAGGATTTGTACTGCCAGCATCAAAAAATCGAATAATATAAACACTTTGAAGTTTGATGACTTGGTAGGAAAATTGTTGGAGTATGAGATGGAGATTAAGATGGATTTGAAGGAAGAATAAGAGAGTAGAGGAAGAAAGAATCTAACTCTAAAATCAAGTGCAATAATAGAGGATAGTGAAAACTCTAATGATGATGAAAATAGTGATGAGGATGTGGCACTCCTAACAAGAAATTTCAAGAAGTTCCTCAAAAATTAAAAGTTCACCAAAGGAAAATTTAGAAGAGAAGTGAGGAAGGAATATTAAAGGCTATGGAAGCACAAGAAGGAACAAATCACTTGCTTTGAGCGCAAGAAATTGGGTCACAAAGTTGCCAATTGTCCTATAAATATATTCAATGGAAAAATAAAAAAGAAGAAAATGAAGGCCACTTAGAGTGATAGTGATTCAAACTATTCGGATGAAGAAAATATAAATGACACAAACAATCATGACTTTATGGCAATTGAGAATGATGACTTCTTCATTGAGATTGAAGAAGAAAATGTACACAATTCCTCTTATTATGATGTATTACTTGATATATTTAATGAATTGTATTAATTATATGATTCATTAATAAAGAAGCATAAATAGGTCAAAAAGGAACATTCATCATTATTACATGATCATGCATTAATTGTAGAGAAAAATTAAGCGTATAAAAATGAATTAATATGCTTAAAGAGTGAAAATGTAAAACTTGGAAAGAGCATATTAAATATGACATCTAGCTCTACTATATGTGATTTTGAATTTATTAAAAAATAAATTGATTCTTTGAAAAAAAAAAAGGTGATGGATTTGGAACATTGTAACAAAATTTACTTTGGGTGAGAAAAATTTTAAAATGCTATTTGGTTCCCAAAGATGTGTATTCAATAAAAATGGTTTGGGTTATAGGCCTTACAACAAAAGAACTTATTTGAAAATTCATTTTGTTAAGGCATCTACCTCATATAGACATGTGACTTTAGATGTCAATGTCGCATGTAATGCATGCAATAGGAAATGACATTGCATGTATAAAAAGGGAAATGTGAAGGTTAGATGAGTTCTAAAAGGAACCAAGACTAACCCTATAAACCCAAGAAAGTTTGGGTACCCAGAAGTATATAATTTTCCTTGAATAGGTGAAGAAGAATAAGATCAAAGGAAAATGGTTCCTCGATGGTGGATGCTTAAGGCATATGACGAGAAACTACTCAAAACTTTCTTCATTCATTTGCATAAAAAAATGGTAGATCTGTCACATTTGGTGACAACGATAAAGGTAAAATCCTTGGATATGTAAATATTGGTATCATTTCCACCACTTTGATTGAATATATTTTATTGGTTGATGGACTCTAACATAATTTGCTAAGTATTAGCTAATTATGCGATAAAGGCTATGAGGTTGAATTTGATACATCTATATGTAGGATTGTTGATAGTAAATCACATGATATATTGTTCATAGGTCATAGATATCAAAATATTTACTAATTTAACATTGAATATGACATGCATCACGAAAAATATTTGAGTGCATTCGATGATAACACATGGCTTTAGCATAGAAGATTAGGTCATGCACACATGAAAGTGATTTCCAAAATTTCCAAGAAGGATTTAGTAAAAGGACTTGCAAAATTAAAATTTGTGAAAGATCAAGTTTGCGAAAATTGTGAACTTGGAAAACAACATAAAAGTTCTTTCAAAGCTAAAAAAAAAATTTTCTACTTCAAAACCCCTACAACTATTGCATATGGATTTATTTGGACTATCTAGAACTACAAGTTTTGGTGGTAAAAATTATGTTTTTGTAATAGTATATAATTACTTTAGATTTACATGAGTTTTCTTTGTAACTTATAAAAATGACACTTTCAAATCATTCATAAATTTGAAATGCTTGAGCATTACGTTGCGTTACTTCTCTCTAACATCCTTTGATAAGTATTGGCTTGGACAATAGATCTCATAAAATCAGACTGTATCTTACCAACATTAGGTATAACATAAATTCTTAAAGCTCTTGGTTCTCTCATTGCCCAATGATTCTCCATTATATCGACCATTTGAAATCAAAGAAAAAAAGTGTTTAGTTTAAGCAATATGAGTGTTGTCCTAATATTAATAAAGAAAAATAAAAATATAAGCTTCCGGCAACAACACCAAAAACCTGATCGCGATTTTACAATCTGAATAATATATTGTACATTATATTTTATTATTTATTAATAAAATAACTACATTTTCATTTCAACATTGTTAATGGTAATGTCATTATGAATATTAGATTGATTTACAAATATGTTAAGAATGACATCGACCTTAGAACAGTAATGTTAAAATACTGGACACTGGGTGGTCCGATATTGGGATAATATTGTTGGAGTTGGTGCTCAGAGCGCCAATTCCTGGTTGTATTTCTTTATGAATACTACTGTAAAACATTATTATTATGAATAATATATGCAGTTTTTATAATATAATATATCTTTTAATATGGTAAAAACGTAATGACCTTAGAATTACTAGTCATGGTACTGTTGTAAAAACGTCGCAATTGACATTGAGTAGCATCATGACGTTGTCATTCTCAGACAATTGTTGGTCAAGGTTTACACTACTTGGTCAGTATAGTAAACTCGTTGATACCGGTACATGTCGTATACTGGAATATATGATTCCAATGGTTTCTCAATGAACCATAAGTCTTGGACACTAGTATAGACGTGTAGGTGTTTATAGCGGATAAACATTGAATGACTTACCGAAGATTCTTAATGGATGGTACACCAACGTCAATAAGAGTCTTATCGGGTTGAGTAGAACTTGTGATTCTTAGACTTGAGATGCCATTGTGGGCACATAAGACATCTTCTACACTTAGATGGTAGTCACATCACCGATCTATTTAGATCAGACCTCCGCTTATTCGTTAGGTGTGGATAGATCCTCAGGGTGTCCTGTGTGTATCGAGATAGGATCCGTCAGTTATGTGTATCAGAGCATAGGTAGTCCATATGATTAGCAATCAGATAAAAACCATGGGCCCGTGGTACAATTTAGAAGTTAGTTCTAAATGTTTTTTTTAGATTGCTAATAGAGACGTCGACGGGATAATCCCTATAGAGATTTGACATTTACATCTATATCTCTGGGATTTATCTGGATACCTGTGATGAAGAAATTATACATTTCCCAAAACCTCGACCTGTATGATTCAGCGAGTTTATCTGTGATCGTCATAATTTACGGGTGGATAAATTATGGACACAAAATTGGATTTCGTGACGGATATGTATGAATATAGAGAGTCTCACTAATGAAATATACTCGTAGAGTACTAGGGCAACATTTATAAATAATATTGATTATTTATAAAGTCGTTTAAAGGTTAAACGTAAAATATATGTGTAAGGACCCGATAGTCATTTCCTTAATTTTTGTGTATTTACATTTAATGATGGATTAATTCAAATACACATTAATTAATTGTCAAATTGAGATATTTGACTAATATCATAAATAAATATATATATATATGTGTGTGTTGTGTGTGTATTTAATATTTAATGTAAATATAATACATATATTTAATATATTTGTATTTAATTAATTATTTATTTATTTAATTGTTAAATGATAAAATTAATTAAAGTATAGATATTTTAAAGTTATGATATTTTATTAATGGCTTGAGTTGCCTTTGTTGACTTTAACCAAATCATTAAAGTTGTAATGATGTAAAGTTAACAAAAAATTGAAAATGCTTTCAAATTAAACAAAATAAATATCTTCTTATTTTTTATACTAAAATTCGGCCAAGGCCATTTTCCAAGTATAAATTGTTTGTTTCATTTTAGGGTTTTCATTAACTCAAAATCCTTATCAAAAACTCCATTAAAGAAAGAAAAAGAAGCTTGAGAGGAAGAAAAGAAAAACAAGGAAAAACTTGGTTTTTAGTAAGTTTCTTTAACGTACTATTAGAGAGGAAATTATTCCTTGAGTTCTAGGCTTCATACTATGATCTTCTCATGTTTTTCTATTCTTTATTATTTGTATTTTTGTTAGATGGAAGTTTGATGATAGGATTATGCATGTATTAAGTTCAAAGAATGCTTCTAATATGTTAGTAAGCTTTCTTTTGATGGTTTGAGAAACTTGTTGCTAATCTAGAGTTATTGACCCACTGTTAAATGACCTAAATTCGTTCTATAGTTGTTTCATTGTGGTGAGGCTTGATTGTAATGGAAGAAACATGATTGAAGTATTGGATTTTACTAATTTGGTTTAATTTGTCCAATTTGATGAAATTAAAAAATTAGGTTTTAATACCACTTCCAAATTTGAGGCTTTTCATTTATATGGTGTATTTGGACGTGTATGTGATGTATATAAAATATTGGGTCAATTGGATTTTATCTTAATGTGTTTTGAACACAAAAAGGAACAAAATGCACAATTTGGCCATGGTTGGGGGCTCACAGCAATTTGACTCTTTTTGGGGGGTTCATGTTGCAATTTGATTTTTGATGTGGATGACATGTTAAAATCATCTTAGAAATGATTTAGAATCATCCAAAATTGTTTCGAACAATTTTGGACTAAAATGAACAAAATGCAAAGTTTTGGGGTAATTTGGTAATTACCTAGAAATATGATTTCTTGTGTGATATTTCATAATTTATTAATTGGATAATTAATCCGAGAAAAAGTTTTGAAATCAGAAAATTTTGATTTTCAATATTTCGCTGCGTTACCGGATTCCGCCCTAAAACTCCCTTTCAAATATTACTACTATAAACTATTCTTAAAGTAAAATATTTAATAGTCGTTGGTTTTGGAATACGATCGAATTCATATAACCTAGAAGACTAGCACATGTCGTATAATGGAATTGGAGTTTCAATGGTTTAACCCGATATACCATGAGCAATGGAAGCTCATATAGACATGTGACTATTCAATGGAGCGAATATTGAATGACTCGTAGGTGATTCCTAATAGTTGAAATGACACACTACTGTCAATAGGAATCTCCTCGAGTCGAGTAGCATATGTGATCATTTGAATATAGGATAGTATTGATTTTGTGTGTGATCCTCCACACTTTGATGCCATATATGTTAGAGACATTTCATGGTCTGACCGTTAGATGTTCATTGGGTGTTGACCGATACACTCGTTAATCAATTATGTATCAAGATAGGATTCATCGGCATGTATGTGTACCATAAGGGGTTTATGTATCCATGTATGTAAGTCATGATTCTTAAGACTTTGGCCAAAGCCGATCACCAAGGGCGGATCACATATATTAGAAATGATGTTCTAATTAGTTGTAAAGATTTGTGGACATGTCGACATGAGATTTGCGTCTCGCAAACTTGACGGTGTAATCTATGTTTCCTAAGCACAACTCTGATAGCCTACGATTGAGGGATTGTTAAATATATGTGATGACCTCGACTTGTATAAAACAGAAATGTCGTTTGTGTTCTTCGCGAATTCGGAGTTGGCCGAATTACATACATATAAGATAGGCTTATATGACGAACTTGTCTGGACTTAGAGAGTCCACAATATGAAGTATACGGTAGTCGATAATTTTTTATACTAAATAATATTTGATATTATAATTATCAACTAAAATATTTAAATATTATTAATAACATTAATTATTTACTTTGACCCAATTTGATTAATTGGATTAATCCAAAATCACACAAGTGCTTTCTTGTAATTTCATAAATATCTCTACCATTGGAGGATATTTTGGTAATTATAAATATGTAATAATAGATATATTGGGCTTGATTTTATTGAATTAAATCAAAGTGGTAGACATTCAATTAATCCATTAATTAAACTTTGTCTTGATTTAATTGGATTAAATCAAAGTGGTAGACAAATGTGATTAGTCACATCTAATTAAATATATTTGGACAAATTTGATTAAGCCCACATAAAAGTTGATTAAAAATTTTATTAATTAAAAATTGCATGAGTTTTGCTATAAAATACAAGTTTGAGCAAGTTTTTAATCAAGGCAAAGTAAGCTAAAACAAGCATTAAGCAAAAGAAAGAAATATTAGCCTAAGTAAAGTTTTTGTGAGAAAAGCTTTGGAAGTTCTCTACAACAATAAGAAGTAGAAGATTGGATCTTCATATCATGCTTGCTATCTTTGGAAATTCTCTACAACAATAAGGAGAATAAGGTTGAATCTTGGAATCAAGCTTGCTAGGTAATCTTCTCTAAAGCTATGTTTTCATTAGTGAGTTGTTATCATTAATGAAACATATAGTGTTGTATTATGTATTGGATACATAATAACATAGCTTGATGTTTAAATTAGGCTAATGAATTGTGTATGGATGTTTTAGAAGCATAAACACAATTTGCTTGTAATTGGGTCAAAATATTCATATTGGACATGGTACATAAAATTAGAGTTTTGAACTCTAGATGATAGCTTGGAGCTATACCTACCATTCTAGAATCACTTCACCACCTTTGAGTGACCTAAAATTGTTCATGAGTCATTTCATTATGGGATTCTCTTTTGGTTTGTGTTTTGATTCAAACAAATGCATATATGAATTTAGAATACATATATGTTAGTTGTATAACATGTGTTGATGGTAGTTTTGATGCTAAAATTGGATTTTAGGTGTATTAAAGTATTAGGAGAAATTAGAAAGTGTTTAGTATTGATTTGAAGTTGAAAATGCTTTCTGCCTAGGGCAGCATCGCGACTTTGACCTTCCAGTATTGCGACACCGAGCATCAGACCTATTAGCGTCGCGACGCTCACCCTTTCACGTCGCGACGTTGAGACATTCATCTCTCACAGTTGCTCTCGCAGTTTAGGGTGTCTCGACGCCCAAGCCTCCGCGTCGCAATGCATAAGACTGATGAACACTAAAACTTCATTTTCTCAATTTCGGAGTTTCTGGACTCCATTTTGGTCCTCATTTTATCCTACGGACTCGAAACAAAATGTAATTTTACATAAAATATTTTAAAATATACTCATGTTAGATATCCATGAGTTAGGCCCACTTTCGCTGCGTGGGGCTCCGATCTGACCCTATGGGTTCCACATCCGCCCCAATAAGGTCAATATTCTTTTGTTAGATGTCATCAAACAGATACCATTTTATGCCAAATTTCTAAAAGGTGCACCGTTAAAAGTGAACATCAGGTAAGAAAGAAAATTTTTTCAGCTGAATAGGTAATTTTCATTCTCCCAACTGATAAAATATTGAAATACAAAAACCCTGGTTGTCCTACTATTTATTGTATTATTGTAAATTATAAAATTGAACATGCATTTCTTGATCTTGGAGCTAGTATCGATTGGGATTCTATTTTGGTTTATGTTTTGATTCAAATATATATATATTAGAATACATGTGTGTTTGTTGTATAACATGTATTGATGTTGGTTTTTATGTTAAAATTGGATATTAGGTGTATTGAAGTGTTTGGAGAAAATTGGAAGTGTTTTGGATTGGATTCAAGGAAAATTTACTCACTGTGAATATTTTACACAAATATTGAGACACTCACCTCTCATAGTTGTAGGCGTCGCGACACTCACCCTTTGCGCGTCGTGACGTTGAGCATTTGCAGATTGGACGTTGCGACTCCCAAGCCTGCGCGTCGCGACACGCCGAGAGCTGTTGCCAATGAGCGCATAAACTTTATTTTCTCCGTTCCGGAGCTTCCAGACTCCGATTCGGCCCCGGTTTTTTCCTACGGACTCGTAACCGAATATATCATTCCATAAAATAATTTCATAATACACACATGCTTGATATCCATGTGTTAGACATACTTCCTCTGCGTTGGACATCGATCCGACCCTAGGGGTTCCACAATTGCCCCAACATTTACTACCGCACACAAACACACGTATCGCTGAAGTAATACAATGATAGAAAGTTGGATATCATACCCACATGACATATTATTTCTTTTATTAATATTAAAACTAGCATACTTAATTAAAACTAAATAATCGCTTAAAGAAATAGTTGATTAAATTAATTTAATAACTGAAAATCTAAATAAGCAATGAATAACAAACTTTGGGGAAAACCTTATATGATAGAAGAATCTAGGGTTGTAACTTCACCTAAGCATTTTTCATTCAATTGGGTTATTGTTATGAATTATTAACCTAGAACACTAAATTATCTACAAGCCTCTCTCGATAGTCAAGTAGATATATTCAGATTAAGCCAATTAACTATATGTTTATATTAATTAATTTAAATCAAATTCATTAAGGTCGGCTTCTAATGTTGGCTACGCATGCCCTACAAATATATGTCTATCCTACATGGAAATTTTTTAAATTGAATTAGATCATGCGCTATTATTCTCACGGCTAACCCAAATTTCCTCCATCAAGTTCCTTTGGATTTATCATGACTATTCTATTGTTAGCTAGACAATAAAACATGCATCAAAACACAGAGAATGATAAATAAGTCAATAACAATCCAAAAAAAAAGATGCAATTTGTAGACAACAGAAACTGGGCGACGCCGTCCTAGGCTCGCGGCCTAGCTGAGAAGTGTGAAATAACATGGAGTCGCCACCCGGTGTGAACCGGGACAAAGATTTAAGGCCGCACTCACCCCTCGCAAGGGAAGACCTCAAACCGTTGGGTTCGGAATGGTCCCTTACTTATGTCACTTGTAATGAATGGATTTGTATAATTTTAACCAAGTCTACTCAACATACATGCCTAAATCTAAGTTCACATGCTTTGAAAGTAAAAACAACATTACAACAATCTAATCATGCTTCAAATACAAATTTGAGTGAAATGAAACATGTGAGTCTTTTAAGTGGTACGGGGCGTTGTATCCCGAGTGCAAACCATACTACCGTCCATTCGGATTCGGCTATGGAATTTATGTCAGGGTTTCCATCCAATATACCACAAAAAGAATACATATTCCATTCACTCAAAACCACATCACGTACTAATTAATGACATTCATGCGACAGAAAAACAAATTACATGCAATCCTACCTTATTAATTTATGTAACCTAAATTAATTAACATGTTAAATTAACTATTCATGCTAGCATTATTAAACACATATTCTAAGTCAATATTTCATGTAAACTAATCCTAAATAATATGCTTAAATAGCCATTTAAATTAAACATACTTCCTACGTCATTACTCCATGTAAACTAATAACATGCTCAAACAACCATTCTAAATCATTATTTCATGTGTATTAATCCTAAATGACACGCCAAGCTAATCATTCATGCTAAACAAATAAAAATACATTTCCTAAATCATTATCTCATGCAAATAAATTTGATACAACATACTAAACTAATTAAACACATTAAACACATTTTAAACCATTATTTCATGTGAGCCAATTCCAACAACATGCCAAGTTAACTACTCATGTTAAAATGCCATAAAATACATTTTTAAATCATTATTTAATGTGAGAAAATTCTGTGATATAAACCCTCAGGTCTAACCTTTTTATGCCGTTCCTTGGAGATGCGTTATATGGCCGTCGGAAGGGCAAAGGCACTACAATTTCACTGGTTCGCTGGTTCAATGTTCTGCTCACTGTTTCGCTGTTTCGTCCGCTGTTTCCGCTTCGTTTCGCTGCGATTCAAGTCTCCACACTCGGCTCACTGATTGGCTGCGGATTAAGGTCGATTTTGGTGATTTTTGAGAGGCGTTGGACTGCCGTTTGCTTGGTTTACTCAAGGGCTTACAACTGCAGTTTTTGCTCACTGTTTTGGTGACTTTGGGGACTGTTTTGAAGGCTTTTGAGCTGCTGTTTTTGGGCGAATTTTGGAGGGTATTTAGGTCAGTTTGTGTACTGGTTTGGGGCTAAAATTAGGTTGATTTGGGTGTAAATTCCAGGGGCTAAATTGGGCGTGACAATGGGCTGTTTGGTGGACTGTTTTGGGTGGAATAAGGGGCTGTTTTGCGTGTTGGGTGCAAGGGCAGTGAGGGGAAGTCGAGTGGGTGCTTTATGCGTGAAGATTTGAGGGTTAGGGGGCTGGATGAATGCTTGAAATGATCAGAGGTAGTGAATGGAAGGGCTTGGGCGTGACTTGTAGGGAATATAGAGGGCTGTTTATGATCTTTAAAATGCTAAGTCTTTTCTTGATGTGTGCTTGATCTCCTTAGGTATGTGTTAGGGGTTTCAAGGTGGAAAATGATGGTTTATATAGGCAAATGGTGTAGTGGAGGTGTAAGTGTGAATGAGTGAGGTATGGGTGTGAATGAGTGAGGTATGGGTTTGAATGAGTGAGGTATGGGCTTGAATGAGTGAGGTATGGGTTTGAATGAGTGAGGTATGGGCTTGAATGAGTGAGGTGTGGGTGTGAATGAGTGAGGTATGGGTTTGAATGAGTGAAGTATGGGTGAGGTATGGGTTTGAATGAGTGAAGTATGGGTGAGGTATGGGTATTGAATGAGTGAAGTGTTATTTATTTAATATTTTGTTAAAGTGAGGTGGAATGGTTAAAGTAAGTTTGGTATATGGGTAAATCATGTTGGAATAGTGTAAGGAGGGGTAATTTTAGTGTTATGGTCGTGGGCCTAATGGAGGGTGGGCTTGGTGTTTGATTTATTTTGGTTTTATGGGCTTTGGATGTGGGTTTGGGTGCTTAGGTGGCTTTAGAATGGTTTGGGGTGATTTCGGGTTAAGAGATACGTTTAAAAAATGAACTTTCAACAAGCGAACTCCGAGCGAACTTAAACAACACATGTCAATTCTTGACTTTGCCTTTCCGACAACCGTTTTCCGCGACTCCTACGACCTAAAGGTGGTGCATCCATACGAGACTCCTCATCGGGTTTCACATGCAAAAATGCAATGTCTACACAATTCAATTAATTACATGTGCTTGAGATCCATTACAACCCTAGATTAATGATTTAACTATTCGTGATATTTAATAGACGCAAGCTAATCATTAATACAAAACAAGAACTAATAAAGATAAAGCTAGAGAGAAAAAAAAAACTCTCGTTTGTAGTTTTCTTCTTCACTCTCCAGTACCAGTTGAAGCAATTCGTTCTTGCCTTACTCTAGGTGTTCTTCTATGCTCTAAGGCTTCAAAATTGTGTTATGAAGCTTCTTTTAGGTTTTAGGATGAGTTTGTACTTATATAAGAGGTCCGAGGGTATTTCCTCATCAAAAATCCAGCCTGGGCATTGCGACGCGCCTAATAATTGGTTCTATGCTTGGATTTTATTCATGTACGCGTTGAGACACACTTCAAGCTTCGGGATGTACATTTTGACTCTGAAATATGGCCCGATTTAGCTCTAATTTTGTCGTTTCATCCCTAATTGAGTCTGTTTGAGTCTTGATATGATTTTAACCTGTAAAACACAACCAAATCACATCAAAGCGCTTATAAAATGCGAGACAATAAACAAATCACTAAGATAGAGGGGCGGTAAATATATGTTTATTAACCGCTCATCAGACATCCTTACCAAACCTTTAAATTTTGATCATTTCGCATTTTTGAGGTACAAGCTTATGGTCTTTCCAAGACCATTAGCGTGAGAGGGATATTAGTTAATCTTTAGCTAAAGGATAAGAGTGTAATTAATCAAGGTGAGCTGGCATTCTATTTCAGCTCAGGAAAAGTTGTTACACAGTTTTCATTTTAGTCAATAATTTGTTACTTTTCATTTAATAAGTTTGTGTATATAAATGTGAGCTTAGTTGTAACAGTCTTTTAATCCAAATTTATGAAATATTGATTCAGATCCAGAATTATCCTCTCATATGTTCTTCGGATGATAATAGGACGGGCATGGTACGGGGATGAAAATGTCTGTATTTGTAACGCCCCGACCTATAAATACCTTACCCAAAGGAGTATAGAGTCGGAACGCTACCAACACTTCTACACTACCCTTAAATTCATCAAACGCTTAAGTAAGTAACCTAATATTAATAAATTAACATTCGATCATATAAAAAAATATAAATAAATGTGTTCAAACCCAATTCTTAAATTAATTGTTCTACTTAAGCTAAAGAAATAAACTAGATCTTTCGAGACTTATCCATCCCGAAATTTATTATCTTAATGGCCTAAAATTATAAATTAGGAAAGAAACGGTTCCTTGTCACATGAGCCCCTGTCATGGATTCGTCGCGCAACCATCAACTGCCAGATCGGCATAATCCTCCGAAAAGTGATCACATGTACTACAAGACACAGTGAACCTAAGCCCAACAAGAAATTTTCATGCATTCATACAACTCTTTGAAAACTTTGATTTTAACATAAACCTTTACCAATTGATAAACCATTTCCAATTTGGTCCCTCGGTCTCGGTAACGCTACAGGGCAACCGGCCGGGATTTTAAGGTTCTACCTAAGAACACATTTAACCATTACCATAGATAATCATTTACCATCAGTATTTACAAAACCATTACCATGTACCCTCCCCTGTAGCAATTATATCAAGCCCGCTTCAAAAAACCATTTCAAACCGTTTCCACAAAATCGTAACATTGACACTACATGTATAACTACTTAAAATAGTTTATATATTATGCATGATGAATGCAATGCAATGAAATCTAACAGTAAACTCAGTAGCATGTGACAATCAACATGATATTCACAGTAAAAATATAAAATTATAATAAACCTAATCGACTCCAATATCATTCAACAACCATATCAAACATACCACTCAATTCAATACATTAGTCCTGCGGTACAGTTGGAAAATTACTTACCTCTATGAGAATTTCACACAGTGTACCTAATTCGTTAACCGGCTCCTGAAATATGTAACGTATTGAGTTATTAAAATACACACAAAATTTATTATCCCTAATATTTTTATTGTTGTCATTATATACACACACATACATACACACACTTATATCTTGTTATCCATTTATTACTATTGCATAAATATTTATTTATTATTATTATTATTACTTCTTTATTTATTCATTTAAATTTATTTATTTTCATTATAATTATTATTTATTTAATTTAACTACTTGGCTATTATTTAATTGTTATTGTCAATATTCACACATTGATGTTCAGGCTGAGTAAGCTTGCGATGGTTGAAGGGAATGATTGCGTGCAGCGTTTGTGTTTATGCATGAAAAGTAAAATTGGAAAAAAAAACTGAGCACTTGCCTTTAGGTGGGAACGTGAATGATGAAGACACGGCGTCCTAGTTGAGAGAGATTTTACACAGAGATTAAAAAAAAAAAAAAAAAAAAAGATTTTAAAGTTTAGGGTTTTGTGAATCATACTCTCTTTTTATATTGAAAAATACATGATTATTTATTATTTAATCTCTGGTATTTAATTTAATTATGAAATTATTAGCCCAATATTTATGATATATGTTGGTATATTCGGTGTTATTCTTTATCCGATTTAATCTTCAAAATTCCCTAATTATTTCATTTTAACTCAGTTTTCGACAATTTTTGTGTCGAAATTTTTTATTTTTTGTATAGAATTTATTAAAAATACTTCTGATTTAATTTTGACATTTTTAAATTTTCACTCCCCAAAATATTACAAACTCTAGTCGATTTCTACCCGACAGTTGGGTCACGTACTCAAAATTTTCAATAATCTATTCAAATCCTTGTATGATTCTATAATCTACAGCGGGGTGTTACAGTGTTCGTCCCGTTTAGCCAATGGGTACAGAAATTGTCCCTCTTGTTCGTCCCTAATATACTGGGCCTCCGCGGGGGGCTCATACGGTCCCCGTTCACATTATGATTTTATCTCTATTTGAACGAGAATGCAATACACGTACCTGACCCGTCTAATCAATGGATATAAAAAATTATTCTCTTACCTAAACCTAATGTACTAGGCCCTACGGACCGCATCTTCATGTGGATTTTTGCTATCATACAGTACTAGTACTAGTTCTGCTTTAAGTGGAAAGTAGGTAGAAAGTGAAAGCAAAAAAATTAAATTGCAGTGACCTGTAAATTTGCTGTCAAAACGTTAACTCTTTAATTAATTCGAGTTTAAGCTACAAAAACCTCCTGGGCTTTTTCTAAGCAAGAAAATTATTCATTACCTTTTATATCCCCACATTTACAAAATATATAACTGTGTTAGTTACAGATTCATTGACCTGTTATTGATTCCTCTTTAACAGCCAACTACTTATTAACCAATCTAACAAACTTTGGCGCCAAATAACAACTTACAGGTCAACAGATTTTGGCGCCATTTTCCAAATTACAAGTGACATCAATTAAGCATAAAATCCTGATACTTCTTTGGTTTCGAGCTGATTCTCTGGATATTGTCAGACCTAAAATGGATTATTTAAGACCTTTGCAAGTTAAAATTAGTAATTTTTTTAGGTTAAAATGTCATATTTTTTCGATTTACTTTTTATATTGTGTTTTTCATGTTACGATTATATGATATTAAAACTTTATCAAGAATCTAAATTGTAGAAACAATATCTAAGATGGACCAAAATGTCATTCTCTATAAATTAATTATGTACCAGATTCAGAATAACACCTTCATATCAGTCATTAAAATATGTTAATTATTTAGTCATTTAAATAATTTACCCGATTTGAGTATAATATAATTAAGTCATGTAACCAAACCAATGGGGCTAATTCATAAATCATCAATTCACAGGAAAAAAAAAAAAATTATTAGCAAAATTTAAAACTTTTTATTCCACATCTATAGAAGAGACAATTATGGCAATCATATCCTGAAACTAGACTCATAAAACAAAACCAAATTAATAGTAGCAAGCAAACAATTAATACTTTAGCCTGAAACAGGAGAGGCAGAAGCTGCAGCATCTGCATCACAGTATCCTCTTAGTATGTAACCTTCCTCTGCTGTGAAGCCGAGTGAAGTGAACATGGCAGGCCAGCATTTACGCGTAATGATACCAATGGCACTGCAACAATTAGGGCCAATATCAGCCTTCCCATTAAGGAAGAAGATGATAATCTCATTTGAGCATGACTTGAGCTCCATTAGCGAGTTCCAGCACTCTACTAGGTCTCCCCCTCCGGCTTCTTCAAGCCTTGCCGCGAGGTTGTGGCCTGGCTTGATGGAACTTCTAATGTCTCTAGATGCAGCTGTAAATGACATGATAAGGCATGTCAAAACCAAAAGGAGTAACATATTTTTGATAGCCATATTGGTTATAACAATTAGTAGATAATTGAGCAATGGTTAATTGAAACTTAGCTAGTTTTTATAGGAAAGGAAATTATGGGATTAATTAATCATTGAATTTTAATTGTATTAACAGAAATGTTAATTAAAAGAGAAACTGATGGGTTACTTCTACAGGTAATTTGATCATTAATTAAAACCCACTACTCCACTAGAAGGCCAAAAGGTGCCGTAACAGTCAAGAAAAGAACCCTCCAAAAAAAGCCAATAGAGTTCAGTCTATTCAGATTCGAAACTGATTGTTTTTCAATATGACTCTGCTTGAATTCCACCATTAAAGCTTTTTAGTCATATGCTTGTATGGTATTAAAGCAAGATTTTAACCTAATTAAGGTCATTTATTAGAATCCATGGGACACTTCACACAAGAGTGAAAATGCACGTCAGATGGTTACTCACCAATGAAAAACTGCTAGTTCGTTCAGTTGGCAAAATCCACTCGGCTATGAAAAACAACTAGTTTAGTCGGTAAAATCTCATGTTCGTGAAAAAAAAGATATATGGTTTGAACCCTATTTGTAATGGGTGGAGTAGAGAGAAAATTTATTTACTATGAAGATTAGAGTTGGACTTGTGTTACACGGTCTGGCACAAATAATCCTATATCTGCTCTATTTGTAAATAAATCTCTTACTCTATAGTAGTAACAGGAACATAATCAAATTAAGTTCATGTGGAGTATTGGCAAAATGGCCAATACCAAATACGAAAATTGGCAATTGTGTTTGTATATGAATTCACATTTTATGTATCCAAGTAATATTTTATGTATCTAAAATTTTTAATCATTCTTAATTAATGTATCTAGCTGAAATAGTCCACAAATGAATGGATTGGTGGTGTAAAGCTCATAATCTAACTTTTAAGTTTTGGGTTCGAATCCAATGGGTGTGTTTTTTTTGTAAAAGCTTGGGACAACCGGAAGTTTTACTTACTCCGCTTAAACTTGGGTCGGGTGGTTTGACGGTGGAGTTTCCAACGTTTTTTTAAAATTAAAATATATATATATATATATCTAGCTCAAATAATATTTTGGTAGCTAAAAGTCTGCCTTTGACCCAAATAACATTTTATATATAGTGCCCAAATTTTTATTATAATGTACCCAAAATCTAAATTACAAAAATTACACTCTATCTATACATTAAATTTTCAATATTTTTTTTAACTTTTCATCACCTATTTAGTTTTACATCATTTCCATTCAACGGTGGTCCATCTTCTAAATTTTCTCAAGTTTTTTCCTCAATTAAGGTAAGAAACTTGATGAGCTCTATGTTGAACTCATGTTAACTTCAGTAGTGATTCTTTTGTTTTTTTTTTTTTTTGAATTGTATTTTTTTCTTGTCTCTTATTTTTTAATATTATATTTTTATATGTTATTCTCTTATTTTTGTATAGAGTGTACACTTTAAAGGATAATACCCCTAATGTTTCCCATATTAGGTGTGTTTATTTTTACATATAAAAATCCATGTTGACTTTAAATATATAAATATTAATATTACAAGCTAAATCACACTTTGATATCAACCAGCCTATTTGCATCGTACCTAGCTTACATGTAGGAAGGGGTTCAAATCCTCTCGTGTGCATAAATGTGTGAAAGTTTCTCTTCTAAATATTTAGAAGCAATTTTGATATGTGTTCAATACAAATATTCAGGGCCGATTCTGGGGTAAGGCGGACGAAACATTTATTTATGGTCTTCGGATTTTTTTTAATAATATTACATTACGATCAATGACCTCAAAATATAAAAATGATTTTAGGTCCCAATAATTTCATGGCCATGCAAACATTTAGACTACTCCCTAATACAACTATTTGACTTTTGAGAGATTTCTAAAGCCTCTTGTTTGGCCTGGCTCCTCTAGCAGTACTAATGGCTCACTTTAGGACAAGATCAAAGGCATTAGGTTATAAAAATAAATTCTATTTCTTTTATTTTGAAAATCGACAATTAGAAAAATTAATAGTCCAAAGATTAAAAAAAAAATCCCAACATGGATAATATTACCGTTTTAATATTTTGAAGTATAAAGTTTACGAATCAATTGCTATTATGTGATCGGTAACAGGCTCTATTTTTTTCATATGTTGGCTACAATCAAATATCAAACACACATTTCTTTATATGTAAATTAGATTATCATTTCCACTCAAGCAAACCTTGCACAAATAAAAAGAACCAAAACACACAAACCATATAAAATAAAAAGCAAATAAATCAAAAAGACCCCTTCCATTATTTGAAATTACAGTAGTAGCTAAAACTAACACCATATGGTCACAGCAATCCCATACACCTTTCTTCTCTAAGCCACAGGACCAGCAGGAGAAGGAGCAGAAGATGATGCAGCATCACAATATCCTCTTAGTATGTTCCCTTCTTCGGCAGTGAACCCGAGTGAAGTGAGCATTGCAGGCCAGCAATTACGAGTAATAATATCAATGGCGCTGCAACAGTCATGGCCTAAATCAGCCTGACCATTAAGGAAGAAGATAACAATCTCATTTGAACATGATTTTAGCTCCATTAAAGCATTCCAGCACTCAGTTATGCCTCCACTAGCTTCAAGCCTTGCTGCAAGATTGTAGCCAACTGGTTTGATATTGTTCTTGCTGCTGGTAGCTGTAGCAGTATTTGCCATTAGGGAAGTGATCATCATTAGGGCTAAAATGAGAAACAAGTTTTTGAGAGCCATTGCTATTCAATTGTGTGGTGTTTTTGTGGGATGTCATCATATTCATGTTGGCTATTTATAAAGAAAATATGTTAAGGTTTTTAATATAAGAAGATGATGGGTCTTTTTGATGAATTGTCATAAATAGTAACAGTCAAATTCATGATGAGATGTTAAGAGATGATACTTATGCCATTGTTGTAGTGGCTATTTATGGGAAGATTATTAATTAGAGCTAGCTTTTGCCTGTTGGGTTGCTCTCCAAAACAGTTCAAATTTGTTCATTTTCAGATGTTAATTTCAATAAATTAATTACGTGCTTACGATTAAGTAGCTAAAAGATGGTGTAACTTGAAGAGCTGACGGCTTTTTATCTCAGCTAATGGTAGGAAGTCCCATTAACTTCTGAAATTTCAATTTTTTTTTTAAATAGATAGGCAAACTTGAATATATTTTTATTAATTCCTTACTTCTCCATAATCGAATCCGAACACTGCATTTTGAGAACATTTATTTTTGCCAACCCGTCTAAGGGCAATAAACGCATATACCCATGAGTCCTCGTAGGGACTGGTGTTGGGGCAAATGGTGTAGAAGCATATCGGCGGACGAAATTGATTTTTAAAATATTTTTCATCCGAATAAATTAATCGGTATCATATACCTCTAATTTATCATTATTTCACCCATATCACTGATTAATATCAAATATTAAGGTGCGGTTAAGCATAAACTCATGACGAAATTTTTAAAAACACTTTCCGCGATGACAAGTTAACCGATTTATTGGATCACTAAACCTGACGACCGGAATAACCGGACAATCGGATCAGCCATTAAAACTTACCAACCCACTGCTACAGTGATCACATTACTGTAGCAATGGCTGATCAATTTAATTTTAGCAAATTATTATTTTGTCCCTATTGCGGATAATTCCCAAAACGCTTCCGGAACGATTACATATCCAATTTCATCCACAGCATCTCAATTTCACAAATTAAGACATAATTGAATTAATTACATAATTAATCTCCTAATTAATTCAAAATCATGCAAATTCAAATCTATAATTACCAATTGAGACTCAACCACCATAAAGTACCTCAATAACAATTATTGGTCACTGCTCAAGAAACTCTAAAATATCATTTTTTTTTATCATGCACCTAATTAGGCTTAATTACACTAATTATCCTAATTAATTTTATACGTACATATCTAGGTTAATCAATTTAGTTTTTATCATTTTAAACACATCAAATAAGCATGAATCAAAGCTATATCTCATGTAACTAACTAGGAACATATTGTAAATAATTTACAACACAAAGGATAATAAGATTTACCTTAATTCTCTTATAAGCCTTTGTTTAAGCTCTTAAACAACCCATCCATGCTACCAATTTGATGCTTGGCTAAACCAAATTAAAAACCCTAATTTTACTCTCTCTCAAGCTTAAAAACCAAAACCTAAAATGGAAAACAGGGAAAACAAAGTTTTCATAAACCCTAGCTTTGGCCAAAATTAATATTTATAAAAGAATGGGCAATTTTATCATTTTGACACTAAATATACATGCTCAAAATTAAGCCAAATACGTGGCCATAATTTTTTCAATACTTAAAAGCTTATCGAATAAGTTTTAATTAATTAATTAATTAAAGAATATTCCTAAATATTCTACAATAAATAATTATTAAATTAATTAATTAAATTTATTTGACATGTTTAAAAATTCTAATGTGCATCTAATCAAATTATATATCTTATACATATACACATAAGATGTAAAAATACCCTGGCATGTGTAACATTATGAATAATTCATATTATTCGTAATTAATTGCCCTAGTTCTCTAAATTACACTTTATTAGTGGAACTCTCTATGAAGACATAGACTATTTGATTTGGTGAATGTTTTTCCACAATTTATTGATGAAATATGAGTCTACTTATATACACAATTACATAGAGTTATATATGGTAGAGAATAAGGATTCTGCTGAAATTATGTTGCAATTACAGAGGAGAATATTATGGGATTGATTGTGCTTGATTTGGGGCTAGAGAAGTGTTATCCTTGATTCTTGCAATCTGCCTTAATACGCCCCCGCAAGATGGAGCTTCCATCGGCAAGCCCAATCTTGGTTCGTAACAGTTTCGTTCACTGTCTGGATAGTGGCTTAGTTAACAGGTCTGCCAGTTGATCATGTGTGTGGACATGTCGAACTTGAAGAGTGCCATGTTGTACGAGATCACGCATAAAGTGAAGGTCTATCTGGATATGTTTCATGCGTGAATGTTGGACTGGATTGTAGCTGAGATAGGTTGCACCAAGGTTATTGTGGGAACACAAACTGGACGACGCATGATATTCCGGGCTCGCGGCCCGGTTGGGAGTACGGAGTAGCCCGCAGGGGACTAAATCGAAGAATAATGGAGTCGCCACCCGGTGTGAACCGGGACAAATATTTAAGGCCGCACTCACCCCTTGCAAGGGAAGACCTTAAACCGTTTGGTTCGGAATGGTCACTTACTTATGCCACTTGTAATAAAATGATTTGTGCAATAATCTTACCAAGCCTAAGCAACATATTTCCAAGGATAATTTACTCCTAAGTTTGCATGCATAGGTACAAAGCTCATATCTAAGTTTACATATAACACATTTTCATATTTGCATACAACCTATTTGCATATAATCTATGTCTGAATTCATGCATAAAGATAAATTGACATACGGAAAGCATACAATTTCACATTGGTAGACACAGAAGCACAAACAAATAACATTCTTACAAGCATGCATATTAAGGAAAGACAATTAAGCGCATAATGGAAATAGATAACTAAAGAGGTAATATAAATGCATAAGGTAAAAAGAGACAACTATACGCTAAAATAGGCATGTCGTGATGTGATGCAGAAAAGATATCTAGAATTGACACGAACACATGGGTGGGCCTTTTTTCCAAGTGGTACGTGGAATTGTATCCCGAGTACAGATCATACTACCGTCCATTCGGAATCGGCTATGAAATTTATGTCCGGATTTCCATCCTATATACCACGAGAAAAAATGCCCAAATGCTATCATAACATGGGTACACAAATGATAATAGATCGAGCTAAGACAAAGATAGATGTTGCAATCAATAGATGAAAGACGCGGCAAATATCGTGGTAAAGGTAGCCTTTTAGGCTTTTCTTCCCCCAAATGGAGAACCTTTTAGTCCAACACCATAAGCCCATTGCGCATTTCATTACAATGCGTACAAAGATAAAGACAACAATATCGGACTTCGTATACCCGATTGAACACATCTTACATTCAACCGAATATACATCAACCGGCGCGGCAAAACATCGTGGTAAAGGATTTTAACCCCTCAGAATAGGGGACCTTTAATCCAACTTACTAAGCCCATGCGCTCGATCACATCATGCATATAAAAAATAAAGACAACAATATCGGACTTCGTATACCCGATTGAACACATCTTACATTCAACCGAATATACATCAACTGGCGTGGCAAAGCATCATGGTAAATGGTTTTAACCCCTCAAAATAGGGGACCTTTAATCCAACTTACTAAACCAATGAGCTCGATCACATCATGCATATAAAAAATAAAGACAATAATATCGGACTTCGTATACCCGATTGAACACATCTTACATTCAACCGAATATTCATCAATCGGCGCGGCAAAGCATCGTGGTAAAGGATTTTAACCCCTCAAAATATGGGACATTTAATCCAACTTACTAAGCCCATGCGCTCGATCACATCATGCATATAAAAAATAAAGACAATAATATCGGACTTCGTATACCCGATTGAACACATCTTACATTCAACCGAATATACATCAATCGGCGTGGCAAATCATCGTGGTAAAAGATTTTAACCTCTCAGAATATGGGACCTTTAATCCAACTTACTAAGCCATGCGCTCGATCACATCATGCATATAAAAAAATAAAGACAATAATATCGGCTTCGTATACCCGATTGAACACATCTTACATTCAACCGAATATACATCAATCGGCGCTCAAAATAGGGGACCTTTAATCCAACTTACTAAGCTCATGCGCTCGATCACATCATTAAATAAACAAATAACATGTGGAAATCAAGTAGTGAATAATAAACAAATCAAAACAACATAAAACGAAATATGCGCCGTTTACTCAAGTGGTACGTGGAGTTGTATCCCGAGTACAGATCATACTACCGTCCATTCGGAATCGGCTATGAAATTTATGTCCGGGTTTCCATCCTATATACCACGAGAGGCGACACACTTTTCATTTTATTCAAGGGCCACAACATACATCATTTTACAATACATGTATTTTTTATCTATTCAAAGGCCACAACATGCATCACTCCATAATAATCATGCAAACGAAACTCAATAAATAATGAAAATACAACTGAAAACGGATGTGAAAAATACCCTCAGGTCTAACCTTTTTTGTCGACTTTCGGACTTGCGTTTCACGGAGATCGGAAGGGTTAAAGCTCCTCAACTTTTCTGGTTCACTGGTTTGCGTTTTACCTCGCTGTTTCGCTGCTCAAGCTACTATTTTGACTCTGTTTTGCTGCTGTTTTGCTGCTGTTTTGCTGCCGTTTTGCTGTCGTGTTGCTGCCGTATTCTCTGTATTTTCTGGTCACTGTTTCAGGTGTGTTAAGGCTACTGTTTTGGGTGTTTTTTTTAGACTGTTTTAAGGCTTATTCTGGACATTTTAAGGCTTATTGGGTGGCATTTTAAGGCTTATGCATGGGGTCCTGTTTGAGTGAAGGCGTGGCCTTAGGTGATGTGGTGTTTGAGTGAAGGCGTGGGGCTGTGGTGCGCTTGTGAGGGTCAGTGTGCGTGGATTGAAGCTGAGTGGAGGGCGTGAGGAAATGAGGCTTGATTGTGGGCTATGAATGAGAGCGTTGAGTGGCTTGATGGCTAGTCAAGGACGTGTGGCGTGAGTGAGGACTGAGGACGTGTGGCGTGAGTGTTGAGAGGGGGGGCTGTGATGGCAATTGTAGATTGAGAGGCTTGCTTGAGAGGGCTGTAAGGGCAAGTGGCGTGATGGCTAGTCAAGGTTGAATGGTGCGTCAGAGGGCTGTGAGGACGTGTGGCGTGCTTGTCTTTGAATGCTAGGTTTGTGGACAGTTTTTGGGCGTGGCTGATGAGGGTTTATTATTTTGTTGTTTACGTGAGAGCTAGGAGAGAGAAAAGTGTTTAAGTTTGTATTATTTTTTGGTTGAAATGCCGAGAGAGAGTCTTTTTTTTCTTGTTGTATGCGTGAGAGTGGGAGAGCTAGAGAGGAGGTGCCAGCTTTCAGATAGCTTGGTTTTGGCTTGCTTTTATAGACAAAGGGAATATGTGAGTCCTTGCTTGACAAGGAAGAGATCTTCTCATCAAAGGGAGATATGATTTGGTTTCAAGTAAGGTAAATACAAGATTGAGGGGGGACAAATTTAGGCTTGATTAGGAAGTTAGTATATTTAATTTGTGTTGATTAAGCATATAATATTTTAAGTTAGGAATAATATATTTTTAATTAGGAATAATATTTGATTGATTGATTTTAACTTGGTATGATTATATTTCATGTTTTAATATTTTATTTAGTTTGGTAAATTATTTAATTAATGTTTATTTCAATTGGGTTGTATTTTGAGGGCCTTGGGCGTGTGGGCTTAGTGGTGGTCGGTGTGGGCTTGTCTTGGTGGGTTAGGTGTTGTGGCTTGCGAGGGTTTGGGCCAAGGTTAAATGGTTTGTGGGTTTTTTAGGCTAAAAGTGCTTTAAAACGGAGGTCCAACGAGTGAGCTTGGAGTTAAACAAGCGGATAAAATTTAACGAAATACCGATTCCCTTCCGACAACCGTTTCCCGTAACTTCCTTGACTAAAAAGGTAGCGTCTCCAGATGAGACTCATCATAGGGACTCACATGCAAAACTGCAGTGCCTACAGTTATCACACAGTAATAATGAGGCAGTGGTGAGGGGGTACCCGAGTTCATGAAGTAAGGCCAAAATCCACATTGTCTCAGTGCTTTCGACCGCAGCTGTGCCATCAATGATCTGGAGAGGTTGAGTCGTTGAGAGAGGTGTGGAGACGACTTTGGCACCACTCATGTTAGTGGTAGACAACAACTCATAAATATACTTGTGTTGAGATAGGAAGAGCCCTATTTTTGTTGGTGCAACTTCGACACCTAAGAAGTAATTAAAGAAGCCCAAATCCTTGAGTGAAAAATGGTCGCCCAGCTTCTGGATGATGGATGTCATAAAATATATGTTATTTCCTGTGATCACAAGGTCATCAACATATACCAAGAAGTAACATATGATATTTGATTTTTTATAAATAAATAACGAGGAATCTGCTTTAGAATTGTCAAATCTAAGTGTAAGCATGACATTTTTCAGAGTAATATATCAAGCCCGCAGAGCCTGTTTGAGACCATATATTGCTTTGTGAAGCCTGCAAACATAATTTGGGTTAGATGAGTCTTTGAAGCCAGGGGTTGGGTCATATATACAGTCTCAGATAATGCACCATGTAAGAAAGCATTATTAACATCCATTTGTCGTAACTCCCATCCATTCATAACAGCAATGAAGAGTACAGTTCTAATTGTAACTGGTTTAACCACAGGACTAAAGGTGTCTTTGTAATCAATGTGAGGACGATGATGGTAAACCTTTGCAACCAACCGAGCTTTGAATCGCTCTAGGGACCCGTCATATTTTCGCTTTACTCTGAACACCCACTTGCAGCCTATCGGGTTGAAATTTTGTGGGGGCTGGACTAAATCCCAAGTGTTGTGTTTCATGAGAGCAATAATTTCATTGGACATGGCATCTCTCCACTGTGGTTGAGCTAAGGCCTAACTTACACAAGTTGGCTCAAGAAGTTCTGGAATGGGATGTGAAGTTACTGAGTTGAGTTGTTTGGGTTTGAAGATTTTATTCATGGATCGAGTGGTCATGGAGTGAGTTCGGTGAACAGTTTGTGGTAAGTAGTTATTAATAGTCGGTTGTTGAGGGGTTTCGGTTGGACTTGAGCAATGAGAGGAGTCCGAATTTAAGAAATGTGATGCTTGATTGGCAGAGGAAGATTGAGTGGAGTTGAGAAGATTACCTGAGGAGTCATTGTTCACGGCAGCCATACCTTCGAAATTCCTGGATGAGGAAGAAAGAGTTGGCAGTATTGAATAAGGCACGATTGTGAATGGGGCATCAGAAACCAGAGGTTGACACAGATGTGTAGATGGTGGGGTACAGAGATCAGCAGTGGATATGGAGGGATTTGTGGATTCATCGAACATAACATGTCGAGAAGTGTATAATTTTTTTGTTTTGAGATCTAGACATTTGTAGGCACTTTGAGTAGGAGCATACCCTAGAAATACACAATGTGAGGATTTTATCTGCATTTTATGGGTGTTGTAGGGCCGAGTGAGTGGGTAACAAAGGCACCCAAATTTTCTTAGCTTCAGATAATTTGGTTTTCGACCAAATAGAGCTTCAAAATGAGACATATTTTTTAAGAATATGAGTTGGCTGCCTGTTGATTAGATATGAGGCTGTTTGAAAAACATGAGGCCAGTAGGATAAATGGAGCGATGTATCATGAATGAGAGTGAGCCATGTTTCAACTAGATGACGGTGACGACGTTCGGAGACACCATTCTGTTGTGGAGTGTGTGGGGCAGTTGTATAGTGAGTAATGCCATAGAGGGACATGAATGATTTTAAGGCAATGAATTCACCATTATTATCAGAGTATAAACTTTTAATTATAGTGCCAAATCGTTTCTCGACGAGAATTTTAAACTGAGAAAAAATGATAGTAACCCTAGATTTTATAGTCGTTGGATAAAACCAAATGTATTTAGTGAAATGATCAACTAGAATAAGATAATAACGAGAACCATCAATTCATGTATGGTGGGTGGGTCCCTAGACATCAGCATAAATTAGTTCAAGAGGTGCGCGACTATGAAGACTGGTGGAATAAAATGGTTGATGATGTGCTTTATTGATTGAACATGAGTTGCACAAACAAGAACAATGTTCTGTTTTCACAATGGGAAGGGAAATTTCTTTGACAAGATGTTGAACTATTCTATGAGATGGATGGCCAAGACGTTTGTGCCACCCATCAATAGAGGTTCGTTCATGCACATTGGCAGTTATTTTTGAAGAAGAAAGCATCCTGGAATTCGGGAAGGTATAGACGTCGTGTTCACAGACTCCTCGAAGTAGATTCGCCCCCGTGATTTTGTCCTTCACAATGAAATGAAACGGGTGAAATTCAACAATAACATTATTTTGTTTTGTAAAATGGTGAATAGAAATTAAATTTTTAGAAATATTTGGGACACAAAGTGTATCATATAAGGTAAAGATGCGTGTGGGTATAGGTAATTGTAAGGAACCAATGTGAGAAACAGATAAACATGAACCATCACCGAGAACAACTTCATCAATGCCATCATATTCATGAGTGAATTCATAAATTTGCAAGGTCACTCGTTATATGGTGAGATGCCGCGGAGTCCATGAGCCATGGTTTGTCTTTGCCCGAATGAGAAGTGGTGCAGTTGGCAGTGAAGTCAGTGGAATGGAGCTAGGGACAGAACTTGGCAGTGTGTCCCATATTTTCACAAAGTTGACAGCGTGGAGTGTATCGCTTTTAACTATTATGTGAGTGCCCAGGTCCATGGCTGATGCGACGTCCATCACGTGAAGATCCTGTGGGTTGACAGGCTGGGCTTTGGCCTTGAGGACGTTGTGGCCCATATGAACGAAAGGGTTTCTGTGAGGCTTCATGTCGATATGAACCTTTGTCTTTCATGGTGGAGTTTGCCGTCATTACCATCTATTGAGAGGCGGCTTCTAGACGCCTCAGGTACGATTCATGACCAACCAAGAGATCGTGCAGCTCTTCAAACACGAGGGACTTCTCGCGCGCACGGATCGATGCTGAAATTTCACGGAAGTCAGGACCTAAGCCGTTCAAGACGTAAAGGGTTAGGTCATCATCAGAGATGGGATGGGTCAATAATGGCAATTTCATCAACTAGGGTCTTGACTGCATGGAGATAGTCGGTTATTGATCTGTTATTGCGTCGAATTAAGGTAAGTTCCTCATTTAATTGCATTGCCCGTGTGCGTGATCAGCTAGCGTATAAGGTGTTGAGCTTTTACCATGCTACTTATGAGGTTTTTGTCGCAGCAATGAGTAGGGTGATGGACGGAGAGGTAGAGGCTAGAATAGCACTCAAATGAGTTTTTCTTGTCGGATCCAGTGTGTCTTACGCAGTGCATCAGCTGTGGTGCCAGTGGAGGTTGGGCAAATGGAAGTTCCTTCAACATAATCTAGTAAATCATATCCGATGAGAAGAGCTTCAAATTGGGCACGCCATAGAGGATAAGTGGAGGATGTTAATTTGTCATTGATGTGGTTGTTGATGTTGAGAGAGATGAGTTGCGGCTGTGGTTGGGTATTGATTGTAAAAGATGGATTTTGATTGGTGGAGGAGGATGACATAGCTATAGGTTGGATCGTAGGTTCGTTAGAGGTCGGCTCTACTGATACCATATGAAGCCAGAGACTATTTGATTTGGTGAATGGTTTTCCACACTTTATTGATGAAATATGAGTCTACTTATATACACAATTACAGAGAGTTATATATGGTAGAGAATAAGGATTCTGCTGAAATTATATTGCAGTTACATAGGAGATATTATGGGATTGATTGTGCTTGATTTGGGGCTAGAGAAGTGTTATCCTTGATTCTTGCAATCTGCCTTAATACTCTCTAGGTTCATATATATTTTTCACGAAAGACATTATGTGTCTATAATTCACCCACTCACAAATTATGACGACCATAAATAATTGGGCTGAACCATACAAGTTGAGTCTAGGCATATCATATAGTCCAGCAATCATAGGCTACCTGAATTATACTTGAGACATAGATAAGAACATCCAATATCTGTTACGTACAATTCATGTATGTCACGACATATTCATGATTCTCTTGATAAATACTCAAAACTTATTTATGTTGTATACCTTGGCAAATGATTTAAATAATCATGAAGTGGATACCTAAATTCCGCACACGAGACTGATAAATCTTCTCGGGATACATCACGGGATGTCGTAAACATCGGTCCATACCCAACAAATAGACGGAGGTCTGATCTAGATTGACCAGTGACGTGACTATCGTCAAAGTGTGGAGGATCAATAATACATCTACGGTGGTATCTCAAGTCAAATTACTATATATGCAGCTCGATTCGAGAAGATTCATATTGACGTTGGTGTGCTATCTATTAGGAATTCTTCTTGTGAGTTGTTCAGTATTCATCAAATAAATACTTACATGTCTATACGAGTCTCCCAAGACTCATGGTTCATTGGGATAAACCATTGGACTAAATCATGATATACAACATGTAATGGTCTCAACGGATTCTACAAATCGATCTGTGTCAACAAATCTCGACCAGAAACTTTATGAGAGAATATACCATAACTGGTGACACCTCCGTATGTCAATTACAAGTCTCGTTGTAATTGTGTGACTATTGTATATTCTTGGGTCTTTGTCTAATATATACATCACTAAACCTCAGTTAGTTTCGATTTAAATTAAATTAGATCGAACATGTATATAGAAAACAAGAGTTGCTACCAATTTTTTTTGTAATTTTTATAATGGCCACGTGTCCTATATTTATTGACCATTTTGGGCAGCTTTTACACATCATCGCATTGTATTACACTATCATCTATCAATGTATAAGTTGTGTAGTCAAGGGTTACTAATTATGAGAATAAACAACTTTAGGTGTGTGATAGATTATTTTAAAAAATCATGAGGTTATTAGGCTTTTTAGTACAATTACAGGAGTATTTTTATGTATTAGGTCAATTTTAATTGAAAAATAACGATAATTAGAAAAGAAAAATAATAAATGAATCTGAGAAATCAAATTCGTATTTGATTCGTTTATTAAACCAGTCTAATAGATCCATTTATTAAGCGAATCAAATTTTGTAAATTCGTATTATCTTTAGTGCGAATCGAGCTCAATGAATAAACAAATCATGACTCAAATTATCACTCCTAATTAATGTATATGTATTATGCATCGAACCATTTTACCTCTTTCTCCATTTCAAAATTGTTTTGAGTGCATGGTAAGGAAACTTTTCTATGTTAATTTTATATCGATCTCGTCAAACCTTTGCTTTTTGGAACTTCCGAGTAATTAAGAAGAGAGCAGCAAATAATTGAAATCACTATCTATCTCTCTGGAATCTGGATTCGTCCTAATCAGAAAGTATCGACCAATTTCGGCGCAAGCATAATTATATCATAATTTCAACTTCCAAATATTTCTTGCTTGACTTCAAAATGTCCATTGCCATATTATAAGTAATTTTGTTGCATGCAAGCTTCTCGTTTTAGATAGACCCTAATAACGTTAAAATATTTATATAAGCGACTCTATCTAATATAAAAGACTTGGCTTGATTTGAGTTTTTTTTGTCTGGTTTGATTTGGTTTCGTTTAATTTAGTTTATTCTTATAGTTTTTCATCTGTATTTATCTAGGGAATAGAGAATAAATGAATCATTTTGGCCAAACAAGATTGATTTATTAAAAATATTTAATTTTGAAATCGCAAAGTGATTATAGTTTAGTGGTAAGAATTTCATGTTGTGGCCACCTCCTCTTGTTAGAGGAAAGTGACGCATTGATGAACGACTAATATACATATATTTACCGTCCCTCTATCTTAATATTTTGTGTATTATCTCGAGTTTTATGAGCACTTTAATGTGTTTCGGGTATATTTATATGTTAAAATAATACCCAAAATTAATTGGACATAACAAGGGATGAAACGACAAAATTGGAGTTGATTTGGGCTACATTTCAAAGTCAAAACGCGTGTCCAGACGCTGGGTAGAGCATCAATAAATTGGGTGCGTCGCGACATGCCAAAAAAAAAAAAGCAATCAAGTTGCGACGCGCAAGCGACACGGGGAATTCGATCCCAGTTCGCCTAGAATTTGATTTTTGAGTAGGAAAGACCCCTAAACCTCCTATATAAGCACTAGTTCATCCTAAAACCTAAAAAAAAAAAAGCCTCATAACACAATTTTGAGGTCCCATAGCATAGAAGAACGCCTATATAAGGCAAGGACGAGTGCTTCAACTGGTGCTGGAGTTTGAATGTGAAAGTTGCAACAAGAGTTCTTTCTTACATTTTCTCTTTAGTTTATTTTTTATGAATATTTGTTTCGTATTTATAATGATTAACATGTTTTTATTGATTATCATGAATAGCTAAATCATTATTATATGGTTGTAATGGATCCCAAGCATGGTATTTAATGGACTGCATCTTTATATTCTTTTGGGTTTGTTATTGATTATTTATTATTCTTTGTATTGAATGCATATTTATTTTTCTGGCCAACAGTAGAATAGTTTTGGTAAGTCCTTATGAACTCGACGGAGGGAATTCTGGTTAGCCGTGGGAATAATAATGTATGATCTAGTTCTTTTGAATAGATTTACCTTCAAGATAGAAATATACATGCAGGGTTTGTGTAGCCACTATTAGAACGTGATCTTAATGAATTTGGTTTAATTTAATTAACATAAACATATAGTTAATTGGTTTAAGTTAAATATTTCTACCTGACCATCCAAAGAGGCCGATAGATAGTTTAGTGTTCTAGGTTAATAATTCGTAACAACCCAATTGAAAACCGAGTCCCTGAACCCATCGTGTGCATACTTAGTTGAAGTTACAATCCTAGGTTCTTCTCACGCATAAAGTTTTTCTCCAAAAATGATGTTTGATCTTTATTTATTTTCAATTAATTTTAGATTAATCAGTCTCTCTCGCGCCCAATAGTTTAGTTAAGTTAAATAGGTTAGTCTTGATATTGATAAGATAAAATAATAAGTTCATGTGGGTATGATATCCGACTTTTGTCACTGTATTACTTGAGCGATACGTGCGCTTGCGTGTGGTATAAAATCGCGTTCAAGTTTTTTGACGTCGTTGCCAAAGACTTATTTTATTTTTCATTATTAATATTAGGATAACACTCTACTTTCTTAAGTTAAACAACATTTCTTTTGTTTATCTTTTTTTTCCTTTGATTTCAGGTGGTCGACTAATGAAGTATCATTGGGCGATGGGAGAACCAAGATCTTTAAGAGATTATGTTACACCTTATGTTGGTGAGATACATTCCGATTTTCTAACGCATGTTGACCAAGTCAATACTTATCACTGGACGTCAGAGAGAAGAAACGCAATGTATGCTCAAGTATTTCAGAGCCCAATGATGAGATGTGAGATGTGTGGGGGCAACCACCCTAGTGCTCATTGAACGTTCAACTATAATCTAGGGTGACAAAATCATCAGCATTTCATATGGCACAACAATGAAAGTCCCGCACATCCCATTGAACCACTACATCTTTTTTATCCACCGTAAGCTCAAGAATTCCCTTAAGAACCAAAACCATCATTGGAGGACTAGCTTATGCAAATAACCAATCTGAACGAGGAAATCGTGAGGAATATTACTAGATTGGAAGCAATGGTACATAGGGAGACGACATCATTGAACATGGAATTTGGCAACCCGAACCAGAGGCCACAAGGAGTTTTACCAAGTAACACAGAAGACAACCCTATGAGAGAAGGAAAAGAATTCGAAAATGACATCTCAATCTGCCATGAGGAAGCACAAGTATATGAGTCAACCATAACCTCCACACCAACAAAGAAAGATAAGAGCTTTAGAATAGATATAGTAAATGATGCCATTCAAGATACATCTACGCTACACTCATAAATTAACAATCTTGAAGCGTATGTCGTGCAAATATTTGATGAAGAGCTAAACGAAGAAATTAAAAAGTGCATGTATGGGGATATGTTGGAACAATAAGTCAGGCAAGAGCAGATATATGAGCCTATTGAAATTCTCTTGACACAATAGGACACATCACAATATGGGAAAGCTAGCATCATGGATATCGCCCATAAACTTAAAAAATTAGCACAATCATTCAAAGTCAAGCATCATACGAGACCTCCTGATAGTTTATCTTTCCTTTCAAGACCCTCTAGAGCTAAAAGGTTGAAGAATGTGGCATGTGCACTAAATGGAAAATATTTCTATTTGCCACCTCATTTTTTGAAGAGGCGTTTGAAGAGTAATGCCCATGGCACTTTCATATCTAGGACATCCAAAACCATATTGAAGCCTCCATGAAAGAATATCTTTAGAGAACGTCTGGCTGAAGATGTTAAATTTAGCGCTAGCGAAGAGACAACCCACGCATTTAATTTTTGTTTTCTTTACTTTTTTTTATTTTATTTTTGTGTGTTATTTGCATGTTTAATAGTTTGCATGTTTATTTATGAATGTACTAGTGCAATTCATACAGCCCGCGTAGCCAAATTCTGACCAGCATGAGCTTAATCAACTCTATGTACGATAATAATATTTATCACTCTTTGTTTCCTTAAAAAATCAAAATCGAAAAAAAAATTAAGCACTAGGTAGTGAAGCATAAGTCTAATTATGAGTTTGTTTGCTTTGTGATGAAATCTTAAAAAATGATAAAGTGCCTAAGTAGATTAGACTCATAAGCACTTAAAAGTAGGTGTTTAGCTGAGAAAGCCTAAGTAGTTGACAAAGTGACTAGTTGAGGAAATTGTTTGAAGATGAATGACCATTTACTTAGATATTTGTCTAAGTTTGTAATTATTTATGATATATAGTATGGTTATAGTAGGGAAAAAATATCTTTTGAAAAAAAAAATGAAAAGATCAGAAAAAAAAATAAACCACATATAACATATAATGTAAAGTTACCCATGGACGAGTGTCAGAACCACCATGAAGAGAAATACTACCTTAAATGGTAGATGAGTCAAAAAAAAAGTAAAAAGAAAAGTCATACTATATCGAACTTAATAGGCAAATACAGAGCACTGTTGAGATATTTATGTTGGTTTGACCCACCAATGCCAATTTTTTAAACAAAATCTCTAAGTTGATTTACTTGGAATCGAGTTATGACCGGACCTTTTCACACACACACTGTGAGTCTGGCTCGGATAAGTTATTCAAGATCTTGAATTTGAGTTGTGTATGTTACTTTGAAGGTTATTTGATTTCATTGGTAGGCATGCCTTGAGGATAATATTATGTGTAACTACCAGGACTGTTTTATTTGTTTTATTATTTTTGCATGATTGCATGTGTGTGTTGAATGATGTTTGTGGTGTTATCGTTGTAAGTCCTCACGAGACTACAACTCGTCCACTAAGGCCGCCTAGGGATTTAAAGGCTTGTTGTATACGTTAAATGCAATCGTTATCCCTACGAAAGTGGCTTAGGTTAATTTATTTTTAGTTAATTTATTTTTTTTTATTTTTTTTATTTTGCTCGAGGACTGGCAAAATGTTGAGTTTGAGGGTGTGATGAGCGGCTAATATACAAATATTTACCGCCTATCTATCTTAATATTGTGTGTTATCTTGAGTTTTATGAGCGTTTTGATATGTTTTTGGTATATTTTGCAGGTTAAAATAATATCATGAATTACTTGGATGTAACGAGGGATGAAACGACAAAATTTGATTTGGGCGTCTCGAAGTTGGAAGCATGTCGTGACGCTTGACAGAAGAAAAATCAAGAAGAGCATCAACAAACTGGGCGTGTCGCGACACCCATGGAGGTGCATCGCGACGCGCCAAACAAAATCAATCAAATCGTGACGCACAGACGCGCATCGGGATATGGATAATTCGATCCCAATTCACCCAGAATTCGATTTTTGAGTAGGAAACCTCCCCAGACCTCATATATAAGCACAAGTTTATCCCAAACCTAAAATAAATCTCATAACATAATTTTAGAGTTCCAGAATATAGAAGCATGTCTAGAGTAAGGCAAAGAAGAGTGCTTCAACCAATGTTGGAGTTTGAAGATGAAGGCTGTAACGAGAGTTTTTATTCCATTTTCTCTCTAGTTTTTCTTTTATGAGTCTTTATTTTATATTTAAAATGATTAACATGCTTTTATTGATTATCATGAGCAGCTAAATCATTATTTTAGGGTAATAATGGATCACAAACATGATATTAATTGAATTGTATCTTTATATTCTCTTGAGTTTGTTATTAATTATTTATTATTCTCTGTATTGAATGTATATTTTATTTGTCTGACCAACAATAGAATAGTCTTGGTAAATCCTTAGGAACCCGATGGAGGGACTTTGAGTTAACCGTGGGAATAATAGTACATGATTTAGTTCTTTTGAATAGATTTCCCTTCAGGATAAAAATATACATGCAGGGCATGTGTAGCCACTATTAGAGCCTGATCTTAGTAAATTTGGTTTAAATTAATTAACATTGACATATAGTTAATTGGTTTAAGTTGAATATTTCTACCTGACCATCGAAAAAGGCCGGTAGATAGTTTAGTATTCTAAGTTAATAATTCGTAACAACCCGATTAAATAGCGAGTGTCTGAACCCATCGTGTGCATGTTTAGGTGAAGTTACAACCCTAAGTTCTTCTCGCGCACAAAGTTTATCTCCAAAATTATTTATTTGTTCTTTATTTATTTTCAATTAAGTTTAGATTAATCAATCTCTCTCGTGCCCAATAGTTTAGTTAAGTTAAGTTAAATAAGTTAGTCTTGATATTGATAAAGAAATAATAAGTCCATATAGGTACGATATCCGAATTTTGTCACTGTATTACTTGAGCGATATGTGCGTTTGTGTGTGATATAAAATCGCGATCAAGCATGATGGAGGAAATTCAACTCTCTTTTGATTTTTGAAGTAACTGACATTGTGGATAATGTTTATCCCCTTGGGCTTGGGGAAATTTTTTGTTAATTGAGTTGGGCTTATAATGGGTTTGACTTGAATAATTTGGGTGCAAACAATTACAATGTGTGTAAAAATAGTGAAAAACTAAAAAATGGTGATAAATAAAAACTAACTATAAGTATATCTATATTATGTGTGCAAAAAAATTAACAATAAAATACATGTACTTTATGATTAGTTTTAATCGTCCTTTTGTTCATATTTCATTATTCTAATTACAATTCCATATTTTATATATTTATTAATTGGTGGTATCACGACACTTATACAACGATAATATCAAAGAATTACTCATATAAGACTTTAAAAAATAAAAATAATAAACTCAATATAAGAGAATGAGAAAGTCCTAAAAGATGCCGACACTACCACATATATATCCCACCTTATCTAATGAAATTTATCACCATCACATATAAATGTATATTTATCACGATTTCATATTTAGTTATTGATGGTGGGATTTTGTTGGATAACATTATTTCTGGCTTGATAGCAATATTTTTTTACTTGATTAATGTGGTATTTGATTTTTCATTCTACTCTTGTAGGGATTAAGCTTCAAGCTTTTTTTACACTAAAAATTTCATATACTTAAAATCTTGTTAGAAACAATTCTGAATTTTTTTGTGTTTGGTTGGTGAGGGATTAGGGGTGGCAAAACGAATCAACGAATCGAATTTGTATCGAATCCTAAACAAATCGAATCAAAATGTGATAGATTAGTATTCGATTCGTTTATTAAAATAATCGAATACGAATATTCGTTTAGTCATGATATTATTCAATAACATGATTCATTATAATTTATTTACATTAATTCTTCATAAATATATACATATGAAATATGTAATATGTAATTAATATATTTACTAAAAATATTTCACCAAATATCGACAATATTTATTTTTCTATGATAATTAGCCATAATTTTTCAAATCTTAATTGAAAAATAACAATAACTTGTAAAAGAAAATATCAAAACGAATCATAAACGAATAAACAAATTAATGAGCTTAAATTCGTATTCAATTCGTTGAATAAACGAATCGAATCGAATTGACTCATTTATTAAACGAATTCATTTTTTCACACTCGTATTCTCTTTAAAGCCAATTGATTCTAACGAATAAACGAATCCTAACCCAAATTACCACCCAGGGAAACAAAATGAAGAGGAGAAACAAGAACAAGAGGAAACCTATTATTGTTTCAATTGTTAAGTGCACAATGAATTAATACAACTCTTATACTAAGCAACTGAAGTTTCATGAACATTAATGCATCATTTTTGTTTTGTTTGAATAATAGAAAACTCGAACCCTCTTATCTTATAAATAAAGAGAGGAGGTGATGATCAACTCAATTAAAATATTATTAGTCTCACTAAAACGTCATTAGTAAGATACATGTAACTAAGAGTGGCAGAAAAATATGAATTGGTAAATATTCGTATTATTTGAATTCGGACAAATAAAAAATGACAATTAGGATAGTTATCTATGTGATCCGCATGAATCTGTATTTCAAATATCCAGATTCGGATACTTTTAATTAAATTATTAAAAATATAAAAGGCAAATATTTCTACTACAAGGAATGAGTACATTTGAAAATTCCCAATAGTAAAAATCATAGATACAAAACAAAAATACAAAGGTACTCTTAATCCATGTATAATCCTGATAAACTAATTTAATTGCTGAAAATGAAACTTTCACCTCAGCTTACCTTAAACTTCCGGATTATTTTCCAATTTTTGAATATCGGGAAATTATATAAATATATAAACAAATTTTTTTTCTTTTCAAATTAAAAAAAAAAAATAATTTATTGGAATTATTGGTAGCATAAAAACAAAGAATTATTAGTGTCACTTGTGGGTATTAATTATATACGTTTTTAATTGATGTTTTTCTTCTCAAAATTAAGATTCCTTTTGAAATATGTTAACAACTTGTTAGTATATAAAGCTTGTTAAATTCAACTTCACTCTTTTATTTTACAAACCAAAACCGATTTTTCAAAACAATCTTAAAAACGTTTTGCCATGCAATTCTTCCTGCCAAGCCTTTGATTTCTTCACAACTATCTTAAAAACTTCAAGTCTCATAGATTATTATTATTATTATTTTGGAAAAAAAATAGATTATCTTATTATGTATACATAAGATAAAGTCTTAAAAGATGCCGACACCATCACATTATCATATCTAATCTAATACATTTCATCATACATAAACGCATAATATGTAAATATATTTGTGATGATTCGAATTTAATCATTAATGTAAGTGGGATTCTAGTGGCTGATAGCATTTTTGACTTGGTAACATTCACATTGTGGTCCTCATGGGATATTGTTGGGTGGTGTAGAGATTAAGATCTCATCTTGAAGTTTTGGGTTTGAATTCAGTATGTTTCTTATAAGAGTTTGAGATAATTGGGAGTTTTACCTACTCTGTTTAAATCCGGAAGAGATAATTTAACTACAGGATTTCCAACGATTAAAAAAAAAAATGACATTATCTAATACTTTCTCTTAGTCTTATGAAGCTAAGATTTAAGATAATTGATTGATGTGATATTTGATATATCACTAAAATGAATTTTCTGTGTAAACGAATAATAATATTTTTTTGACATTGTAATATATCACTAAGACTTTTTCATACACTTAATTAAGATTTGAGATACTTAATAATTAATGTCGTATTTGATTTTTCATTTTACTCTTGTAGGGATATATTAAGCTTAAAACTTTTTTACACTAAAAATTTCATCTACTTAATTTCTTGTTAGAGCTAACTACGATGTATTTTCAATTTTGCAGGTAAGTAGGGGTGTGGCTTGGTGGTGAAGGGTCCAGAATCTCACCTTGAGGTTCTGGGTTCGAATTCAGGGGGTGCAACTTCTTGTAAGAGCCTGGGGCAGCCGAGGGTTTTACCTGCGCCGCGGCCCAGAATGGGTGGTTTGGTGGCGGGGTTTCCAACGATTTCAAAAAAAAAAAAAAAAAAAAAAAAAGGTTTCTTCTAACTATTGCACATGCCAATAGACACCTAAGTCGTGAAACAATTCTGAATTTGGTGTGTTGGTGAGGCAAAAAAAATGAAGAGGAGAAACAAGAACAAGGAAACCTATTATTGAATCAATTGTTAAGTGTACAATGAATACAACTCTTATTTATACTATACAACTGAAGTTTTTTTTTTTTTTTGAATCGTTGGAAATTTCGTCGCTAAATCACATCTTTCGGACTTAAGCGGAGCAGCTAAAACCATTGGATGTCTCAGGTTCTTACAAGAAACGTACTCTCTAGATTTGAACTCATGACCTCAAGATAAAATCATAAACCCTACACCACCAAACTCCGCCACTCGAGTACCTATACAACTGAAGTTTCTTGATGATTAATCACTAAGCATCATTTTTGTTTTGTTTGAATAATACTTTGGTAATATATGAAAATTTGAACCCTCTATCTTATGAATAAAGAGAGAATGTGATAATCAAATCAATTAAAAAGTTGTTTGTCACACTAAAACATCATTACTAAGATGCATGTACCTAAGAGTGGTAGAAAAATGTGAATGGGCAAATATTAGCATTATTCGGATTCGGACAAATAAAAAATGACAATTCGGATGGTTAATTATGGGATCCCTATGAATCTGGATTGTAATAATCCAAATTCTGATTTTTTTTTTAATTAAATTATTAAAAATATAAAAATTAAATATCTCTAGTACAAGGAATGAGAACATATGAAAATTCCCAGTATTAAAAATCATAGATACAAAATAAAAGTATAAAGGTCTTAATCCATATATGATCCTGATGAACTAATTTAATTGCTGAAATTGAAACTTTCACCTTAGCTTACTTTAAACTTCTGGATTATTTTCGAATTTTTGAATATTTGAAAATTAATTCAATAAAATATATATATATTTTGAAATTGTTGGAAATTCCGCAGCCAAACCTCCCCTTCCGGCTTAAATAGAGTAAGTAAAATTTCTGACTGTCTCAAATTCTTACAAAAAACACACTTTATGGATTCGAACTCATAACCTCAAAATCAGATTATAAACCCCAGTGGCGTATCCAAAAATTTCAGTTAGTGGGAGCAAAAAAATTTTTTTACCAAAATAATATATAATGAATTCATACATATTTTTTGAAATTATAAGATGATCTCTATACTTTTGAAAATTATGAAATAGCCCCTAGTTTCTAAACTTATAAATTAACCCAAAATTTTCAGAATTATATTTTTATCCATAATTTCTAAAAATACCAATTTACCCTAAAAATTTAAGTAAAAATTTATTTTTTAATTTTATGTAGTATATTATATACTAAATTTCCGCTAATTTATTGTAGATTTAATCACTTTTTAAATTAAATTATTAAAAGTCTAGTGCTAAAATGTAATATTTGTACTTTGAACAACTATAAATAAAAAATAAATATATACAAAATACATACAAAATAATTATATTTATATTAATATGTGAATATTTTACACATAACAACTATATACGATGTGGTTTAGTAAAAGAATCATTATAAATATATCAATAAATTAGAAGATCAATAATCAAACCTAAGTATAAATATAGTTATTTTTATTTTTATTTTTATTTAAATGTAATGGAATCTCTATTCTTTTGCAAATGGAAAAACACATAAATGAGTGGATTTAAAATGAAAAATAATCAATTATCTATACACATATAAATTAAATATAATTATTTTAGATATGTTTAAGAAATAAAATTGATACAAAAGTGTATTGGAATTTTTTTAACTAATTTGGACTTGGGCCTACATATTGTATTAAAAAATACAACTCAAAAAATTAATAAATAATGTATTTATGGATGTTGTTTAATTATTTAGATTTTCTAATATATATATATATATTATAATAAAAAAAATTAGTGGGCCCAGTAGGGGCAACCTTAATAATTCTCATTGATAAACCCTACATCACTAAATCACGCCAACATTAAAGACAATTCAATACAATATATCTGCATCTAATCCACCAAAAAATGAATCCAAATTCAGATCAGAATCTTCCCATAACTACAAGTAACTGAATTGTGGCAGTAATTCAGGAAAGCTTTCTCTTATTCTGTCCAATATAAAGCCATGATAGTTTTGTTGACTAATCAAACAAATTTGCAATTTTATGGCAACTGTTAAAAAAACAAAAACAAAAACAAATTTTGGTCCTTTTCAAATAAAAAAAAATTTTATTTAATTAATAAAAAAAATTATTGGAATTATTGGTAACATAAAAACAAAGATTTATTAGTGTCACTTGTGGGTATCAATTATATACGTTTTTAATTAATGTTTTTCTTCTCAAAAGATTCCTTCTGAAATATGTTACTATTTGGGAGTTAGTATATTAAGCTTGTTAAATTCAACTCCTCACTTTTATTTTACAAAAACCAAAACCGGTTTTTCAAAAAAATCTTTAAAACGTTATATATATATATATATATTAATGGATGGTCATTTTGAAGTTGGGACTTGGATGACAAGTCTGAGAAGTTATTGATCATTTGTGCAAAGCGCATCAACTGAAGAGAGCTCATTGATATAGTCCATTCTGATGTGGACTAAGTAACGAAGAGTAACAAAATTAGTTACTCTTCTGTTATAGCAGTTTCTTTGTTTTTTGGGCTTATAAAAGCTTATTTCAGGGGCTGAATGGTGCGTGGTTTTTGAGCTCATTTCTTAAACTTTTATAGTGATTCTTTTTTTGTAATGAGAGTTTGATTTCTCTTCTTGTAATCTGTAAACATTAACTGAGTGGGTTAATACAGATCATTGACTAAGTTTTTCCCTTCAATCTTCATCTTGTTATTGCTTTATTTCATCTTCTGTTTGTTGTTGGTTCCCTGAGTAGTGCAGGCTGATCTTGCGTGAATAAACAATCAAGATCCAGAATCTTGGTGTTGATTTACGGACTGTATCACAACAGATTGGTATTAGAGCCTTGTTAGTGATTCTTGGCTAATGGCGATGGCAAAGATTGACTTGGATAAGTTCACTAGTGATGTCGATTTCACTCTCTGGAAATTAAAGATGAGAGCTCTTCTGGTTCATCAGGGTTTGGAGTACGCTCTTGATGAAGATCAAGGGGATTCCAATACCCCCTCAAGTTCCCTAACAGATGCCCAAAAATCATAGATAATCAAGAAGGCACATAGTGCCCTGATATTGAGTCTTAGAGATGAAGTATTGAGGGAGGTCTCTGGTGAGAAGACTGCTGGGGGAATTTGGAGGAAGCTGGAGGTCCTTTACATGACCAAGTCATTGGCAAACAGACATTACTTGAAGAAAAAGTTGTATACGTTTACCATGACTGAAGATAACTCAATCAAAGACCATATTGACAGTTTCAACAAGATTATTCTTGATCTTGAAAATATTAAAGTAAAGATTGAAGATGAGGACAAAGTGTTGTTGCTGCTGAGTTCTATACCTGACTCATATGAGAACTTTGTTGACACTATGCTCTATGGAAGAGATGTGGGGGTTTTATGGGCTAAATCCGGTAACGCATCGGAAACGGTGGAAAATCAAATTTTCGATTTCAAAACTTTTTCTCGGATTCATTAAATAAACATATTTATTTAATTACCCAATAATCCAATTATGAAATAAAATTCAATAAATCATATTCATGTGAATTTACCGAATTGCCCTTACACTTTGTATCTTGTTCATTTTAGTCCGAAATTGTTCAAATCAATTTTGGATGATTCTAAATCATTTCTAAGATGAACTTAACATGTCCTAAATGTCAAAACACCAAAGGCAACATAAATCCCCAATTTCTTCCATTTGGCCGAGAGCCTCACAATGGTTCATTATTGAGCATTTTGCACTTCCATGCTTCAAGACACATCCAAATGAAATCCAATCAACATGAAACTTTATATGCATCATATAAACATCCTTATACACAACATAAATGAAAAGCCCCAAATTTGGACAAGGTCTTAAACCCTAATTTTTTAATTTCTTCAAATTGGACAAATTAGACCAAATTAGTTAAATCAATTACTTTAATCATCATTCTTCCATCCAATTAAAGTCTCAACACAATGAAATAACTATAGATCAAATCTAGGTCATTTAAGAGTGGGTCAACAACTCTAGATTAGCAACAAAGTTTCCAAAACCATAAAAGAACACTTATAACTACACTAGTCACAAGCTTCCATCATCATACATGCTCAACACTTTCACCAAACTTCCATTCATCAAAAACACAAAGAATAAAGAAAAGAATAACATGAGAATATCACAAGATGTAGCCTAGATCTTAAGGAACATTTTCCCTTCTAATAGTAGGTTGAAGAAACTTACTAAATCTTAAGCTTTCTTTGATTTTCTATTTGTTTTTCTTCTTCTTCCTCACAAGCTTCTTTTGTTTCTTTTTAATGGAGTTTGTAAAGTGTATTAGGTTAATTTACCAAAATGAAATGAAAACAATTTATACTTGCCAAGAAATGGCCTTGGCCGAAAATGGTAAAGGCAAATACAACAAAATTAATTTCAATTTCATTTGGTTTTTAATTTGATCAACTTGTTAAAATATCTAATAAACACTTTATAGATATTTTAATTAAGTCAACAAAGGCAACTTAGCCATTTAATCAAATATCTAAATCTTAAGATATTTATTTTAATTAATTTAATCATTTAACAATTAAATAATTAATTATTTAATTAAATACAAATATATTAAATATATGTATTATATTTACATTAAATATTAAATATTAAATACATATATACATTTATGATATTAGTCAAATATCTCAATTTGACTATTAATTAATGTGTATTTAAATTAATCAAGTATTAAATGTAAATACACAATAATTAAGGAAATGACTATTAGGTCCCTAAGCATGTATTTTTTGCGTTTAACCTTTAAACGACTTTATAAATAATCAACATTATTTATAAGTGTTGCTCTAGTGCTCTACGAGTATATTTCATTATTGAGACTCTCTAGATTCAGGCATATCCGTCACGAAATCCAATTTCATGTCCATAATTAATCCACCCGTAAATTATGACGATCACGGATAAACTCGCTGAATCATACAGGTCGAGGTCATGGCAAATGTATAATTCCTCCGTCACAAGTATCCGAATATATCCCAGAGATATAGATGTAAACGTCAAATCTCAATGGGGATTATCCAGTCGACTATTCTATTAGCAATCTCAAAAAGAATGTTTAGAACTAGTTTCTAAACTGTACCACAGGCCCATGGTTTTATCTGATTGCTGTGGACGCAGATTTAGATCAAGGCCACAATCGAGATTTTCTTTCTGTAGGGCGCGATTGAATCCTGCAAAATAAATAAAGCGAATAAGGAGTGATCTGCCCACCGGTGTGGTGGAGACCGTGTGCACTCCGACGCTCAAGTTAGCCTGTGTAGTGATGAAGTAAGATCAATAAATTAAGGTCTGATATATACCTTAATCTAGGTTTGTAGGCCGTGAGGGCGGTCAATCGTAGAAATGTCTAGGAATTCTGTGTTTAATGCTTTTTCGATCCCTGATCTTGTCTTTCCTTTCTTCTTTTATAGGCTTCTCCCCGTGAATCTGCCCGTTGGAGTCGACTTTATTGAGGGTTTAATTCAGATATTTCATGATAGATAACTGAAGATCTCATCTTCTTCCCATAACTCTCGATCTTAATGGCCATATTTATGTGTCTGTTTCTTTTATATTAGCTTTGTAACTGGTGTCCGTTGATATGCATAACATCTTTAGGTATGGGCTCAATCGGTTGATGGGCTTTTGGCTTCGTCGTGAGATGTCGTTTTTGCCCTTGGGTCAATTTTGGCCCAAACAGTTTGTCCCCTACTCTCCAAGTCTGGTAGTCCTAGGCTTGAAGAGTATTCGTCATGTCGTATGAATCTTTATGAGTAGCTCTACACGTCTGTACCACGATGATAAATTTGATTTGGGTGTTGCAGAGTGCAAATGAAATGCCATGGGTTTTTCCTTGGTTGGGGTAAACCCCAAATCCATATTAAGCATGATTGAATCCACTTTTAATATGTCGTGTGAATTGGGAATGCCCTTTGTTCTGTCGAGGAAGATGGGGGTCTCTGGTCGATCAAACTGTATATTTGGGAGGAGTTTTATTTGACACATTCGTATGAGATGTGGTTATCATATTCTGATCTGGAATTGACACAGATTCTATGGGGATGACCCCTCAGGCTTTTACCCGACTTGGTCGTATGAAGAGTGGATATCAGTGCCTATATTTGACTCGACGTGAGTTAAATGGGTATGTCCTGTTGGCTTAGTTCGTAAGACTTCAACTTTTGACTCTACATGAATCGAACTGGGGGGATGTCCCCTGTCGTCTGAACCGAGAATTTGTTCAAGGGCAATTTTCACACTATACCATCTGACTCGACATTTGTTATCTGGATTCATCCCGTTGACTGTCAAACTGGGGGATGTCCCCTGTCCACTGAGCCGAAAAATGGCTCAGGGGCAATTATCACTCGACATATCGTATGAGAAGAGCGAGTTGCACAATTCATTTGACTCGTCATGAGTCGATCTGGGGGGTGTCCCCTGTCGACTGAACCGGGAAGTGGTTCAGGGGCGATTTTCACTCGACACTGTCGTATCGGACGAGTGAATACCATAACTCAGAGATAACTCGACATGAGTTACTACTTGGGGGATGTCCCCTGTCGACTGAAACTTGAGGTGGTTCAGGAGTGATTTCACTCGACACTGTCGTATCGGACGAGTGAATACCATAACTCAGAGATAACTCGACATGAGTTACTACTTGGGGGATGACCCCTGTCGACTGAACCTTGAGGTGGTTCAGGAGTGATTTCACTCGACACTGTCGTATCGGACGAGTGAATACCATAACTCAGAGATAACTCGACATGAGTTACTACTTGGGGGATGACCCCTGTCGACTGAACCTTGAGGTGGTTCAGGAGTGATTTCACTCGACACTGTCGTATCGGACGAGTGAATACCATAACTCAGAGATAACTCGACATGAGTTACTACTTGGGGGATGACCCCTGTCGACTGAACCTTGAGGTGGTTCAGGAGTGATTTCACTCGACACTGTCGTATCGGACGAGTGAATACCATAACTCAGAGATAACTCGACATGAGTTACCACTTGGGGGATGTCCCTTGTCGACTGAACCTTGAGGTGGTTCAGGGGTGATTTCACTCGACTGCGTCGTATCGGACGAGTGAATACCATAACTCAGAGATAACTCGACATGAGTTACTACTTGGGGGATGTCCCCTGTCGACTGAACCTTGAGGTGGTTCAGGAGTGATTTCACTCGACACTGTCGTATCGGACGAGTGAATACCATAACTCAGAGATAACTCGACATGAGTTACTACTTGGGGGATGTCCCCTGTCGACTGAACCTTGAGGTGGTTCAGGAGTGATTTCACTCGACACTGTCGTATCGGACGAGTGAATACCATGTCTCCGATGTAACTCGACATGAGTTACTTGGGGGTATTCCCAGTTCGACATTCTCCATGCCGTAATACTTTGACCCGGTTCAACTGTCATTTAGAGCAAACCCTATCGCGGATTTCGAGGAGTTTTTGGCGGGAATATTGGCGCCAAATTGAGAGTGGGTGTATAAAAGGGGCGTGGGCGTTTCACTTCTCCTCATTTGGAAAGTCGAGTAAGGAGAGCTCTCAAGTATTTCTCAAGGTATTCTTCGCTAACTTCCTCTTGTTCTTCAATTCCTTTACGCATTCATCGCAATATTCAAGCTGTTCTTGGGTTTCTTTGGGCGTTTGATCTTTGGGTTAGTGTGTTTAGCTTTAGAATCGTGTTTGTGGTTTTTGATCTTCAAGGGGTGATTACTAGAGAGTTTAATTGTTTGTATGCTTGTCGTTTGGACAATGTCGAGTGGAGAGTCTTTGGGTAGCTTGGGAGCCAAAATAGATAGTTATGTCGAATCGTCGAGTGAAACTGAGGAGGAGGTAACGTACAAAGAGTGGTCGTACGAGAAACTGATTGAGAAAGGTGTAGTTACCCTGGCGATGTCTCCTCAGGAGACACCTACTGAGGCAATACCTCTAAGATCAATTCCTGCTATTGAGGAGCCGAGTGACTTTCCTTGTACCAGTGAGCCTACCAACTTATTATCTAGGAATCCTGCTAGTCGTATGACTGGGAAAATGCTGAGGGAACTCAGTTGTATGTATAGATTTCCTGAGTCACTAGAGCTCCGAGTACCTTCGTCGTCTGAGAGAATTGATTACAAGGTTCCGGGGTGGATAGGTTTCTACGTTCGTCCGTTTAAAATAGGATTGAGGTTTCCCATCCCCAGGCTAGTCTGGGAAGTGTTGAACCATTTTGAAATTGCTCCGTCTCAATTGATGCCAAACGCATGGAGGATTCTATTGTCGATTGAGTGCTTAGCCTTCGAGTTGGGTGGGGTGTACTCTTCGAAGTTAATGATGTTCTAGAGACATATTACATAAAGGAGCATCTGAAAGAGAAAGGGAGATATACAATGATCCTTCGACAAAGAAAGAAGCCTCTAGTTATTGGGTTGCCGACTAATGATAGGGGAAACTGGCAGTCCTACTACTTCTTCGCAAGGGGTGAGGGTATATTTGGTTTGACTGGGGCTGGTCGAATCCCAGAGTTCTGGTGTTTGTCGAGTGAGTGATGCTCTTTTCTAATTTATAGGTTATAACTATGGTTTGTGTCTTTGAATAACCAAGGGTTTGTCGTTGCAGATCCTCTTCGAAACAAATCGTTCCTCTCAACTGTACGCTCCACCTCAAACGTCGAAGCGATTCTATCTTTGCAAGACGACGTAAGGAACTGCAAGGCCATTTTAGAGGAGAAGAGATTAAGGGCGACTCCATTGTGGAAGGAAATCTATCAGCGCGAAGGTAAAGTTCTGGCCCTCTCTAACGACGTTTTGGCCGTGATAAACTGTAGGTGGTCGATTCAAAAATTGTATGGGGTGAATAAAAAATATCGAGAGCCCCTAAAAATTGAGGAATTTTCATGCGCAGAGGAGATGATGTCTGGACCATTCACAGTAGCTTCACTCGACGAAATGAAGAGCAGAAAAAGGTCGAGGAAACTGAAGAAGAGAGAATCAGAGGTCGAAAAAGAAACTGGCACCCAACATCAAGAGATGATTTCGAGTGGGGGTGTCGTAGGAAAAGGGAAGTCGATAGACATTATATCATCTGAGAAGAAAAGGAAGTCTGTCACAGTGGTGGAAACTGAAGAGGACTCTGACACCCTTATTTTGAAAGTTCCAAAGGAGTCGACAGCTATTTCAGACCCTTCAAGCATCGACTCATTTGTTGAGGGTCTTCTACTCCAAGGAGATGAAGTAAGATTGGCACAGATTGGGCCGGCGGAGGCCATGAAGAAAGCCATCGCTCTAAACTATCAAGTGAGTACCCTTATTTATTTTTTTTTTTTTTTTTTTTTTTTTTTTTGAATGGTGCTCTGATTTGAATGTCGTAGGCCCTGGAATGTAGCTTGTTCTTGCGGAAGAATGCTGAATCCAACCAAAAGAGGGTCAAGGACCTAGAGAAGGGTTTATCAGCAGCGAGGAAGGAGTCGTCTGAATTAAGGTCTGGACTGGTCGCTTCGCAGAGAAAGGAGAAAGTTCTCGAGAGGGAGCTGAAGGAAGTGAAGGCTAGCTTAAAGCTGGAAAAGGAAACAGCCGAGTTAACGATTGAAGGTTACAAGGAGGGTTTCAACAATTTGAAGAAGGAGAACGAGTTGTTGTTGGAACAAATGGAGGATATCGCAATCGACTCCATGATGAAGAAGAATAGAACGACCTGATGCAAGAATTCATTGCTGGTAAACATGTCGACTGGAAGCCTGAGAAATGGATCAGGGAATATGAAAGGCGTGCCGCAGGAATCTCCTCGTCGACTGAAGAAGAAGATGTAGAAGTAGGAGCAGAGGTAGAGATGACGAAGGTGGAGGCTGAGTTAAATCCAATGGAGGTAGAAGCGATGATGGAAGTTGAGAAGGACACAGAAATAGAAGAAGAAAATGCGGCACAAACTGCTGTCCATTCTGAACCGGTAGATGTTGAGGGTGAAGGAGATGTTCCAACCAGTCAGCCAGCAACGATGGATGCAGACGGAGCTGACGATTGATGTCGAATTGTTCAGTAATTATTTAGATCTTTTTGATAAACTTGTACTTAGAATTTGTGAGGAAGGAACAAGTTTGTATCTTGAATCATTTTGTAAATTGGAATGACGAATGGTTGTATACTTCGAATGCGGAGAATGGACAAGAATCTATTGGATAGTTTTATTGCTATTTGTCGAACATCTTCTACAAATTTTATTTCTCTACTAACAGAATGAAAAAACTTAAATGTAGACTGGAAAAATAACTAATTGGCGAAACATCAAAGTTACCGGATAAATTTTTTAAGATGCACCGCATTCCAACTATTGCGCACCGGATTTCCTTCCAATGTCTGTAACTTGTACGCTCCTTTGCCAACCACCCCAGTTATTAGATAAGGGCCTTCCCAATTAGGGCCCAACTTCCCATCGCCATCTTCCTTCGTGTTCTGAAACACTCTACGTAGGACCCAGTCTCCAGAATTGAATGTCCGAGTCCTGACATTTTTGTTGAAGTACTTAGAGATTTTCTGTCGATAAGCAGCCAGTCGAATGGATGCGTTGTCTCTTGTCTCATCAATCGTGTCGAGATTGAAGTTCATCAGTTGTTGATTACTTTCATCGTCGAGCCATTGGCATCGTGCAGAAGGGATGAGTTCCTCTGTTGGAATTACTGCTTCCGTACCAAAAGCCAAGGCGAAAGGAGTTTCGCCTGTTGAAGATCTGGTCGTAGTACGATATGACCACAAGACTCCTGGTAATTCTTCCGCCCATGCGCCTTTAGCCTTCTCCAATCTCTTCTTCATCGTGTTAATGATTGTCTTATTAGACGACTCTGCTTGACCATTTGATTGTGGAAAGCGTGGCGTGGAAAAGTTCAACTTGATGCCCCAGTTCCTGCAAAAATTTTGAAAATGATGGCTAATGAATTGTGAGCCATTGTCCGTTACAATTTCCTTTGGTATGCCGAATCGACATATGATATTCTTCCATATGAACGTTTGAACCTCCTTGTCGCGCACCCTGGCATAAGCTTCTGCCTCTATCCATTTCGAGTAATAATCGGTCATTACGAGCAAGTAAACACGTTGGCCCGGTGCTACTGGGAGTTTTCCAACAATGTCCATGCCCCATTTCATGAATGGCCAAGGGGACAGAATTGGATTCAACCTTTCAGGAGGTAGATGGGAAACAGGTGCGAATCTCTGGCACTTGTCGCATTTTTTGGTGAACTCAACAGAATCCTGTCTCATTGTCGGCCAGTAATAACCTGTCGAATGGGCTCGAAGAGCTAGACTTCTACCGCCAGAATGGTTCCCACATTCCCCCTCATGCAGTTCGGATAACACATGTTGAGCTTCATCATCTGCTAGGCATTTCAAATACGGCCCTGAAAATGACCTTCTCAGTAATTGACCTTCAAACATCACAAACCTGGCTGACTGTCTCTGCAATTTCCTAGCCTCTACCCTGTCGTCTGGAAGCTGTCCGCTTTGTAAATATTGAATGATAGGAATCATCCAATTGTCGTCTGAGCTGATACTAGCTAAAATTTTCTCTTCCTTCCAGATTGCTGGCCAATTCAAATAAACTACGGGAATTGACCGTGGTTCGTCTCCTTCCATACTCGATCCCAGGGTTGCCAAAGCATCTGCTCGGGAATTCTCGCTCCTTGGTACTTGGGTTATTGAGAACTTGTCGAATGCAATTCGGATATCGTTTACCTTCTGTAAATAGGAAGCCATCGCCAGTCCCCTTGCATGATAAGACCCCTTGATTTGATTGACGATCAACTGAGAGTCTGATGTTACTTCGATCTCCCTCGCACCTAATTCCTTTGCCAATAATAATCCCGCGATCAAAGCTTCATATTCGGCTTCATTGTTTGTTACTCTGAAACCGCATTTAACTGCCTGTTGCATAATGTCGCCTGAAGGAGAGGTAACTACCATTCCAAGACCGCATCCCTTCTTATTACTTGATCCGTCCACCGCTAATTTCCAAGGATTTGTCGGCTGAATTGAATTTATTTCAGCTTCAGCTGCTGCCATCATACTGGGTGTGAAGTCGGCAACAAAGTCTGCCAATGCTTGGGATTTAATAGCAGTTCTCGGCTTGTAGTCTATGTCGTGCTCCCCTAATTCAATTGCCCACTTCATCAGTCTTCCAGATAGCTCAGGTTTGTGGAGAATGCTCCTCAAAGGGTATGTCGTGTACACTGTGATTGAATGTCCCTGGAAATAGGGTCTAAGCTTTCTTGCGGCTGTGACAAGTGCGAAGACCAATTTCTCCATTAGCGGGTAGCGAGTCTCTGCCCCCAGCAATGCCTTGCTTACGTAGTAGACTGGTTGTTGACCCCCTGATTCTTCTCTTATTAAAACTCCACTGACCGCGTGCTCTGAGACCCCCAAATAAAGGTAGAGCCTCTCATGGGCTAGCGGCTTTGACAGCAGGGGCGGTGTGGTCAAATATTGCTTGAGCTGCTTCAGTGCTTCTTCACAAGCAGCAGTCCACTCGAACTTTCCTGCTTTTTTCAAGGCAGTGAAGAATAGAAAGCTTTTATCTGTAGATTTAGAGATGAACCTGTTTAAAGCCGCGATCCTGCCTGTGAGTCGCATGATATCTTTCGGGCTGGAAGGGGAAGGTATGTCGAGGATGGATCTAATCTGTTCTGGGTTTGCTTCAATGCCACGTCGTGTGACTATGTACCCAAGGAATTTCCCTGAAGCGACACCGAATGCACATTTTGTAGGGTTTAATTTCATCCCATACCTGTCCATGATGTCGAAGGCTTCTTTCAAATTGCTGAGATGTTGCTCTGACTTGGTTGATTTTACCAACATGTCGTCGATATAAACCTCCATAGTTTTCCCAATCTGTCGATCGAACATCTTGCTGACCATTCGCTGATACGTTGCTCCTGCGTTCTTCAGGCCAAAGGGCATGACCTTGTAGCAGAATATTCCCCGATTCGTAACAAAAGCTGTCTTCTCCTGATCCTGGGGATGCATGAGGATCTGGTTGTAGCCAGAATACGCATCCATGAAGCTTAGCAGTTCATGCCCTGCAGTCGCGTCCACCATTGAATCAATATGCGGTAATGGATAAGAATCTTTGGGACAGGCTTTATTGAGATCTGTGAAGTCAATGCAGACTCTCCATTTCCCATTCTTCTTCTTCACCACTACTACATTTGCAAGCCACTCGGGAAACTGTACTTCTCTAACCGCTCCATTCTGTAACAATTTCTGCACTTCGTCGTCAATAATCCGATTTCTCTCTGGAGCGAACTTCCTTCTTTTCTGCCTGACAGGAGAATGGTTTGGATCCACATGCAACTCGTGTGTGATGAGCTCCGGATCAATGCCAACCATATCTGTGTGTGACCATGCAAAGGTGTCGTGTCGGTTCTTCAAGAATTCCACTAACTCTGTTCGTATCTCTGGGTCTAAACCGGCTCCAATCAAAGCTTTGTGATCTGTGAACTGTGGATGAATCTGGACCTCGTCAAGTTTCTCTATATTTGGTAAAGTTTGCTCCGACGCGCAAGGCCCAGACGGTAATTGCTATGCTGAATCAACTTTAGACTTCAATGTCGTTTGGTAGCAGCTCCTTGACGCCAAACGATCCCCCCGAATCTCCTGAATCCCCCATTTAGTGGGAAATTTAATTACCTGGTGGTAGGTAGACGAAACCGCCTCTCATGTCGTGAATCCAGGGCCTGCCCATGATCAAGTTGTAAGCCGAAGGGCTATCCAACACCAAGAAGGTAGTTAACTTATTGACACCTGCAACATAAACTGGTAATTGTATTTCCCCCATAGTCATTTCTGTTCCCCACTAAAACCGATCAAAACTGTTGTCCGTCTACTGACATTATCCAATTCTGTTCCCATGTCGGATAGAGCACTGGCAAAAATTATGTTTGCTGAGGAGCCAGTGTCGATCAGCACACGCTTGACCATGAAATTAGCCACTTGCAGGGAGATGACCAAAGCATCATGGTGTGGATTCAAATCAAGTGAATGAATCCCCACTGTCTGGAAACTCAATTAGCAAACCTGTGGTGGTTCTCTCCACAGACATTAAGGTGTGAGACGCGTTGGTCGCCAGAGCCCTTGAATGTCTTTTTGCTGCCGAATAGGTTGCCCCACTAATTCCTGATCCTCCTGAAATCACATTAACAGTGTTATTAATAGGGGGCGGCGCTGGGTTATGGATGGGTTGGTATCCCCCTGTCTGTCTCTTTCATCCCTACGAGTCAATGTAGCTTTCCCCTTGTCGGTAAGTAAATCTTTCAAAAATCCTTTATTCAATAATTCCAACACTTCTAGCCTCAATGCTACGCATTCAGCGGTCGTGTGACCGTAGTCCCTGTGGAACTCACACCACTTCTTAGTGTCTTTTTTGACGAACTATCCCTGGATCGTGGAGGCCATTTTACCTCATTTCCCAACTTCTTGAGTACCGAAACCAATTCTCCGGGAGAAATCGTGAAATTGTAGTCCGGAAGTCGAGGCTTGCTTGCAGGTAGATCCTCCCGATCTTTATACGGTCTTCGTCGTGTGTCCGAATTCCTGTTGTGTGGTCGCCATTCATCCCTATGTAGGTTCCTTCTTTCAGCTGAGGAGGGGAAATCTGATCTGGGTCGTCTGAAAGTAGTATGCCTTCGGTCTACTCGTGAATTGGTTTCATCTACTTTTTTCTTATTCCTTTTATCCTCTTCCCACCTGATCTCTACTTGAGCTCTTGCCATTACCTGGTCCATCGTGCAGCATCTGAATTTTGTCAATTTCTTATAAAGACAATTATCATAAAGAAGACCATTCCTGAATGCCTCGACCGCCGTGGGGTGATGGAGATCGGGGATGGTTATCCGTTCGCGGTTAAACCGGGCAACGTAGCTTCGTAGTGACTCTCCCTTCCTTTGTTGAATTGAGTTAAGGTCGTCTGTTGTCTTCTCCAGCTTGCACGAACTCGCAAAGTGTTGTACGAACTTGTCCGCCAATTCCTGATACGACTTAATAGATCTGCATGGGAGATTGATAAACCATGTTAAAGCTGGCCCAGCCAGAGTTTCCCCAAAACACCTGCACATTCCTGCTTCCCATTGGCTCGGGGATAAGCCGGTTGACATCATTTTAAATTTATAGTGAATAACATGGTCGTCAGGATCTGTAGTCCCATCATATTGCTTCATTTCTGGTGGGCTGAATTTTCGTGGCAATTCAACTGCTACAATTGATTCGTCGAATGGTGTGTCTGAAATTGCCCCGGCCCTGCTTTTCCTAATCGGAAGTTTCACTCCTGGTAGTCTTGACAAAATTGCTTCTTTGAATTCCACCATCTCCCTCCTGATTGAATTGGCCATTAGATGGGTCTGATCCATAGGTAGAGTAGCTGGAGGCTGGTTGCTTTCTGGCTCGCCTGATATAGGGGGAACAATTGGATTGCTTTGGTTACCTCCACTGCTGGTCTGGCCTGGAGGTGATGTTGTGGGTCGGATGACAGGTGATCCAGCCTTTGCCGTAAACTTTCATTCGAAATTCGCACCGTCAAATTTCTTCTTCAAGAACTTTGAGTCGTTCTTGGAGTGTGGCTAGTTGTGTCGCCAATTGGTCGCCATTGGTCGCCATTTGTTCGTTGTTTGAGGCCATTCTTGATTGGTCTGATTGAATGCTTTACTTCTGCGCGATTCGATTGTCGGGCCCCACGGTGGGCGCCAAATTGTGGACGCAGATTTAGATCAAGGCCACAATCGAGATTTTCTTTCTGTAGGGCGCGATTGAATCCTGCAAAATAAATAAAGCGAATAAGGAGTGATCTGCCCACCGGTGTGGTGGGGACCGTGTGCACTCCGACGCTCAAGTTAGCCTATGTAGTGATGAAGTAAGATCAATAAATTAAGGTCTGATATATACCTTAATCTAGGTTTGTAGGCCGTGAGGGCGGTCAATCGTAGAAATGTCTAGGTATTCTGTGTTTAATGCTTTTTTCGATCCCTGATCTTGTCTTTCCTTTCTTCTTTTATAGGCTTCTCCCTGTGAATCTGCCCGTTGGAGTCGACTTTATTGAGGGTTTAATTCAGATATTTCATGATAGATAACTGAAGATCTCATCTTCTTCCCATAACTCTCGATCTTAATGGCCATATTTATGTGTCTGTTTCTTTTATATTAGCTTTGTAACTGGTGTCCGTTGATATGCATAACATCTTTAGGTATGGGCTCAATCGGTTGATGGGCTTTTGGCTTCGTCGTGAGATGTCGTTTTTGCCCTTGGGTCAATTTTGGCCCAAACAATTGCTAATCATGTGGACTACCTATGCTCTGATACACAGAACTGACGGATCCTATCTTGACACACATAGGACACCTGATGATCTATCTACACCCAACGAACAGGCGGAGGTCTGATCTAAATAGATCGGTGACGTGACTGTCATCTAAGTGTAGAAGATGTCTCATGTGCCCACAATGGCATCTCAAGTCTAAGAATCACAAGTGATACTCAACCCGAGAAGATTCTTATTGACGTTGGTGTACCATCCATTAAGAATCACCAGTGAGTCGTTCAGTGTTTATCCGCTATAAACACCCACACGTCTATACAAGTCTCCAAGACTGATGGTTCATTGAGAAACCATTGGAATCATATATTCCAGTATACGACATGTACCGGTCTCAACGGGTTTACTATACTGACCAAGTAGTGTAAACCTTGACCAGGAACTATCTGAGAATGACAACGTCATGATACTACTCAATGTCAGTTGCGACGCTTTTGCAACAGTACCATGACTAATCATTCTAAGATCATTACGTCTTTACCATATTAAAAGATACATTATATTATAGAAACTGCATATATTATTCATAATAATAATGTTTTACAGAAGCATTTATAAAGAAATACAACCGGGAATTGGAGCTCTGAGCACCAACCCCAACAAAATCTCTCACTTGCTCTAGTGCCAAAAACGATTGTATCTAATACCCATCGACTCCACGTGTTTATCAAAAAACTTCGGAGGTATGGTGTTCGTCAGCGGGTCTGCTACATTATCTTCATTCGGTACCTTGCACACGACAATATCCCATCGCGACATAATCTCTCGAATGATGTGGTACTTGCGTTCCACATGCTTCGACTTCTGATGCGCCCTCGGTTCCTTTGTTTGCGCAATGGCTCCAGTATTATCACAGTATAACGGAATCGCATTCTCGATACTTGGGACAACTCCCAATTATGTGATAAAGTTCTTTATCCACACAGCCTCTTTTGCAGCTTCAGAAGCTGTAATATATTCCGCCTCAGTGGTGGAATCTGATGTCGATCCATGTTTGGAACTCTTCCAACAAACTGCACCTCCGTTAAGGGTAAATACGAATCCAGATGTAGACTTTCTATCATCGGGATCCGATTGGAAATCAGAATCCGTATACCCGTTAACTCGCAGTTCGTTTCCTCCATAAATTATTAACTTATCCTTAGTACCTTTAAGATACTTGAGGATATGTTTAATGGCCATCCAATGGTCATTACCTGGATTGGACTGATATCGACTAGTTACGCTAACAGCGAAACTGATATCAGGCCTCGTACATAACATGGCATACATTATGCTACCCAAACACGAAGCATAAGGTTGGTTAAACATTCTAACCTTCTCATCTTCTGTTTATGGACTCATCTTCTTTGAAAGATGAATCTCATGTCTGAACGGTATGTTTGCTATCTTACAGTTACCAAAATTATATCGTTCCAATATCTTATCTATGTACGTTGATTGTGACAACCCAATCAGCCTCATTTGTCTATCTCTATAGAGTTTTATCCCTAAAATATAGGTAGCTTCTCCCAGGTCCTTCATGGAGAAATTCTTACAGAAGTACGCTTTTACGCCTTGTAACATACCTAAATCATTCCCAATGATTGGGATGTCATCAACATATAGGACTAAAAAAAACGACCATGCTCCCACTGGCCTTCTGATACACACAGGATTCTTCTGAATTCTTGAGAAAATCAGACGATCTAATAATCTCGTCGAATCAAAGATTCCAACTTCGTGAAGCTTGTTTAAGTCCATAAATAGACTTCTTAAGCTTACATACCATGCCCGAGTTTTCGCTGGACGCAAAACCTTCCGGCTGTTCCATATAGATTTCTTCATCAAGAAATCCATTTAGAAAAGCCGTTTTGACATCCATTTGCCAAATCTCGTAGTCATGATACGCAACTATAGAAAGCAAAATCCGAATAGACTTAAGCATTACTACTGGTGAAAAAGTTTCATCGTAGTCGACGCCAGGTCGCTGCGTGTAAGCTTTTGCAACCAGTCGGGCCTTGTAAGTCTCAACCTTACCGTCAGGCCCGCGCTTCCTTTTGTAAACCCATTTACAACCAATATGAACAATTCCTTCGGGAAGCGGAACCAAGTCCCAAACTTGATTCTCATGCATTGAGTTTATCTCGGATTTCATGGCACATTGCCATTTCACGGAGTCGATATCCAACATCGATTCTCTATTGGTGAAAGGATCTGTCTCTTCAACTAAGAGAACATCCAGACTCTTTTCTTGTATCAAATAAAAGCGTTCAAAAGGCCTATATACCATTTCCGACCTATGGAGTGTGTGTGTTGAAGGTCCTTCATTTACTTGAACTTCAGGTTCCTCCGTTGGTTCGTTGTTTTCAGGTTGGACTTCATCAAGCTCAACCTGTCTATGATTACCACCTTCTGACAAAAATTCTACTTCTATAAATTTTGCGAAGCGAGCTACGAACATTGATAAAAATTCTACTTCTAGATTCTTTGGTGTACCATCCATTAAGAATCTTCGGTGAGTCGTTCAGTGTTTATCCGCTATAAACACCCACACGTCTATACCAGTCTCCAAGACTGATGGTTCATTGAGAAACTATTGGAATCATATATTCCAGTATACGACATGTACCGGTATCAACGTGTTTACTATACTGACCAAGTAGTGTAAACATTGACCAGGAACTGTCTGAGAATGACAACGTCATGATACTACTCAATGTCAATTGCGACGCTTTTGCAACAGTACCATGACTAATCATTCTAAGGTCATCACGTCTTTACCATATTAAAAGATACATTATATTATAGAAACTGCATATATTATTCATAATAATAATGTTTTACAGAAGTATTTATAAAGAAATACAATCGGGAATTGGCGCTCTGAGCACCAACCCCAACAAGAGACTCACTGACTATGGAAGATGTGAAATCTAAATTGAATTCCAAAGAGTTAAAGAGAATAGTTGATGGTAAAGGCATGAGCAATGGTGAGGGGCTGATTTCTACAGCAAAACCTAAAAATGGGAAAGATCAGAAGAAGCCAAATAAATAACAGAAGAAACCGGTGAAGAATCAAGAAAGTGCCAAAGAAAAGATGAAGAAGAGAAAATGCTTCTACTGCAAGAAGCAAGGCCACTACATCAGAGACTGTGCAAAAAAGAAAAGGAAAGAAGAACAAGAAGGTTCAGGAGATGCAGCTCTAGCATCTGACGGGTCCACAAATGATGGCTACCAAAGTGCAGACTTGTTGATTGCTTCAAATGGAAACACAAAAGGTCAGTGGGTCCTTGACTCATGGTGCTCCTTTCATATGTGCCCCCATAAGTCTTTATTTCATCAGTACCAACTTATAGATGGTGGTAGAGTTCTTATGGGAAACAATGATGTTTGCAAGATTGTAGGACCAGTAAGTATAAATATGCTTGATGGAAACATTAGAATCATTCATCAAGTGAGGCATGTGTCTGAGTTAAATAGGAATTTAATCTCTCTAGGCATGCCGGATAGCTCTCAGTATGTGGTCAGTTTTGAGAAAATATGAATAAGAGTAAAGAGGCTGTGGTTATGAAAGGAGAAAAGAAAAATTGACTGTATGTACTGGCTGGCATATCAGTACCACCAAGTTCTGCTGTGACAGTAGTGTCTGATATGGATAAGTCAAAACTATGGCATCTTAGGCTATAACACATGAGTGCAAAAGCCTTACAAGAGTTAAGCAAGGAAGGATTGCTTTGTAGGGATAAAATTGGGGATCTAGAATTTTATGAAAATTGCATCTTTGGCAAAGCACACAGGTCAAAGTTTGTAAAAGGAAAATATAAGTCTAAAGGTGTATTAAACTATGTGCACTCAGATCTTTGGGGGTCTGCTTAAATGTTATCACTTAGTGGAGGGAGATGCTTCCTTTCACTTATTGATGATCACTCAAGAAAGGTTTGGGTATATATATTCAAGACCAAGGTTCAAGTTCTTGAGAAGTTCAAAGCTTGGAAAACACTTGTTGAGAATCAAACATGAAGGAAAGTTAAGACTCTTAGGACAGACAATGGCCTTGAATTCCGCAATAAGTGGTTTGAAGAGTTCTATCAGAAGAATGGTATATTGAGGCATAAAACAGTGAGATTCACCATTCGGCATAATGGCATAGCTGAGAGAATGAATAGAACTCTTATAGATAAGATAATATGCATGCTTATAAACTCTAAACTTCCAAATAGTTTTTGGGAATAAGCTGTTATCATAGCTTGTTATCTTATTAATATGAGTCCTTCAACTGCCATTTAGTTTAAAACACCAGATGAGAAGTGGTTTGGGAGTCCAGCAAATTATGAGAATCTCGGGATTTTTAGATATCTGGCATATGCTCATGTTAAACAAGTAAAACTTAATACAATAGCAGTAAAAGGAGTGTTTGTTGGTTATCCTGAGGGAGTTAAAGGCTACAAGGCCTGGTGTGGACAGCAGAAAATGTGTATCATCAGTAGGGATGTTGTGTTCAATGAGACTGTTATGCTCAAAAGTGAGAATAATCATGACAAGAAACCTGACTCTGCTACTAATGATTCAATCAGTAGCAAATCCAAGGTTAAGATGGAGCTAGATGGAGATCAACTAGCAAGTGATGAGATAGTAGAGGAGCAAGTCAACGATGACAGTAGAGAAAATGTATCATTGGAGACGGACTTACAGGATTACAACCTGGTAAGGGACAAGGCTAAAAGGCATTCAAGACCTCCAAAGAGGTATGCTTATGCTGATTTGATTTCGTATGCACTGATGAGTGCTAAATATTTTGGGATTGAAGAACCCAGAAGTTACTCAGAAGCTATGAGTAATGGCCACAGTCAAGAGTGGATCAGTGCAATGAGAGATGAGATGAATTCTCTAGCAAGAAATCAAACTTGGACCTTGGTTCAGAAACCTAAAGGAGGAAAGGTCATCAGCTGCAAGTGGATTTTCAAAATAAAGGAAGGCATTCCAGGAGTTGAACCATCAAGGTTTAAAGCAATGCTAGTTGCAAGAGGTTTCTCACAAAGAGAATGAGTATATTTCAATGAGATATTCTCTCCAATGGTTAAACATAGTTCCATAAGGATACTACTTGCAATAGTATCACTTCTTGACATGGAACTAGAGCAGATGGATGTTAAGACTGCTTTCTTGCATGGAAAGCTTGAAGAACATATTTTGATGGCTCGACCAGAAGGTTTTGAATCAGAAGGGAAAGAATACCATGTGTGTTTGCTTTAAAAGTCCATATATGGCCTAAAACAGTCCCCCAAGGCAATGGTATAGAAGATTTGATGAGTTTATGGTATCAAATGATTACACCATGAGCAAATCTGACAGTTGTGTATACTTTAAAGGGTGAAAGAAGGAAATACAGTGTATCTTGTATTGTATGTTGATGATATGCTCATTGCCATAATTTATAAAAGTGAGGTGAATGAGCTTAAGAGACTGCTAAATGAAGAGTTTGAGATGAAAGATCATGGTTGTGCTAGGAAGATTCTTAGCATGGAGTTTATAAGAGATAGAGCTACTGGCATTTTATTTCTCAACCAAGAAAAATACATTGAGAATGCATTGGAGAGGTTTGATATGAGTTTTGCAAAGACTACTCTAACACCTATTGGAATTCAGTTCAAATTGTCTGAAAGCCAGTGTCCTGATATTGCTAAGGATAAATTTGTGATGAATGAAGTTCCTTATACACAAGCTATATGGAGGTTTGATATGGTTTTTTTTATTAGCTATTTGAAGGATTGCAGGTTAGTGGATCTGTTTTGCAAGGTGGAGAATGTTAATGGATGGTCATTTAAGAGTTAGGACTTGAATGACAAGTCTGAGAAATTATTGATCATTTGTGCAAAGCGTATCAACTGAAGAGAGCTCATTGATATAGTCCATTCTGATATGGACTAAGTAACGAAGAGTAACAGAATTAGTTACTCTTATGTTATAGCAATTTCTTTATTTTCTGGGCTTATAAAAGCTGATTTTAGGGGCTGAATGGTGTGTGGTTTTTGAGCTTAGTTCTTAAGCTTTCATGGTGATTCCTTTTTTGTAATGAAAGTTTGATTTCTCTTCTTGTAATCTGTAAACATTAACTGAGTGGGTTAATATAGATCATTGACCGAGTTTTTCCCTTCAATCTTCATCTTGTTACTGCTTTATTTCATCTTTTGTTTGTTGTTGGTTCCCTGAGTAGTGTTGCAGGCTGATCTTACGTGAATAAACAATCAAGATCCATAATCTTGGTGTTGATTTATGGACTGTATCACAACAATATATATATAGAAAAAATAGACTATCTTATTATGTATTTAGGGAGTGCGTTTCTTGTAAGAGCTTGAGACGGTGGGGGTTTTATCTGTTTTGCTTAAGCTCGGAATGGGTAGTTTGACGGAGAGATTTCCAACGATTCCAAATATATATATATATATATATATATATATAAGTTAAACATGTTTAAAACTTCTCATCGCGTCACGTACCGGTTTCATATTAAAATTATAAAATTAAATTAATAAATTTATTAAATAAAATATATATTATAATTTTATAATAATTCTATATAACACGAAAACATATTATACTATCCTATTAAAAAAATACTATTAAATTATCTACAGTTAATCTAATCTCTACAATTAATTTTTTTATCATTAAATTATAAAATTAAAATATCTCTATAATTATTTTTTATTATTAAATTATAAAATTAAAATAATAAATTATTAACATAAGAAACCTATTACAATATAAAAACATTATATATATATATATATATATATATATATATATATATATATATATATATATATATATATAAGTTAAATATTGTTCTATTCCCTCAACGCACCACGTGGCACCACCTAAAAATTTTATTATTTATTTAATTTAAATCTACCTTTAAAAAAAGAAGTTTTAAAATAAGAGACATAATTAAATAAGAAGTCTTAAAATAATAAACTTATTAAAATAAGAAACATAATTTTTTTTGTTTGTATAGTGAAAAAAGACGTGGCACCACCTAAAAATACATATCATAATTTTATAATGATTGTATTATAATAAGAAAACATATTATAATATCCTATTACAATTATAAAATACTATTAAATTATAAAATCAAATTAAAAATCTATTTAATAAGAACTTTATTATAACAAGAAAACATATTATACTATTCAATTAATTTTTAAAAAATTTAACAGATAATCCGGAAAAGAATACACACACATATATATAAGTTAAATATTTTTAACTTTTCTAATATTGTCACATGACAAATAATCTCTATAATTATTATTTTTAATTATCTATTAGAAGATATAGTATAATCTTCTATTAAAATAAAAAATATATGTGATACATAATCTCTACAATTAATATGCTTATTATTAAATTATTAAATTAAAAAAATCTATTACAATATAAAAATATAGTCTCCTATTAAAATAAGAAACTTAAATAGTATCATCCCACAAAACCTAAATAATTATTTGGATTTCAGGTCTATTGTAATTTGTTATTTTATTTTGAATTATTTTTATAAGTTTTTTTTTATTTAATGAATTTTTTTTTATTTAATGTGCTTAAAATGCAGACTTTGACTATTAGCTATTGTATAATGAATTATAAATATTATTTGAAAACTTAGAGACAAACGAATGAGACGTAAATATTATATGTAAGTAAATCAATTATCTCATTTAAACTATAAAACTAAAAATATCCAAAATATTTACAAGATTAATACATAAAATATATGTTCAACCTGACACAAAATACGAGCCCTATATCAATTACTTATAATAATTCAAATTTATTATATCATGTTAACAAGTGATGGCCAACCATTTTAAAAATAAACTCATTTTTTTATGTGTTGGTCTGGGCATCACACATAATCTAATAAAATTTCACCACAAATAAAAACATTTATGTTGATTTCAAATTTAGTCATTAATTTTTGTAGGATTCTATTTGACAGTTGTATTTTTGACTTAATAATGTCAGCATCACTTTAGATTTTACCGTACACTTAATTAAAATTTTAAAGGACTTAATTGATGTAACATTTGATAATAATGGTCCACTCTACATAGGCTATTAAGGGTAATATTGGGAATCAGAAATTTTTCACATTCATATAATAATATATTTTAATATTATGATGTTAAAGTCAAATAGAAGGCCATAGGAGTGCCCTTCTATTTTACTTTTTAACCCTTTCGGCAACTCCAAGGCCCAGTGCTTTTGACTCACTTTACCTGAGACCTGACGGCAGCAAATTTTACTGTTCATATAAAACCAACCGTTACTGATTCCCCGTTACCGTTACCGACAGTATTAAAGGATGCCAAAATTCTTACAGTCCACGTGTTGGCTCCCCATTGGCTAATATCTTTCATTAAAATTTCCTGTCAATCGTGCGGCTCACAGTACAGTTTCCACCGAAGCAATGACAATTGCCAGCTGTAGCCTTTGAAGCTGTGGGACCAATCGAAAGGCAGAAAAAAACTGTTAAATTTCGTGGGTCCCACACGGTTTGTATTCTGCAATCTTGTCTCTGGACCCCACACTCACATGCACTTCCACGTGGCGTGTTGCTACGAGACGCCATGGTGGTCTATGATTAGGTCTGTCTGTTTTCTTGGTTTGATCAACTTAATCATATCATGATCATGACACGTGGCGAGTTTTGATTCGATTGATATTTTGATAATCAAATTACGTGCAATAGCTTATGGGGAAAAATGAAAATTAATGTACAATTTTTCCTTCCTTTGATTTCACGTTGTAAAAAAGCAAAAAGTAAATTATATGAATGTTGTTATAATTGGAAGAAATAATCAATGATGATTAAAAAGAAAAAAAAAAGCTTGCTATGGTGAATTAACACGTGTGTTGGACAATAATCACTAGTTTATGGCTTAAGTAATATTGGACCAATCAATGCATGCCAATATAAAAAGTTAACCAAGTATTAAAATTTTTAGTATATTTTGGTTTTGGTTATAAATTGATGAATCAAATTTGTATCGAATCTTAAATAAATTTAATCAAAATATAATAAATTCGTATTAGGATTCTTATTCAATAAACGAATCGAATACAAATATTTGTTTAGTCATCACATTATTCAATGACATAATTTATTTACATAATTTATTTATCATAAATATATACATATGAAATACGCAATTAGTAGATTTACTAAAAATAACTCACCACATATAGATAATATTATTTTGTTGCGGTAATTGACAATAACTTTTTGAATCTTAATTGAAAAATAACAATAACTAATAAATAAAATAAAAAAAATGAATTATAAACGAATCAGTGAGTTCAAATTCATACTCGATTCGTTTAATAAATGAATCGAATCGAATTGATCCATTTATGAAATAAATTAATTTTTTTCAAATCCATATTCGCTTTGATACGAATCTAATCGAATCTAATGAATAAATAAATTATCACCCAGATTATCACCCTTAATAAACAACGGTTGATGCTACCTACCCTTAAGGACCGGCATTACCTGGGTTAGGGATTAAATTTAAACGATGAGTGTAAAATTTTGTGGCAATGTGTATTATTATTGCCATCATATAATAGTATGTTTATGAATTCATTAAAATGAAAAAAAAAATAGATCATTTTATTATGCTAGATTCTACAAGATGTTTATATATATAGCTCGATTATCCCTGAATCTATTTTGTGCTAATCTGAATTTGAGTACACTACTACAAAATTAGTTTTTAATGACGAAGAATTTATAACGATTTTAATAAAAATAATCATTCAAAATAAATTATGACGGTTGTTATAAAAACCGTCATATTTTATTTACTATTTATGAATATTTTTCCATACAACCGTCATAATATTTTAAATATGAGAAATAATGATGGTTATAAAACATAATCGTCATTATTGATTTAGATATTTTATGATGATTTTTTTTAAAAATCGTCATAAATATAAATAATGATAGTTTTTAAACATAACTGTCATTATTCATTAAGACATTTAATGACAGTTTTCATAAAAAGTCCACTTTTTATTACAGTTGTGATGAAATAACCATATATATAAAAAAAAAAAAAAAAATTTTTTATGAATTCGAGAGTTTTAATGACTCTGCATAACATGACGGTTTATTGTTTAAATCTTTTACATATTGGTTCATTTTATTCATATTTGTTCGGTTTTGAGTGTTTGACTAATTCTATACTAAATTTTATTCTATTAAATTGTAAAGTGTCTTGAATATCTCAGAATAATTGGACATCTTTTGAAAGTCAAAATATAAACTCTGACCGCGGTTTAGTTCCGAAACTGAACCAGAGCCGAACTGATGGTTCCGATTCACACCGAATGAGGAACCGAAATCGAAACTGAACCGTACAGTTCACTTCATTTTCAATAAGGCCTTGCTCTAGCCTCTTTACGGGTTATTACTTCATGGGTAGCTCAACATATGTACTCTTTTTTGGGGCGGATGTGAAACCCATATGGTTGGATCAGTGCCCAGCACAGCGGAACTGGGTCCAACCCATGGATATAGTGCATGAGTGTATTTTTAAATAATTTAATAGAATACTATATTTCGTTACGAGTCCATAGGAAAAAAATCTGGGATAAATTGGAGTCTGAAAACTCTAAAACGGAGAAAAAAAGTTTCAGCGCACGCGAGCGTTGTGACTCATACTGTGCGCACGTTACTATGCGCAAGTGCGAGAGCATCAGCTCTCGGCATGTCGCTTCGCGCATGCTTGGACGTCGTGACTCCCAAGTGCGAGAGGGCAGCTTCATGCCACAACTCCGAGAGTTGCGCATCGCGACGCCAGGGCTAGCGCGTCGCGACGCTCCCATGTTGAAAATGTTGACAGAGAGCATATTCAACTTGAATCCAATCCAAATCACTTCCAACTCTCTTCAAATACTTTCATACATCTAAAATCCAATTCTAACATCAACACCACATGTTATAAAACTAAATCATGTTTATAAAAATAAAACATAGATGCATTCAAAATACATATATGCATAACTTTTGAATCTAAAATATAAACCAAACAAGAATCACACAAAGAAGCAACTCATGAACAATTATAGGTCACTTAAAGGTGTTCAAGTGATTTTAGATTGATAGTCATAGCTTCAAGCTGTCATGTAGAGTTCTAAACTCTAATTTTGTGTTTAATGTCCAACATGCATAAAATTTGACTCAATTACGAGCATATTGTGTTTATATTTCCAAAACATCTTTACACAACTCACTAACCTAATTTTCAACTTCAAGTTATGTTAATATGTATCAATTACATAATACATCACTATATGCTTCATTAATGATATTAACACACTAATGAAAATATAATTTATTAGAGAAGATCAAACTTACTTATGAAGCATAAATTAAAGATCTAATCTTATTCTCTTTGTTGAAAATTGTAGAGAATTTCTAAAGTTTCTCTCAGAAATCTTTTGGTTAACTTATTCACATGCTTAATCAAAAAATTACTCAAGCTCATCTTTTATAATCAAGCTTTTAATTTTTAATTAACAAAAATTTTAATCAACTTTTAGACGAGATTAATCCAATTTGTCTAAATATTCATATTAGGTGTAACTTAATCAATTTTGTCTAACCACTTGATTAATCCAATTAAATCAAGCCAAATATACAATTATTATATATTTTATAATTACCAAAATATCCTCCAATTGTAGAGATATTTTGTAATTATCAAAATATCCTCCAACTTACATATGAAGTGACACACTCACAAAATGGATATTTACTCCCAAGTATAAGAGTGTCGAAGTCATAAAATAACCCGGTAAGTCTGGGGTTGATCTACAAGGAATAAATTTAATATGATAAAATAATAATTCAACTAATAAAATAAAATACTAGGTTTAGGGGATCCACTCTTGATATTTCAAATATAAATAATTTTTATTTTTTATAAAATATAAATTATAATTATTTCTCAATCGATATATTTTATAATTATCATGTATTAATTATGTCAAAATATGTAATTCGTATTGTCGATAATTAATCATGACAAAGTACTAAATATGTCAATCATATAAAACCAACCATAAAGACAGTGGAACATTTATCTATAACAAGTCGAGTTAGGTACTCAATTATGCCAAATATATAAAATCAGCCATATAGGCGGAACCGTATTGTCTATAATTAATCTGGATCATTAATAGTCCACTCTCTCTCATTTATGGGATTCAAGTATTATCCGTGTCAATCAGGGACTGTCTACAGCTAGTCAAGAGTCCTCAATAAACTGGAAAGAGTATGAATTTTATTTGAGAAATTATCACAATTTATAAATATATAATATAAATAAAAATCATCTATATTTTCATACCACTAGCTTCACTATTTACCCCAGCATAATAAAAACACTCATAATTTTATTACTGAAAGAAAAATAAATTACAAAAGAAAAAATACACCTCCAACCAGCTTATTACTAGTCCATAGTAATTTAAGCGAAAATTTAAAAGAAAAATTCTTATTCAAGTTAATAATTGTTTTCTTTCTTTCTAAAAAATCAAATAAGAAAATTTTCTTGTACTTTTTACCCTTCTTCCATACACACATAAAATAAAGTATCAATCAATTCATTGTGCCCATAATATTCACTAGTCTTGTTGAAAATAGAGTAGTATTTTTATCCTAAAGTTATATCAGAATTCACACATTTTGGCAATGATAATTTTTTAAATACAAAAATAGTTTTTTTTTTTAAATAATAATACATCTTTAACCATTGTAACGAGCTTTAGGCCAGTGACTCCCAAACCAGTTGGTTGTAGCGCACCAGACTTAATTGCTCGAGTTAGAGAGGCTACGAAATCGAACTTATTTACACAATTTTTTTAATAAAACAACTCAAACTCTACCGTTTTATGTGAACAATTATTACTTGCTGAGGCAAGATGTCTGGTTACTAAGTAAAAGTATGATTAGTTTTTTCGAATAAAAATACAAATTTCACTGCCTTTAGGTGCTACCTCCAACAAACTAGAGAATTGAATATTACAAAATTTTCACTTAAAACCCACGATCATATGTTACCGTGTATGTTGATAATATCTGTCAAACGAGCATACGAAGATCAAAATTAATCAATATTATGGAGAATTCACAAATTTAAATGATTCAAAAAAAATGAACAAAAATAGCGTGTTACGAAATATTAAGGTGCGTCTCAGGAGTGAAAACTCCCTACAACTGTCATCTCTGAACAACAATCTCACTTGGTTAGTCAAAAATTTATTATTGGTTTGTGTGTAATTTTTTTAAAAAGAAAATCAACACAAAATATTTTTTTTTTACACACAAAATAACAACAAAGCAAAAACAACATTTTTTTTTCATAAAACAACACAAAAACGAAAATATTTTTTTAAAATAAAAATAAAAGCATTTTATAGTTGAGATATATTTCCCGATGCCTAAATAAGAAGAAGTAGAGTTTAGAAGACATCTCATGATTCGTGTGGTATTGACAATTGAATCTACAACACTGCTATTAAAAAGAAAGGTTATAGCTTAAAACAATAAAAAAATCAAAATAGTAAATAAAAATGTAGTTGTGATTGTAGCTCACATCTTTCTCTGGTTTTACGTTCAGTAATGGCTTGAACGCCTCTATGGGTCGATAATATGTTTCACATCCAATTTTCTTATAAATTGACAAACATAATATTTTAAAGTCAGATTCCCAAAACTATAATTTAGCAAAAAAAAATTTTTTTTTTTACAAAATACATAAAATAATATAAAAGATTTTTTTTTTAAAAAAAAAAGAAAAGAAAAACAAAACACACAAAAGTGAAAAAAAATACAATAATGTTAATTTATTACTCTATCTATTAAATTTTATTCACTGGCAACAGCGTCAAAAACTTGTCACTCTCACAAAGTGGTTGTTTACTCCCAAGTATAAGAGTGTCGAAGTAATAAAATAACCTGGTAAGTCCGGGGTCGATCCACGGGGAATAAATTTAATAGGATAAAATAATAATTCAACTAATAAAAAAAATAAAGAAAATAAAATATTAAGTTTAGAGGATCCACTCTTGATATTTCAAATATAAATAATTTTTTACTTTTTATAAAATATATATTATAATTATTTCCCAATCAATTTATTTCATAATTATCAGGAATTAATTATGCCAACATATGTAATTCGTCATGTCGATAATTAGTCATGCCAATGTACTAAATATGCCAAAACATATAAAACCAGCCATAAAGGTGGTGATAATATTTGTCTATAACAAGTTCAGTTAGATACTCAATTATGCCAAATATATAAAACCAGTCATATAGGCGGAACCGTATTATCTATAATTAATCCAGATTTTTAATAGTCCACTCTCTTTCATTTAATGGATTCAAGTATTATATATGTCAATCAGAGACTGTCTACAGCTAGTCAAGAGTCATCAATAAACTGGAAAGAGTATGAATTTTATTTGAGAAATTATCACAATTTATAAAATAAAATATAAATAAAAATCACATATATTTTCATACCACTAGCTTCACTATTTACCCCAGCATAATACAAATTAGCAGAACAAAATATAAATAAAAACACTCATAATTTTATTACTGAAAGAAAAATAAATTACAAAAGAAAAATATATACAAGAGCTCATCCCACAAACAGACCCGGCCACGGTTCCGGTTCCGAACCGGAACCGAACCGGTTGGTTCCGGTTCCAACCGGCTCCGGTTCCGATTCCGGAACCGAACCGGAATGGGACCGGTTCGGTTGGGGTTCCACCCCAACTCGAACCGGTCCGAACCGGTGGAACCGTACGGTTCCACCGGTTCGAACGGTTCCGGTTGGAACCGTAGGGTTCCAACAGGAACCCTACGGCCCCCAACGGCTAGTAGCCGTTGGGGGCCTAATTCCCCCAACGGCTACTGCCGTTGGGGGATGCAGGGAGCCGTTTGGCTCCCTGCCAAAAAAAAATAAAATTATAATTATAATTTTTTTTTTATTATATAAAATAAAAATTACTAATGTACCCCTAATAACGGTAATAAAACGGTTATATTTATGGGCATTTTTGGTATCAAAAAAATTCTAAAATTCTATAAATAGGATTCATTTTTCATAATTTCATCACATCAATTTCTCAACTCTCTCATTTTCTATAAATCTCTTATTCTCAATCTTACTTCAATACAATTCTCTTATTTTAGTTGTTAATTAATTTGTTATCATTCGGCATTCGCATCGCAATTATTCAAATGGCAAGCTCATCCGAGAACATAATGTCAATATGCCGACCCAAGAGAGCGGCCCCAGTGTCAGTGCACAATCACGGAGAAGAGAAGTTAAGGCTCGGTCCTCCGATATTTTCAAAATTCATTTTAATTTGGAACGCCTAGACGATGGTTCACAACGAGCAATTTGCAACTATTGTGGGGTTATCTATAAATTTTCTGGTGGATACGGAAATATGATCAAGCACATGGAGAAACATCATCCGGTTGAATTTGGCATTGATACGACGCAGACTCAAATGGCCAGGTACGCATCATCTAGTAGAGGTTCGAGTAGTGTAGATTTATTTAAATATTCTGATGCAAAAAATAGAGAAGAATTTGAGCAAGCCTTCAGCTTGGGAGGTAATATATTGGAAGCTAGGCGATCTTCATTACATCCAAGCACTCTAGAAGCAACAGCTTGTGTGGATGATTGGACTCGAGCTGATCTGAGACAACAAGAAGATGCCCCGATGATTTTGAAGATTTGTTCGATAATGCTTCTGCAACAAGTGCAAGCGGAAGCTGCGGACCCGGAGGCGCGAAGGATCAACTGATAATGATGATTGATAAATGTAAAATTATAATTTACAAAGGGGATATGTCTTAAACTTGTAATAGAACTACGTGAGCTTTGATTCCTCTCACCCTTTGAGGATACGTAGGCAACTTAAATTTTAAAAAATTTAAGCTCAAGCTCTTCAATGTAATAATTTTTCTTTTATTTATAAATTTAATCTCATTTTTTTTAATTAATAATTTTTTTTTTATTTAAGCTTTGACTCCTCTCATTTTTTTATTTTAATTAATTAAAAAAAAGGAACCGAACCGAACCGTCGGTTCCGGTTCGGTTCGAGTTTCCGGTTCCACTTAAGTGTGGAACCGGAAACCGGCCGGTTCGGTTCGGTTCCGAACCGGAACCGAACCGCCGGCCGGGTCTACCACAAAGTCTCAAGAGAGACGTGTGGAAATTTTGCTGAAGAAATGAGGTGCAGAGCACCTTTTTACATACAATTGTATCATGCAATTTGCAATTGTAAATTGTATGATTTGTGGGAAATGACATTCCACCGAAAGGTGGATATCATTTTCTACCTTTATATATATATAAAAAATTTTTCTTCTTGTTTTTGTCTTTAATAATTACATATAACACATTTTGGATTTTTCATCAATTTCGGCCTTGAAAACTTCAGAATTAGAAAATCTTATAAACAACAAAATTATATATATATTTAAGTCTTCTTTCATCTGGAACTAGAATCGTCTCAATCTGATATCGGAGTAAAACGTTATGGCCAATGATATCGGAGTAAAACGTCAATAGATCGCATATGGTACTCGACTCGAGGAGATTCCTATTGACGGTGATGTGTACTTTCAACTATTAGGAACCACTTGTGATTCATTCAATATTTATTCCAAAGAATACCTACATATCTATACGAGCTTCCTTAACTCATGGTCCATTGGGTTAGACAATTGGAACTCTAATTCCAATATACGACAAGTGCTCGTCTTATAAATTATAAGAATTCGACCGTATTCCAAAACCGACGACTAAGCATATATACACACACACATTAAGAATAGTTTATAATAGTAATAATATCATAATGACGGATCACCCAGTATCCAGTATTACTACGTGGCTATTCTAAGACCAGTGTCATTCTCATCATATAAATATATATGTATATATTAAACCAATATGCACTAAGAGATAATGACACAATAATTACCATTAACAAAGTTGAAATGAAAATGTAGTTATTTTATTAATAAGTAATAAAATATAATGTATAATTCATTATTCATTATTCAGATTGACGCTCCAATCACCATCTTCAACACTCTTTACATGTTTATGTATTCATAGCGCAAGATTTTAATACTCAAGCTGTGCTCCCTGGATCAATGACTAACGAACGAGGAAAGCTCGACGTGAAAGCTTAATAGGCAAGCGAGACTTCCCTTGGTCTTAAAGATGTGGAACTCGAATTATGAGGTCCCGCCAAAGAGACAATCAACTCCTACATAATCAAGGTTGAAAAGATTGAGAAAAATCAGTCATTCACAACCACTGGTGAAAGTTTTCTCGAAAAATTAAGGATTAATAATCCTTTTTAAAAATTGAACGGATTCGATCTCCTAATCTTAAATGGAATATAACAACTTAGGAATCCATATGTCAACATAGTATTTATTTAGATACACTTGAATGACCCATTCTTATAATGATAATATATATAATCTTATTTCGGTCTAGTCTGGTTCCAAAATCGATTCGGGGAACCGGTTCTAACTTCTAAGTCTAAGGATTTGACAAAATTTGGATTTGAAAAATTTTATTTTATTATATACATAATATAGAATTACAATTCGCTATATCATAATTACAATTGAAATTGAATTAATTCATAATCAGTTATTCGTTGTCAGCTGTTTCAGTTGTCGTTACTTGAATTCCCTCGGTTCAGTCAAATAAATAATCATTACTGTCTATAATATTTTCTTATATATATATATTATTTTTTTCTTCTTGTTTTTGTCTTTAATAATTACATATAACACATTTTGGATTTTTCATCAATTTCGGCCTTGAAAACTTCAGAATTAGAAAATCTTATAAACAACAAAATTAGATATATATATATTTAAGTCTTCTTTCATCTGGAACTAGAATCGTCTCAATATGGTATCGGAGTAAAATATTATGGCCAATGATATCAGAGTAAAACGTCAATAGATCGCATATGGTACTCGACTCGAGGAGATTCCTATTGACGGTGATGTGTACTTTCAACTATTAGGAACCACTTGTGATTTATTCAATATTTATTCCAAAGAATACCTACATATCTATACGAGCTTCCTTAACTCATGGTCCATTGGGTTAGACAATTGGAACTCTAATTCCAATATACGACAAGTGCTCGTCTTATAAATTATAAGAATTCGACCGTATTCCAAAACCGATGACTAAGCATATATACACACACACATTAAGAATAGTTTATAATAGTAATAATATCCTAATGACGGATCACCCAATATCCAGTATTACTACGTGGTTATTCTAAGGCCAGTGTCATTCTCATCATATAAATATATATGTATATATTAAACCAATATGCACTAAGAGATAATGACACAATAATTACCATTAACAAAGTTGAAATGAAAATGTAGTTATTTTATTATTAAGTAATAAAATATAATGTATAATACATTATTCAGATTGACGCTCCAATCACCATATTCAACACTATTTACATGTTTATGTATTCATAGCGCAAGATTTTAATACTCAAGTTGTGCTCCCTGGATCAACGACTAACGAACGAGGAAAGCTCGACGTGAAAGCTTAATAGGCAAGCGAGACTTCCCTTGGTCTTAAAGACGTGGAACCCGAATTATGAGGTCCCGCCAAAGAGACAATCAACTCCTACAGAATCAAGGTCGAAAAGATTGAGAAAAATCAGTCATTCACAACCACTGGTGAAAGTTTTCTCGAAAAATTAAGGATTAATAATCCTTTTTAAAAATTGAACGGATTCGATCTCCTAATCTTAAATGGAATGTAACAACTTAGGAATCCATATGTCAACATAGAATTTTATTTAGATACGCTTGAATGACCCATTCTTATAATGAGAATGTATATAATCCTATTTCGGTCTAGTCTGGTTCCAGAATCGATTCGGGGAACCGGTTCTAACTTCTAAGTCTAAGGATTTGACAAAATTTTGGATTTGAAAAAGTTTATTTTATTATATACATAATATAGAATTACAATTCGCTATATCATAATTACAATTGAAATTGAATTAATTCCTAATCGGTTATTCGTTGTCAGCTGTTTCAGTTGTCGTTACTTGAGTTCCCTCGGTTAAGTCAAATAAATAATCATTACTGTCTATAATATTTTCTTGGATCTCACGCTTAGCTTTGGACCAATCATCAAGACATGCATGTGCCTCCAATGATTTTGGGCTCATGCTTCAGCAGTAAACACTTGCTCAACTGCAACTGTTGACACTAGGGATGCTATAATATCGTTAGAAATTAATGTTAAGATTGGAAATTGTCTAGCATGTTTCTTCCACCATTCCAAAATTGCAGTTGTACATGTACTATCACCAATCTCAAAAGAAAATATTTGATAACTTTAAATTCGGTTGCGGCACTTGATACCCTTGGTTTTTTTTTTTTGCCACATGAGTATGAGTTGCCATCTAAATATTGTTGCACTAGATTGCTCAACTTCAGTTTGTTGGGAAGAAGTGTGGTCATTCTCACCAAATTTTATTAACATCTACTTGTTTATTTAAACATTCATAATAAATATCTAAATAATCTTTCAAACCATTAAATCTAGTACGAGGATCAAAAACAGAAACAACCAAATTAATTATTAAAGGAATATTTTCAAAATATTAGCACCATTTAGTTTTCATGATTGCAACCGACTCGTACAAATATTCATCATTATCATATTCTTGCATAACAACATAAATATTAATACATTCATTAATAAATAAATGAGCAGTAACCATTTAGTTTTCATGATTGCAACCGACTCGTACAAATATTCATCATTATCATATTCTTGCATAACAACATAAATATTAATACATTCATTAATAAATAAATGAGCAACAGGATAATAAACACCAGATAAAGTATACGTAGCATCATTAAGTACCTTTAACAGATCTAAAATTTGTCCACAAACACTCCACTATTGAGGATATAAACTAACATCGCTAACATGTGAAACAATAAAAGAACACAATAATTCACTATATGAAAATGACTCATTCAACAATTCATGTGTTGAATTCCAACGGGTTGGAACATCTCTTTGAAATTTCTTAGGCCTCATGTTGTGGACTTTGCAAAATTTATATCATTCTTTCATTGCTTGTGGATGTGACCATAAATAAGATATGACAGTTTTTATTGGACTAAGATATTCATGTAATGTTCTTAACCCATCTTGTACACATAAATTTAAAACATGGCATGTACATCTTATGTGAAAAATTTACCACCGAAAGCAGAAGTTATTAGGATATTGTATTTTCTTATAGTGTTTCTTGAAGATGTCATATCTTTTTTGTCCATCGGTATCCTCTAGCACACTTTGATATTGACTTTCTTGGGACGGGTCAAAATTGGACGGTGGTGTTGACATGCCGAAATCATCGGTATCTTCAGAATTTTGTTGTGTTGGTAACATAAGGCTCTTACCCTTATCAACATTATTTCTCATTGATCTTGAAGATCCTCCGCTTGACCTTTTTTTTATAACAAAGAAATTTGAAATTGAAAAAACAACAAAGAAATTGAAATTGATGATTAGATTGTAGGAGAATATGAAAAGATGAAATAAAATAAATCATTGGAGATTTGGAATGTGAAAAAATAAATTGAGATATGAAGTATTTATAGTTATAGAATAATAGAATTTTTTTGGTCAAATTGCAACGGTCAAAATTTGACCGTTACAATTACAATGGTTCCGCAGGAATCAAACCGCAGTTTGGTTTCACGATTCGGTCCGGTGGTTCGGTTTCGCGGTTTGATCTGGTGATTCGGTTTCGTAGTTCGGTTCGATGCGGTTCAATTAGTCGGTTAGGTTTTTGCGGTTTGGGTTCGGTTCGGTTCAACCGTTGGTTCCAGTTTGATTTGATAATTTTGAAGAATCAGAATTGAACTGATTTTTCAGCGGTTCCTGTTCGGTTCATAACAGCCAGACCGTTGACCGATTTAATTTTGGTCCTGATCCTATTCGATTTCGGTCTGATTCATGATTCAAAACCGAACCACGGTCAAACTTATATAAAATTTTCTCATTCAAACTGCGTGCAAATGATTTGCACGTTCGAAATACACTTTCTTCCATTTAAGTGTATTAGGACCCTCCACTATTTTCCAATGTTGATTTTTATTATTTGGAGAGTTGGATTATATATGTCTTAATCTTGAATTCTGAAAAAAAAAAAAAAAAAAAAAAAAAATACTTGATCCAAAGTAATAATAAAATGAAAGGCCTACGAAAGAGACTTGTACAAAAATCTTACTGAAGCCCCTTTTTGCTTTTGTATCCCAAAAATATTATTCTGTAATCACATAAAAAGATTCAACCCACATCGAAAAGCAATGTAATTTTTTTTAATCACTTTTTAAGTTTCTATAAGAAAGATCACGTAACTCATAGAGTAATCAAATAATATTTTACCACAAGTATTAATATATTAAAAAATATTAAATAATTGATAATTAAATTACACATATATTTTATTTAATATTCGGTGGTATTCGGGATTAATGTTGTAATCTTTTTCAAGATCATTTTTTTGAATTGTTGGATATCCTGCCGCCAAACCACCACTTCCAGGTTTAAGCGGAACATGTAAAACCTCATGTTGTCACATGCTTTTACAAGAAACGCACTTCTTAAATTCGAACCCGGAACCTCAAGGTAAGATCTTGAACCCTACACCACCATGCCACGGCCTTTTCAGACATTTTTCAAGATCATACTGTGCAATATATATATATATATATATATAGCTTAAGCACATCAATGTTAGGCTAAGCACCCTTCGATTTTTTTTTCGATGGTTTTTCTGAGATATATTATTGGGGAACGGATTTTTGCTTTCCAAATTTCTTTGCCTTTTCCTGCAAATCATCCTAATAGATGGCAAGATTGTTCACATCGCAATTGAAGGCAACTTTAGAGAGCAAGAACACGCATGCGAGTAAGAACTTCAAAACTTGGTTTCATAAATCCGATTCTATGATTTGATTCTAGTTCTAAACATTGAATAATCAGAATTTATTAAAAAAAATTGATTACTAATTGTTGATGGTGTTTTTAGGTCCTATGATATTTAAGCATTACGGCAGGGGTAAAAAAGGTAAACTCCCTTGTTGATCGAGATCATTAATGCCGACCCGACCACATGAGTTAGGGGCCGAGCACTTACAAGCGGTAACCCGACCACTTAAGATCGGATGACCGGGCATTATCAGATCGACAGCAGCATTCTCAGTTCAAAAGACCATCATGACCGACCTCATGAAGACCGGGAATATGACGGGGATATGCTCCAGAAGATAAGACATCCTATTCTTACGAATAAGAAGATAAGTTATCCTACTACTTTCATGGGGAAAGGTTGATAAGTCAGTGTCCTAATAGGATATGAGAAGTAAATATAGTTTCAACTAGGAATCCTTATAGGAAGATGAATCTGATTTCTTCACTATTATAAATAGAAGGGGAAAGTGTAAGGAATGGGTATCAGAATCATTACCATCAGACTTGTAAACACAAAACAGAGCAGAGAAAGATATTTCAGTAATAAAAGTATCATCATTTTTGTGCCCGTGGACGTAGGTCGGACCAAGATCCGCCGAACCACGTTAAATCTCTTTGTCGATTGACATATTTATCTGTCTTTTGCTAAGTTTGCTTTTGATCCCCCATAACCAAACAAATTCACTATTGAGGGAGGATTGTCTCGGGAGTAATAATCCCATATTACCCTGAGACCAAAATCCGCCGTCAACAGTTGGCGCCGTCTGTGGGGACTCAACAAAAAGCGGCTCGCGTAGTAAGACGATGGCAGAAGGTGGAAATCGCCAGTCGTCGGGGAGTTCAACAGCAGAATGGATGGAGAAAATAGAGGAAAATATGAGGAAAGATAGGGAGGAAAATCAAAACCTGTTGAAATCCATGATGAACAGACTGGAGAGGATGGAAGAAACGAATAAGAGAAGGTTGAAGCCGGAGCCAGTCGGAGGAGAGGCGAAATAGCGAAAGGAAAAAGGGTCGCCGATGTGAGTGATGACGATGAACCGATGAGGAAGGGTCCCTACGGGATGAGGTCCGTAGTGGTAGAAAAAGATTTACAAACGGAGGATACGTGGGAAGAAGAAGAGGGGAGACAATCACCAGATTCTTCCCATGATAGCCCCCGCGACACCAGAAGGGGAGATATGAAGCATGGTGAAACTGGACGGGAAGTCTCAAGTCATGAGGAACGCCGCACCTGTGGTGACAGACGCGAAGGAGGCCGCATAGTGACACAGATGGCAGTATAAAGTCTTGGTTAAGAAAAGAAATGGCCAAGTGGGGAGTAAACCCCAAAATTGATACAGCAGATGCTCGGGGACGGTGAGGTTGAATCTCTCTTCACAAAAGAAATAAGGTCGGCAAAATTCTCAAGACATTTCAACATGCCATCCATGACGCCCTACAAAGGCCATTCAGATCCAAAGTCCCATATTGAAAGTTTCGTCTTATTAATGGAGGTCCAAGGGGTAGTAGGGGATGCCATTTGCAAAGTATTCCCCTAACCTTGGGCGGGTCTGCCATTCTGTGGTTCAGAAGTCTTGCCCCGGGAAGCATCAGTAGTTTCGCTCAACTCAAAAGGTCATTTGTTCGACACTTCAAAGGGGCCCGCGTCCCAAAGAAAATGGTGGGAGAATTGAGACTGATTAAGCAGGGGGATGATGAGCCCCTGGGGAATTTTGTTGAAAGGTACCACAATTTGGTGCTCGAGGTCGGAGCGTACGAGTCATCAGAAGCGCTAGAAAGTCTCAAGGGAGGTCTGAAGGTCGGAAAGTTGTGGACTCACCTGAGGATTCAAGACATATCGGATTATGCCACTGCCCTGGAGTTGGCCAAGAAGTTTATCTTAATAGAGGAGGAGAAAAAGATTGCCCAGGGAGTAGACACCCGAAAGGCTAAGATACTCAGGTCAGACAATCAGTGAGATTCGATTAGAAATTTGAGGAGACCAATCCCGGAGCAGAAGAAACTCAGACCGACACCTCCGAGTAGTCATGTTCAAGAGATAAAGTCATCTATCCAAGTCAATCGTGTCGCAGGGAGAACAATATACACCCATCTGAACAAACCTATGGCCCAGATAGTTCGGGAAATCCAGGATAAAGGTCTGGTGGCTGAGCCTAATTTGAAAAGGTTCCCGATTTAGGAGGGAAATAGTAGGGCTTACTGTATCTACCATAACGTAAGGGGACATGCCACGAATGGGTGCAGAGACCTGCGGGAGCAGGTGGAAGACTTGGTGAAAAAATGCTATCTCAGTGTGTACATAGACCATTCGGTTTTTGAGGTCGTCCAAAGTTGATAGCGGAAGTCATCCGGTCGGATGCGTGGAATGTTGAGATGTATAGAGGATGTATTAAGAAGAGCCTTGCTTGTAGTGACCCTTGTAGAGTTGCAAGAAAGGCAACAGATCCCAAAATGTGAGTAAGACCTCTTCTGTCTTAGGCTGACATTTGATTATGCTTGTTTGTTATTGCCCACACAATGATTTTGATATTTGTTTTACGGCTCGGGTCTGCTCTTGTACCGCCGAGACCGATGTTTCTTTCCGGCTCGGGTCTGCTATTGTACCGTCGAGACCGATGTTTCTTTCCGGCTACCGCCGAGACCGATGTCTCTTTCCGGCTTGGGTCTGCTCTTGTACCGCCGAAACCGATGTCTCTTTCCGGCTCGGGTCTGCTCTTGCACTGCCGAGATCGATGTTTCTTTCCGGCTCGGGTCCGCTCTTGTACCGCCGAGACCGATGTTTCTTTCCGGCTCGGGTCCGCTCTTGTACCGCCGTGACCGATGTTTCTTTCCGGCTCGGGTCTGTTATTGTACCGTCGAGATCGATGTTTGTTTCGGCTCGGGACTGGATTTTGTTCCGCCGATGCCACTTGTTTATTCGGCTCGAGGCTGAATTTCGTTCCGCCGATGCCACTTGTTTATTCGGCTCGGGGCTGGATTTCGTTCCGCCGAGGCCACTTGTTTATTCGGCTCGGGGCTGGATTTCGTTCCGCCGAGGCCGCTTGTTTATTCGGCTAGGGGTTGGACTTCGTTCCGCCGAGGCCACTTGTTTATTCGGCTAGGGGTTGGACTTCGTTCCGCCGAGGCCGCTTATTTATTCGGCTCGGGGCTGGATTTCGTTCCGCCGAGGCCGCTTGGTTATTCGGCTCGGGGCTGGATTTCGTTCCGCCGAGGCCGCTTGGTTATTCGGCTCGGGGCTGGATTTCGTTCCGCCGAGGCCGCTTGGTTATTCGGCTCGGGGCTGGATTTTGTTCCGTCGAGGCCTTATGGTTTATTCAGCTCGGGGTCGGGTTACGTCCCACTGAGTCGGCTTCTTTGGACTGGGGATGTAATATTCCCCAGAGCCAAGTCTTTCTTTTAGCTCGGGGTCGGGTTACGTCCCACCGAGTCGGCTTCTTTGGACTGGGGATGTAATATTCCCACAGAGCCAAGTCTTTCTTTTAGTTCGGGGTCGGGTTACGTCCCACCGAGTCGGCTTCTTTGGACTGGGGATGTAATATTCCCCCAGAGCCAAGTCTTTCTTCAGCTCGGGGTCGGGATACGTCCCACTGAGAGACTTATCATCGGCATGGGATCAGAGCATCTCCCCCATGGTCGGCCCTCTATTGGTCTGGGGATGTGACATTCCCCGAGAGCCAAATGTTCTTCTCAGCTCGGGGTCGGGTTACATCCCACCGAGTCGATCGTCATCAGCATAAGGGCAAAGCATTTTCTCAACGGGTAGGTATCGAGATCCTCGTTGACTGAGCACATGAAGGTGGCAAGAAGAACCAGATTTACAGCCAAGGCATTTTTCTCTGCGGTTCCTGGAGTGACCACCGACGGATTCATCGGCACACCATCTTTTTTTATAGTTCCCAGCATCAACTCGTAAACTTGTTGTTACCGAGAACTAGGGGATAGATGTTGATGGTGTTTTTAGGTCCTATGATATTTAAGCATTACGGCATGGGTAAAAAAGGTAAACTCCTTTGTTGATCGAGATCATTAATGCCGACCCGACCACATGAGTTAGGGGCCGAGCACTTATAAGCGGTAACCCGACCACTTAAGATCGGATGACCGGGCATTATCAGATCGACAACAGCATTCTCAGTTCAAAAGACCATCATGACCGACCTCATGAAGACCGGGAATATGGCGGGATATGCTCCAGAAGATAAGACATCATATTCTTACGAATAAGAAGATAAATTATCCTACTTTCATGGGGAAAGGTTGATAAGTCAGTGTCCTAATAGAATATGGGAAGTAAATATAGTTTCAACTAGGAATCCTTATAGGAAGATGAATCTGATTTCTTCACTATTATAAATAGAAGGGGAAAGTGTAAGGAAGGGGTATCCGAATCATTACCATCAGACTTGTAAACACAAAACAGAGCAGAGAAATATATTTCAGTAATAAAAGTATCATCATTTTTGTGCCCGTGGACGTAGGTCGGACCAAGATCCACCGAACCACGTTAAATCTCATTGTCGATTGGCATATTTATCTGTCTTTTGCTAAGTTTGTTTTTTGTCCCCCATAACCAAACAAATTCACTATTGAGGGAGGATTGTCTCGGGAGTAATATTCTCATATTACCCTGAGACCAAAATTTGCCGTCAACACTAATTATTATGAATTAAAATCTACCCAAAATAGTCGATTCCGATTTTAGAATCGAATTTTTGATTATATTCTAAATAATTATTCACATATAACATTCCTCATCGTGGAACACCTATTAAACAAATAAATAAATAAGCAAATGACTCGACTTCTTGCAATTATAACAATTTTAGGGATTTCGAATCAAAAGCTATCAAATGTTTGATCACATATAGAATCTATCTAATCTCGTGCCACGGGTGAATTAGACTATGTTTCCTTTCACTCCGCTAAAGAATGCCTCAACAGTATAGCAGGAACCGTTGCTCCTCCTTCCTAGCTAACAAAATCACGAACAAAGAGGGGCCAATAAGGATATATCCGAAATCTAGGGGTAAAATTTTTAATTTCTCTAAACTTGGACGGGTCTAATGTTGTTCTTAGGGTGAGAGATTGGCATAATTTATCTCCCAAGTGACGTGACTTGGTGGTATATGACTCATGATCTTACCTTGAGATCATGAGTTCGAATTCAGAGAGTGCATTTCTTATAAGAATTTGAGATAGTCGAAAATTTTACTTGAATAGATGATTTGATGACGAGATTTTTAACGATTCATAAAAAAAAAAAAAAAAAATTGGCACAATTTGGTTCCACCGACGGTTTGATGCCCACGTGGCACCAAAGTATAAACATTTCACCTACCGTATAATAATTATAAAAAGCACACACATGATGTAGCAAGTGGGCTTCTGGTTTGGTTTGATTATAATAATGAATGTGATGCTCATTTGCCAGCTAATAAGTAAGTAAGTAATAAATAAGTCAAAACTTGAAAAGATTGTTTGTTTATAAAGGAACAAAAGCTTTGTCCCCATCTGGTTTTGGCTAATTTACCAATATTTTCTTTACAATTATTCCATAGGTAAGTTAGTGACTTATATTGATGGGTTGTGATTTTTAATTAATGATGAAAATAGATTGGTATACATTTAGGTGAGAATAATTTGAGATGGAATTTGTATTATCATCTCGTCAGAATCAGATCGGTGATCGAATCAGAAATCTAAAAAGTTCAATGAATCATTGGTTTGAACGATTGAACTATTTCAAAAAAATCGACAAAATCGGTTGATATCAAAAATAATTTTATTTAATTAAAAATTATAAAAAATATTAAATTTATTTTTTTTTGTTTAAAAAAAAAAAATTAAATCAATCCGATCTGATTAATCAATTTTTAAGATTTAATTGTACCGGGTTCACGACCAGTTCCCGATTAAACAAGTTTATTATTTTGTGAGTCAGAAATCTAAACTCAAATTAGGGGTGAACATAATTTCGGGTCAAACCGCGAACCGCACCGAACCGAACCGCGCGGTTTGAAAAAATATTAAAAATGAATTTGAACCGCACCGAATCGAACCACAAATTTCAGGTCGGTGTGCGGTTTTGACCCATGTCAAACCGCGAACCGCCCAAATCGCAAATTTTGACTCGAACCGCGATCCGAACCGCCTAAACCGCCGACCCGCGTTCAAATTAAATATTATTTTATATTTTTCTTCTTCTTTAACTATGAAAATTAAGATATTTAATGATCATATAACAATGTGTAATGAATAAATGAAAATTATGTAATCTTTTCTTCAATTATAATGTGAAAACACACAAAATTTTCTTAAAAAATTTATAATCCAAACCGCCGACCCGAACCGCCAAACCGCTAAACCGCCAACCTGAACCGCCGCAGTTTTCCTTATCAAATATGTGGTTTCGTTTTATAATTTCCCAAACCGCCAACTCGTACGATTTGAAGTAAAAAACGAAAAAACTGCCTCGAATCGCACCGCGAACACCTCCAAAGGGTGCCACAAATTACTACCTAAATTGATAAGTTCACCAGATCCAAGCCCCACCAGCCATTCATTACTCAATAAAGTCAACAGTGTTTTAACAATCAAAATACGACACTTTAGTACCCATAACATAATGCTCACAGTTGTATCAAGTAATTAATACTCTAAAATAATAATAATAATAAATTCGCAGATAAAAAGAAAATTGAGTAAAAAAAAAATAAAGCACAAGGCCTAAAAGAAAAATCAATTAAATAGAAAATTACCTAAAAATTAGGATCTATGCACGCGGCGTCTCCCCCACACTTTCTATCAACACAAACTCAAGTTAAGCATATCAAAAAAAATATAAATTAATGTTAAAAAATAATTTCATATTATAAAATTATAAATATTAATGATAATATTAATTTATCCGTTTAATAGAACGTTAAAACGCTCCATCAACACTCGCCCTTAATCCCGGTATTTTTGTAGACCACGCGGTTTGCTTTTTCACTCTCTTTGCTTTACTTGCCAAAACGGTGCAGTTTAAGGTTCTCTCAATAATGTAATAAGATTTTTATCATTTAGGCCCCTATCATTCACCATATAAGCACGACTTACCCATTTGTTTTAAACATGTTGTTAATCTTTTACTTCCAATAAAGTGACCACATTATCCTTAGTAAGTACGAGGAATGCCAAGTAGATATCATATTATCACATAACTATCACAAGCCAAATATCATTTATTATTCTTAGTTTCATTCATAATTTTATGTTTTTATTCGATTGATATTTTCATAATTGAGAAAAAACTTACATGAGATGGTCATATTAAATCACACTTATACGATTTTTTGATTTTATTATCAATAATTAGTTCATCTTGAAAAAAGTAATATGACAATACAAATGACACGATACACTTATCTCACCCAAGATTTTCTCAAAATAATACAATATTAATAATGTTGTAAAATTTATCATATCATATAATTTACGATAATATTTTTCGTGTCGAATTTATATCATGCCCTTGCAAACCCATATACGTTTCACCTCATACGATACAATGATAAAACTCAATATCAAAAGTTTCATCTGTTACAACTTAATATGAAAATGGTAATATGGTTAAGTTAGCATCAGAATATCTTCTTAAATGAAAAACACAAAAGTTAAAGGACCTAAATGATAAAATCCTAAAAAACGAAAAAGATGAATCTGCTGTAGAAAATCAGAAAAAGGAACAGGACAAGATGAACTGTACCTACAAATTTTTCTGAAAAACAAAGCCAAGCCCTAATTTTAATTTTAATTTTTTTTTTTTTTTGTCAAAATGACTCTCTCTTTCTCTCTCTAAAACAAAGAAGGTACAAATGTATTGCTGTCAATAACTTTGGTGGGGACAGATCACAGACACAGACAGCAGCCACCATCACTTTCCCTGGACCCCACTCATGTCACTGACTTTCCTTCCTCTTTCACTGCTTCTTAATTTTTCATTTCTTATTTATTTATTTATTTTTATTTTATTTATGGGAATTAATTAATTTCATGTATTGATTTTCTTTTCTGTTGTCTGTCTCTTTCTCTCTCTCTCTCTCTCTCACATCTCCTCCTCCTCCTCAATTACGCGTCCTCCTCTCAACACACACACATTCTCTCTCTCTCTCTCTCTCTCTACAGCATACTTTCTCTCTCCAAGCAACAACCATAAAAGCATTGCTTTATTTTTGCTTCGTTCTCTCCGTGTTTCTGCTTTTTCTACTGCATGTGGCGTTTTTGGGCAACAAACAAAACTGGATCTTATGGGCTTAGTGTGAGGGTTTGATTCATTTTGAGAACTGGGTCTGTGAATTTATTTTTATATTTTTTATTCTTTGGTGTGTGTCGGTGCCCGGCGGTGAGTTATGGGCACTGGAGGGAGACTCATTGCTGGGTCTCATAACAGAAATGAGTTTGTGTTGATTAATGCTGATGAAACTGCAAGAGTAAGCACTCTACAACCTACCTCCATTTTTGATTTATTTTGTTACTTTTTTTTTTTTGAATTTTTTTTTGTAATACCCTTTGGATCTTTGTGTTGTTTTCTGATCTGGGTTTGTTCCAAAAATTGTATCTTGTTGGAGTTTGATTAGATTTTGAGTACATTATTTTTTATTCTGATTTAAGTGCTGTATTATTGTGATGTGGTTTTCTTGTTTACTGGATCACAACTTTCCCTGTGTCAGATGTCAGATTTGGAGTCTAATATGGATACATTTTTGAAATAAATATGAGTGTTTATAGGTCAATTGTGAGCTTAATGTTGCAGATTTACATCAATTGTGAAGTTGTCATTTCCTGTTGTTGGTCCTGTGTTGGATGCTTGATTTCAATGAGTTTTAGTTTCGTCGTTAGCTTAGATTTGGAAAACAAGCTTTATATTCTTCTTCTGTCGTATATGCTAATCCTTCCAGATTTATGTTATTTAAGAATTTCCCAATTTTTTGGATGTTCCAAAGAAATTGTATACTTTTGGTAAATGATTCTAATTGCTATTGAAGTTCCATGTAAATTACCGTGATCTGAGTTCTTAGAAGAAGTGGATGATCTGGTGGAGGACCATGTTCAGAGTATAGGAATTTTCAAAGAATAGACTCGAAAAAGTCAGTGGGTTAACTACATTTCGTTTGGATTATTTGGAATTATAATAAAATTGTTAGCTTAGACAACAACCACTTTAATAAATTCATGAAAATTTGAGTTTAAGTAAGAGAGTTAGAAATGGCTTTTTAAATATTAGTCGTTTATATCCTATGCTTAGCCAATTGGCAATTTGATTGTTTGTCCTCTACATTTATTTGGTTTGCTGAGCGGTCAATCTGTCAATATAACTTGCATTAAGCTGATTTGTCTTAGTAAGCTTTGTCTGTCTAATTTTTTACAATGACAATAAGGTGATGATCACACTTCTTTGGTAATTTGGTTATGTGCAGATAAAGTCCGTGAAAGAATTGAGCGGACAAACTTGTCAGATATGTGGGGATGAAATTGAGATTTCAGAGAATGGAGAGCCATTTGTTGCTTGCAATGAATGTGCCTTTCCTGTATGCAGGCCCTGCTATGAGTACGAGAGAAGAGAGGGGAGTCAGGCATGCCCACAGTGCAAAACCAGATACAAGCGCATTAAAGGTGAGTTTCGTTTTGTTTTCTTTCCTTGAGTCCTGCCATTACTAGCAGCCCACTCTAACTCAAGACATTAATTGCAGGTAGCCCAAGGGTTGAAGATGATGAGGAAGAAGATGGCATTGACGATTTGGACCATGAGTTTGATTATGGAAACCTTGACGGTTTCGGCCCACAACAGGTTGCTGAGGCTGCCCGCCTTAATACGGGCCGTGGCCTTCACTCGTATACATCTGGAATTCCCACACGCTCGGAGATGGATTCCTCTCCTCTTAGTTCTAATATTCCTCTCTTGACTTATGGAGAAGAGGTGATTTTGTTAACAATTCCGTGTCTGGGTTTTTTTTGTCCACTTTACTCTTTACCCTTACATGAGAATATGATATTTTGTGATGTAATGACTGAACCATACTGAAACCTTTTTGTTTTCTTGGTTTTAGGATGATGATGTTTATTCTGATCGACATGCCCTTATCGTACCCCCATTTATGGGTCATGGAAATAGAGTTCATCCAATGCCTTTTACTGATCCATCTACACCTTGTAAGTCTTTTATTGTTCTATATTTGCGTATCCTTGTGTTTTCTGGTTGTTAAATTATTTATTGCCCTTATTGCAAATTGCTGCTTTTCATGTCATAGTGCAACCAAGACCGATGGTTCCTCAAAAAGACATCGCTGTATATGGATATGGGAGTGTTGCATGGAAAGATCGAATGGAAGACTGGAAGAAAAGGCAGAATGAAAAACTTCAGGTGGTTAAGCATGGAGGAGGAAGTGATGGTGGAAACTTTGATGGCGGTGAACTTGATGACTCTGATTTGCCCATGTAAGCGATGCTTCAGACCATTTTAATCTGATGTATTATTTGACTGTTTTTGTGCCTTGTTATTATTATTTTGATTATTAATCTCTTTTAAATAAGAAACTCTAGATATTTTGCATAAAAATCACATATTCTTAGATAAGAAAGAAGACCGAAAGGATTGCATACACCAATCAGATGGGAAGGTCCTACCTGAAGTTTATATGTTCTCAGAACTAGTTGGTACCCTGCAAACGCTTTGTCGTTGGAATTTTTCTTACTGAAATGTTTAGGCCTCCTTATTTTGCACAAATTTTTTTCATGATACCTTCCTTGACAAGCCTTGGCAACATTTTAAAATAAAGAATTGGTTTAGCTATGTCAAGTTATGCCAGACGTTTCATTACTGCTAGTAAGACTGTAAGAGAAAAAAGGAGACAAAAAATGCTTGTTTTTCATACCTGGTTTTTTAATGGATCTTGAAGCCCTTGGCGTACCGTGGCGTAAGAGGGAAAGATTGCAATATCTGTTTAAAATAAACATCATTTGTTGAAGAGTGAGAATTTGAGCATCCTTATAATAATCTGAACTAAAATTTGGGCAAGTATGTTTGGGCAAGTTTGGTCAGTTTTTGCAAATTTAGCAGAAGAATGTATGGATGAACTATCGCCTATCGGCGTCTCAATAGCAGGTTTGCTGCTTCATACTGTTCTTTGTTGAGGTGCCTTCTGTAGAACTGCTAAGCTAAATGCCTGCTTTATAAAAATGTTGGCATTGGATTACTTCAGCTCCCACAATCATGAATATACAGATAATAATACTTTGGCTTATGAACTGGGCTTAAAAGGTTGAAGGAGCCTATAATTGTGCTCTGATTATTATTCGTTCAAGCTTCATAGACACGTCTGTCTTCCTGGTTCCTATAATCCTATAGGCAACTATTTCCTTCAAGTTGTTTTTTTCCTTGGTGTGCTGAATTGGACTTCATGGGAGAGAGTATGCATTTCCAATGTAAGAAAGTTCGAGAGAAATATCTGTGTTTCCTTTTAAAGTTCTAGAGAAATATCTGTGTTTCCTTTTGTCCTCAGTGTATTTCTTAAGGCATCCAAGGACATGATACAGTTTCGTTTTGTGAACAAGGTTGAATTCTGTAAAATTATCAAGTTAACTTTTTATCTGGAAATTTTTCTAAATAATGTAATTTATGTTATGAAGCCTCTGTTCTGTTGATTTTAAATGTGATACTGACGACATTTGTTGATGCACATTGTCAGGATGGATGAAGGCAGGCAGCCACTTTCAAGGAAGTTGCCAATTCCTTCAAGCAAGATAAGCCCATACAGATTGATAGTCATACTCCGACTTGTAATCGTTGGATTATTCTTTCACTATAGAATTCTCCATCCAGTAAATGATGCATATGGCCTCTGGTTGACATCAGTAATTTGTGAAATATGGTTTGCTGTATCATGGATTCTAGATCAGTTTCCAAAATGGCACCCTATAACGCGAGAAACATACCTTGATAGGCTATCACTCAGGTATTTGGTTGGAGCTGATGTTCTGTTGGTACTATTGTTTACTTTTTAAAGATGATTATCCGACTTTATTCCAAATTTTTCGTCCATGTTTATTGGCATCTTTGCTTTTTCCTGTAGTTTTGTAGAATGTAGTCTCATTATTTTCACTTTATTTACAGGTATGAGAAAGAAGGGAAACCATCTCAGTTAGCCAAAATAGACGTTTTTGTGAGTACGGTTGATCCTATGAAAGAACCTCCACTGATCACTGCAAACACTGTTCTATCCATCCTTGCGGTTGATTATCCAGTCGATAAAGTTTCATGCTATGTCTCTGATGATGGTGCCGCCATGCTTACTTTTGAAGCACTCTCCGAAACATCCGAGTTTGCTAGGAAATGGGTACCTTTCTGTAAAAAATTTAATATTGAGCCCCGAGCACCCGAGTGGTATTTTTCTCAGAAGATTGACTATTTGAAAAACAAAGTTCATCCAACATTTGTCAGAGAAAGGCGTGCAATGAAGGTTTGTTACTTGTTATCGTGCAATATTAAAAAATTTAATATTGACACATCTAAAGATTTGAGTTCCACAAAAATGTGTGCATCACCAAATAATTTAAGATGTCATGTATTAGTGTGTAATTATTGCCCTGATTGATCTTCTGGTTTAATATAAAATTCCTAAGACTCGGCATTAATAATGCAATTAACATGTAATATCATCTATTACAGAGAGAATACGAAGAATTCAAAGTTAGGATAAATGCATTGGTAGCCACGGCACAAAAGGTTCCTGAGGAGGGTTGGACGATGCAGGATGGAACTCCGTGGCCTGGAAACAATGTACGAGACCATCCTGGCATGATTCAGGTGAGAAGATTTTCTCTTTTGACTAATGTATTCTGAGCATTGTATTGTTTGCTGTCCTATAATTCTCACCAAGTAAGTTAGTGAGCAAAGAGAGTTGTTTCTTTTACAGGTCTTCCTTGGTGAAAATGGTGTCCGCGATGTAGGGGGTAATGAATTACCTAGTTTGGTTTATGTTTCTCGTGAGAAAAGACCTGGTTTTGAACACCACAAAAAGGCTGGGGCAATGAATGCGCTGGTAAGGCTTAAAATTTAAAATAAAATAATGCATAGTGGTCTCTCGTCTGGGTTTTGCTTCTCAATATTCTTAAAGAAGCACATTGCCCATGACTAATGATGTGTTGTTATACTATTGTTTCTGAAGGTACGGGTCTCTGCAGTTCTCTCAAATGCTCCTTATATGCTCAATGTTGATTGTGATCATTATATTAACAATAGCAAAGCACTTAGAGAAGCCATGTGCTTCATGATGGACACTCAATCAGGGAAAAAAATTTGCTATGTGCAATTTCCCCAAAGATTTGATGGTATTGATCGTCATGATCGATACTCGAACCGGAATGTTGTATTCTTTGATGTATGTTCAATTCCCTCTCTTTTTCCCTCATTTTTAATTTTAAAGCGTGAAAATTACGGTTACGGTCGGAGAGGCTAATTTTCCTACTGCAAACAGATCAACATGAAAGGATTGGATGGTATCCAAGGACCAATATATGTCGGAACTGGGTGTGTTTTCAGAAGGCAAGCACTTTATGGTTATGATGCTCCTGTCAAGAAGAAGGCTCCTGGCAAGACCTGCAATTGCTGGCCAAAATGGTGCTGTCTGTGCTGTGGATCTAGAAAGAACAAGAAAGCAAAGCAGCCAAAGAAGGATAAGAAAAAGAAGTCAAAGAATAAGGAAGCATCAAAGCAAATACATGCTCTCGAGAATATTGAAGAGGGAGTGGAAGGTAAGGGCAACTTCTTACTTTCATAGTTGTATTATCTGAGTGAGTTTTAAAAAAAGTTTCTGGCATTTAAGACTGAACTACTGTTGCAGAAATAAATGCTGAGAAACCATCTGATATGTCCCGAATGAAATTGGAGAAGAAGTTTGGGCAGTCTCCGGTTTTTGTAGATTCTACTCTTATGGAGGATGGTGGAGTTCCTGGAGATCTCCACCGAGCTTCACTATTGAAAGAAGCTATCCAAGTGATCAGCTGTGGTTATGAAGATAAAACAGAATGGGGAAAGGAAGTGAGTAAAAACTGAAGACTTTACAGAGAACCTACCATATGCAATTTCTATTTTTATTACCATGCGTAGACTAAACATTTAAATGCTGTACCAGGTTGGTTGGATATATGGTTCTGTGACTGAGGATATTCTGACCGGGTTCAAGATGCACTGCCATGGTTGGAGATCTGTATACTGCATTCCCAAACGCCCTGCTTTTAAGGGATCAGCTCCCATCAATCTCTCAGATCGTCTACACCAGGTTCTTCGGTGGGCCTTGGGATCTGTTGAGATATTCTTTAGCAGACATTGCCCGATCTGGTATGGTTATGGGGGTGGGTTGAAATTGCTGGAGAGATTTTCGTATATAAACTCAGTTGTGTACCCTTGGACCTCCATTCCCTTGATTGTTTACTGTACGCTACCTGCCATCTGCCTTCTCACTGGGAAATTCATTGTTCCAGAGGTAATAACCCTCTTTGTGAAACCATTATCTTCATATTTGAGGAGAAATGTCGTGGATTATGAGTTTCATATATCTCAAATGTCATGCTTGTCTGTTCCTCCATCATAACTATGTCTGGCTTTGTTTGTTTCTATTCTGAAACACAGTGCATATGCATCTTGATCATGTCAGATGGACCAGATTTTATTATAAATTTTCCAGCCAATCTTGACTAGTTAATGGTAATATTATCTTTAACTTGCAAACAGGGTGCAAACACTTCCTTTAAATTCAATGACCTTAGCACATCTTTACTTCTTAGGTGTCTTACTTGTACCACAAATCACTAAAAATCTTATAATCATTTCTAAACTTACATAATTTGTTCGTGCAAGTGGCCTACCTTTTTTTTCAAATTGGAAGTATCGGTTACCGGTGAAATCTGCCATCTTTAGCCACTCTTTTCTGTCATCTATTTCCTTCTTTTCGCACAAATTATTTAAATAGTGGTCAAATGGATGTTTCGGTTAACTCAGCATTCTTTACTGTGTACAGATTAGCAACGTTGCTGGTCTTGTCTTCATTGGTCTCTTCATATCTATTGCTGCAACTGGTGTCCTTGAGATGCAATGGGGTGGTGTTGGCATAGATGACTGGTGGAGAAACGAGCAGTTCTGGGTGATTGGAGGTGCTTCCTCGCACTTTTTTGCTCTTTTCCAGGGTCTACTAAAGGTTTTGGCTGGTGTCAGCACAAACTTCACTGTTACCTCGAAAGCAGCAGATGATGGTGAATTTTCTGAGCTTTACCTCTTCAAGTGGACATCCTTGTTAATCCCTCCCACAACATTGTTTATCATAAATGTAGTCGGGGTTGTGGTAGGGATTTCAGATGCCATTAATAATGGGTATGATTCATGGGGCCCACTTTTCGGAAGGCTATTCTTTGCCCTTTGGGTCATCATCCACCTCTACCCCTTCCTCAAGGGGTTACTAGGAAAACAGGATCGGATGCCTACCATTATCTTGGTGTGGTCGATTCTGCTAGCCTCAATCTTGACCCTCATGTGGGTCAGAATAAACCCATTTCTCTCCAGAGATGGCCCCGTGTTAGAGGTTTGTGGGTTGAATTGTGACTAGGATACATGAATAAAAAAAAACCTTTAGGCGACTTTTGGTTTCAATTTATGGTCATAATTGTGAAGTTGCAGAAGACATTGTTTTTCCAGCTAAAAATTGCTTCACGCAATGTTGTTGCACGTTCCGATTTGTCTTTAGATGAGAAAGAAATTTTGCGAAACCAAAGCTTTTAGCTGGGGATGTTGTAGATATAAGAGTACTGGGGGGCTGGCACATTAGTCATTTGTTTTACAATGGGTTTTCATTAATTCTTTTGTTATATTCCTATTGGTGTTACGGTTCCTTTGTGTATTACGAGTTCCTGTATCTTGCTAGAGAGCATTGAATTATATATTTATTCCCCCGTGTCAATATCCCGGGGGGGTTATGTATACGTTTTTCGAGTTTCAACTATTGCATCTAATGTCTTCTATTGTTTCAATGTTTTATACTTAGATATTTTGAAGTTACCAAGTGTGAAAATTTCATAATTTTTTTATTCTTGATAGTTTGGCTCATACTGTGAATCACTTCAACCTTTGAGAGTTTGAATGTAATGTTTATTTGGTGGAACACCATTTTGAACTTACAAGTTTTGTTTAAGAGCAATGATACAGATAAATGACATAGATCTAACGACAGTGGCTGAATCTGTGTCATTGAAAGAGAGACACTGTATCCATAACATTTTCCTTTGTTTAAAGATTCAATATTCTCTTTCATTTTCTACTTGTTTGAATAGGTCCAATTTAAATGAAGTAATCTTGGAAATATTTGTTTCATTTCATATTATTGGAGAAAATATATTTATAGGCTCACTTTGGGATCTTTAGAGGGGTTTTTGCTGCTGTAGGATTAGGGGTTAGGGGTGGCAAAATGAATTAACAAATCGAATTTGTATCGAATCCTAAATGAATCGAATCAAAATGTGATATATTCGTATTCGATTTGTTTATTAAACGAATTATAATATCAGGATTCGCATTCGATTCGTTTATTAAACGAATCGAACATGAATATTCGTTTAGTCATGTTATTATTTAATAAAATAATTTATCATACTTGATTTACATTAATTCTTCATAAATATATACATATGAAATATTTAATTACTAAAAATACCTCACCAAATATCGAAAATATTATTTTTCTACGGTAATTAGTTATAATTTCTCGAATTTTAATTGAAAAATAACAAGAACTAGTAAATAAAAATAATAAAATGAATTCTAAACGAATAAACGAATCAATGAATTTAAATTCGTATTCGATTCGTTTAATAAACGAATCGAATCGAATTGACCTATTTATTAAACGAATCTATTTTTTCAAACCCGTATTCGCTTTAATGTTAAAAGTTTAAAATTCAATACTGGTATTAATATTGAGGTAATCCTAGACTTTCCCCTTTATAGGCACTCCTTATAAAGTGTGAATTGCTATGGACGATTAGATTTATTTATTTATTTATTTTCTTTTCTTTTACACTTTCAAAGGTATTAATCACATCTCTCAAGTTAAGCTTTTTCAAATTTTGCTAAAGTCAATTCTAGCAATTTTTTAGACTGGCTATAAAGAAAAATAAATTAATGTATTATATACAATTTGTTGTTTAGTGAAAGAAATTTCCTTTCAAAATTTGCAGCACGCTCAAATGTTGTTTACTCTGGATGAGAATTCATGGGATAATGACTTCTAGAAATTATATAAATTATGTGTATTTTTACACTTCAGTTTTAGAAGATTTTTTTATTAATAATTTAGTCATGTAAGTGAATAAGTATCATCCGGTTAGTCTTAATCCGTTATCTTTAACGGGAGTCGCTGACGTGACTTAACGGATTATGACTAAATTATAAATGAAAAATATTGTAGTACTTGATTGCAAACAGTACGAAATTTATAAGACTAAAAAATTATTAAAAACTGGTCACAACTAGTATATTTTTTGGGTTAACTGATAATACTTACACATTTATAAGATTAAATTATAAATAAAAATTCTTTTAAAATCAAAGTGTAAAAATCACATAACTTATATGATTCATGAAGTCATCACCCCTTTTAAAATAAATAACATAAGGTTTATTTAATTGCAATTCAATTATAATATTGGGAAATTATCATTTTTAGGTAATTTAAAAGATTTTTTTTTAAAAAATTAAAATTAAAATTGGACACCCAAAATTTCCTTTCAATAAATAACAAAATTAATGATTTTATGAAAAAAAAACATACTCTCTCTCAAACTTAAAAAAATCAAGTGTTTTTTTTTTTTTTTTTTTTTTTTTTTTGGTTTTTGGGTTTTTTAAGTTTAAGTTAAAGGAGCGTAGTTTTGTCTATAAATGTTGTATTTGTATTCCTTAGTTAAGTATGAGTGATGGATATCTATCTTTTATTTATTTATTTATTTTTTAATCTCATTTAAAGTCGAAGTTTGAGTCTTTTTATATGCTCTTTGTTCTAAATCTAGATATCCATATCACGTCATTGTGGAATTGAATTAGAAAGTCATTGTGGAATTGAATTAGAAAGTTTCGATAGACTTTTGAATCTAAATATTAGAGTATATTAAAATTTGGTGTTGTTTGGTATGCCAGAAGAGCGGATCTTCAATGTAAATTACTGATTTCTAATCGAAATGATTGTGAAAATTAATGGATTTTATAAGGTTCGAAAGAGATGAACAATTAGATTCTATGAGGATGCTGTAAAATAAATGAACATTGAATTGGAATTATAAAAGAGTGCTTACAGTAGTGGAATTGTGATTACAAAAGGCTGCTAGAATTAATAAAAAGACTAAGACTACTGGAGACAAATGAATTCTAAAATGATAATTATTACCGGAAAATAATTTAAAAAGACTAGACTACGGAAGGCAGAATTGTTGTTTCCATTGGATTCGTGTCTGTTGATTGAGTTATTGATTTTGTGATTGATTGTTGGTTCGTTGAGTGATGTCTCCATTGTCTTTTATGATATTGCCACTAACTGCTCCTTCATGTTCCTCAATTGTCAGTCCATCACGTTCTTGCCTTAGTGGGAGGAAATTACAGCATAATGGAGCAAAAATATGTATCAAGGAGAAAATTGAATCCACGTTCCACTTTTGAAGCAGTTCTTCATTGACAGTGTTTATCTTGATTCTTTGGGCTTGGACCAAGCTCTCTCTTATTAATTGGGCTGGGCTCTGAATATTTTGGATGCAAATAAACCCGGTATGCTTTTGGCCCAAAGGGCCAATTAGCATGTATTTAAATAATTCAATTCTTCTGATTCCTTATATTCCTCCATCTTGTTATTTTTCCTTTAACGTTCATGGCAAACCTTAAGAAAATTAAACCCAATATGACTTTAATAATTTTTGACAAATCTTGGACTCAGCCACCATCAGTTGAATCTGAGATAGCTATTTCTTTTCCTAATTCAACATACCCAGACACCAAAACCAAATTAAACTCAAATGTTTTTTCACATTTTCCCAACACTTTCAAAATTCCTCCACATTTAAAACATTCCATCAAAATCCAAAATCCCCAAATTTCAAAATTCTCCAAATCCTTAAACTTAAGCCCTAATTTGAATTTAACTCTCTCAATAAATTCCTCCATTCACACCAGCCCCCTATTTTCATAGATCCAGTTTTGTCGGTATGCACCTCTTCCATGGTCGTTGCTTCCATGTCACAGGAAGGACCAGCAAGGCAAGAAACTTTACTGTCAGCTACCATCATCCCCAAGAGGTAGCATCCAATGAACATTTTTTGTCCATCCATGCATGTAGTCCAACAACACATGAGCCCTCTCTGACGTACGCTCACCGTGTCTCCCTCAACGAGCGCTCCTCTATCACCAACGCGGGTATTGTTGGAGTTGATATTTGGAGCGCCAATCCGAATAATGTATTGTATATTTTATTATTTATTAATAAAATAACTACATTTTCATTTCATACCTTATTAATAATATTATCATTATACATATTAGATTGATGTATAGATATGCTAAGAATGACATCGACCTTAGAATAGTCATATAGTAATACTGGACACTAGGTGATCCGAAATTGGGATAAATATTACTATTGTAAACTATTCTTAAAGTAAATATTCTTAGTCGTTGGTTTTGAAATACGGTCGAATTCCTATAACATAGAAGACTATCACATGTCGTATATTGAAATTGAAGTTCCAATGATTTAACCAAATATACCACGAGCTTTGGAAGCTCGTATAGACATGTGGGTATTGGTTGGACCGAGTACTAAATGACTCACAGGTGATCCCTAATAGTTGAAAGGACACACCACCGTCAATAGGAATCTCCTCCAGTCGAGTAGCATATGTAATCCTTTGACTATAGGATAACATTAATTTTTTGTGAGATCTTCCACACTTTGATGACATGTATGTTAAAAATATTTCATGGTATGGCCTCTAGATGTTCGTTGGGTGTGGACCGATGCACTTGTTAATCAAGTACGAATCAAGATAGGATCTGTCGGCATGTATGTGTACCATAAAGGGTTTAGGTATCCATGTAAGTAAAGTCACGATTCTTAAGACTTTGGCCAAAACCGATCACCTAGGGTGGATCACATCAATTGTAATGAATCATGGACATGTCAACATGAGATGTGTGTCTCGAAAACTTGACGGTGTATTCTATGTTTCCTAAGCACAACTCAGATAGCCTATGGCGGAGGGATTGTTAAACATATGTGATGACCTCGACTTGTATAGTTCAGAAAGGTCGTTCTTGTTCTTCGCGAATTCGGAGGTGGCCGAATTATGTACATATTAGCTAGGCTTATATGACGAACGTGTCTGAACTTAGAGAGTCCCAATATGAAGTGTACTCGTTGAGCACTTGGGTAGCCGATTAATTTTGATAAAAGATAATATTCGATATTATAATTACCAACTAAGATAATCAAATGTTATTGGATAACATTGATTATTTACTTTGACCTAATTGGATTAATTTAATAATTACACAAGGGCTTAATTATAAATTCATAAATATCTCTACCATTTGAGGATATTTTGGTAATTGCAAGTATGTAATTATAGGTTTTTTTGGCTTGATTTAATTGGATTAAATCAAAATGGCAAACATTGAACTATTCCATTTCCTAATCCTTGTCTTGATTTAATTAGATTAAATCAAAGTGGTAGATAAAATGTGATTAGTCAAACCTAATTATATATATTTGGAGAAATTAGATTAAACCCACATAAAAATTGATTAAAACTTTTATTAATTAAAAATTGGCTAAGTTTTGCTATAAGTAGCAAATTTTAGGAAGGTTTTAATTAAGCTTAAGAAAACTAACACAAGCAATTTTTGGAGAAATTAGCTTAGAGAAGAGAAGTGTTCAGAGAAGCTTTGGAAGATCTCTACAATATTTCAACAAGGAGGAATCAAGATTGGATCTTGGAGTGAAGCTTGCTTGTATTGGAGTCAAGCTTGCCAATCCTTGGAAGTTCTTTAACCATTGCAACAAAAGAGAATTAGATTGGATCTTACATCAAGCTTACTAGGTAAGTTTGAGCTTCTCTTCAGCTATGTTCTTCATTAGTGAGTTTTTCATTAGTGAGACATATAGTGATGAATTATGTATTGGATGCATGATTACATAACTTGAAGTTGAAATAAGGTTTATAGATTGTGTTAAGATGCTTTGGAAGTATAAACACAATATGCTTTTTAATTAAGTCAAATATGTTCATGTTGGACATGAAACAATTAATAAGAGTTTGGAACTCTAGATTAAATTTTAGAGTTATGACTACCATTATAGAATTACTTTACCACCTTTGGGTGAACTAGAATTGTTCATGTGACATTTCACAGTGAGATTCTAAATTGGTTTGTGTTTTGATTGAAACAACTGCATATAAGTATTTAGAATACAAGTATGTTAGTTTTATAATAAGGGTTGATGGTGGTTATGAAGCTAAAATTAGATTTTAGGTGTATTTGAAGTATTATGAGAAAATTGAAAGTGTTTAGTAATGATTTTAAGTTGAAAAATGCTCACTTCCTAGGGTAGCGTCGCGACTCTGATCCCTCAGCGTCGCGACACCGAGCATCAGACCTAGGAGCGTCGCGACGCCCAACCTTCCGCGTCGCGATGCTGAGACGTTCAGCTTTGGAGCGTCAAGACGCCCAAGCTCCCGCGTCGTGACGCGCATAGCCGATACATACTAAAACTTCATTTTCTCCGTTCTGGAGTTTCCGGACTCCGTTTTGGTCCTTTTTTTTCCTACGGACTCGAAACAAAATATATTTTTATATAAAAAAAATTAAAATATATCCATGGGTTAGACCCACTTTCGTTGCGTGGGACACCGATCTGACCCTAGGGGTTCAACAACTGCCTCAACAGGTACTAGCAGCTCAGCCTCAGTCAGCAAATGCTTCACCATATACTCCTTCTTTAGTCAGCTCTGTGTGCACTCCAACACAGAAATCCGTCGCAATACGCCTTCCTCCATCTTCGTCGTGCTGTCATTCAGTAACAAAACTCACTCATACGCATAAATATTCAATGTCAGTCTGTTTTTATCGCACTTCGGAGCATGAAACCATCTCGCAGAAGCCAGTGTAAGAAGTCTCTCATGAATCAACCCATGAGGCCATCTTGTGTGCTTATTTTCAACCAACCGTGGCTTCATCAGGCTCGGTCATGGCTCCGTCATAGAAGTATCATCCTTGTTTGCTAGATCCTTAGGCTCTATGGGGTTTAATGCATGATATTTTGAGTTTTTCCCAATTTTCATAAGGTGATTCTATTTCTTATAGTTCAGAAAATTTTGGTTTATGGTATGCTTGATGGATGAATTTGGCATTGTGTGTGTCTCAATATTTAAGAATTTTTATCTCAGGTTTGGAGGAATTGAAATTGTGGGTGTTTAGTGGAGGAGTAGGATCTCAAGAGTGGCATTGTGGCCAGTTATTCGCCACTTTTAGGCTTGAATGTGGCGGTGGAGAATTTTGGTTTGGAGCTAGAAGGAATTGAAATTTTGGGTGTTTGATGAAGGAATAAGATATTATGGAAGATGAGTTATGAATTTCGAATTTCTCATCTGAAAAGGAAAAGTAAAATGGGGTTGGGCTCTTGGAGGAAACCAAGTTCTGGCTGCCTGTTCCTTCCTGGGGTTCCATCTTGCTTTGTCTTCCTGCACCAAATACTTTTTAGGAACCCAAACCTTGAGGATTATCCTTCCTGGATGGAAATCTGCAGCCTTTCCTCTTGGTCTCCTTTTGGCTTTCGATGAATCCTACACAAATGCCATTAAAGGAATAGTTTCCTTCTTCTCTGGAATAGCTTTCGATGAATCCTATAAGTTGTTTTCTGACCTTCATTCTTAGGACTGGATTGAGTCTGACCAAGCATGAGTTGCTCTACCCTCTCCAATACTTGCATTTCTTTTGACCATTTGTTATTACACCATGGCTTGCCTCAATCCTCCTTAATATTATTATATTTGTAAAAATAACCAGATCAGTACATAAATTGGTAGGCGAGCTTGTAACACTTGAGGCTCCAACAAAAAGTCATGTCGGAGTCTGATTCACGTGACTGTGAATTTTAAGAGGAGTTGGATTCCTCTCAAATTGCTCCACCTGATGTGACATATTTTATTCTTGTGTTTTACCCTACTGTCATAGGAACAACTTCCCCATAATGAGACATCATTGTGGACTTGAATTTGAAAGTTTCGGTAGACTTTTGAATGTAAATATTAGAGCATATATATATATATATATATATAATATTATTGGAAAAATTGATATTAAATATAAGATGATAAAAAGCCGTTTTGTAATGTTGGCTCTGAAAATTTTTGGTGTTGTTGCACGTGCCAAATGAGCGGATCCTCAACGTAAATTACTGACTTCTAATCGAAACGATTGTGAAAATTAATGGGTTCTCTAAGGTTCGAAAGGGATGGACAATTAGATTTTAAGAGGATGCTGTAAAATAAATGAACATTGAATTGGAATTATAAAACAGTGCTTACAGTACTGGAATTGTGATTACAAAAGCCTGCTGGAATTAATAAAAAGAGTAAGACTACTAGAGACAAAGGATTTCTAAAATGATTATTATTACCGGAAAATAATTTAAAAAGACTAGACTACGGAAGGCATGATTGTTGTTTCTATTGGATTCATGTCTGTTGATTGAGTTATTGATTTTGTGATTGATTGTTGGTTCCTTGAGTGATGTTTCCATTGTCTTTTATGATATTGCCACTAACTGCTCTTCCATGTTCATCAACTGTCAGTCCATCACGTTCTTGCCTTAGTTGGAGGAAATTGCAGTATAATGGAGGAAAAAATGTGTATCATGGAGGAAATTGAATCCACGTTTCACTTTTGAAGCAGTTATTCCGTTAATTGGGTTGGACTCTGAACATTTTGGGTGCAAACAATAATTTTGTGATTTGTGTTGAAATAAAAATATTTGCTAGTCTTAGCCCATAAAGAAAAAAGAATTCAATGAATAAGCAAAACAAGACAGACTTGCTGAGAAAAAGAACTTGAGCAATCTATTTTTAAGTTCACACTCAAAGATTTCACACTCAAAATCACCAAAATTTGGCAAGACTTCTTATGCAAGAGAAGAATAATTTTACCAATAGGAGAAAAAGGCTTGGTCAAGTCAACTTTTTAAATTAATGGGATTCCATGTTTGACAATTTCAATAGAAACTCTTGAATTTACAGTTTCTTAAGGATATAGTTTGAATTTACATTTTAAAATATTCTAAAGAAAATTTCCTTCCGTAAGTCTAGAAAGAAAGTGATTCTATCTCCTAATTAGTGGATGATTCCTTTTAACTCCTATTTTGTGTTTTATTAATATGGTCAAAACTCAAAGTTCAATAATATTAACGTAGTAATTGGTCATTTCAGTTGGAACCACCAAATCATAGACCTATTTGTTGTTGTTTTTTTTTTTTTTTTTTTTATTGGAATCCCTGCCGCTAAATCGGGCTTAGGCGGAGCAGGTAAAATCCCCGATTATTCTAAACTCTTACAAGAAACGTACTTCATAGATTCGAACTCAAGACTTCAATGTGAAATTCTAGCCCTACAAATGAACAAACAATATCTTTTATTTAGAAAATGAAAAATAAGGTATGCTCTTATTATTATCCTACCATGATGAAGTAATGAATGGAACTCTTCGAATCAAACAAATATCAGACGGCTCAAATTGTATGGATTTAGCGGGAGCATGTAGTCAATAGTTTGGACCAAAAGACTATATATTTAATTTGTTTGTTCTCATTCAACACATAATTTTTGTATTTTATGCCAAAAATAGTAAAATTATTTGAAAAATTCAAAACTTACTTTTTAAATTTGTTATTTTTGGCACAAACGACAAAAAATATGTGATAGAGGAGTGTTCAACGAGTACAAATGACAGTGTTCAACTAACATTAAGCATCCTAGATAGTCGGATCATTCTTTGATACAATAAAAATATATGTGACGTGATATCATAAATTAATAATATATAACATGTGTAATTATATTAAATATAACTATCATTTATTAAGTAATTTTTTTGTAATATTTTAACACTCATGCAAAGATATTATGGGTAGCTCTTACCACCATTTTTGACTAGATACTCACTACAAACAATTGATCACCGTTTGATGAGAGTAGGAAGAAGAAGAAGAAGTTGAGCTACTATTGAAGAAAGAACTAAAATGAGCAATTAATGTAACATATTTTAAATTGAAGAATGGATGTTTCTATTTTGCATTAATATCGATGTTGAGTTTTTGTTGAGTAACGATCAACTCTCACGAGATAAATAGGATCTATATTAGATAAATTTTGACGATTGATTTATTGTTCATCACAAACAAATTTAACTCGGCATTAAATCCTGATATACTTCTATGTTATGTCTATTTATTTGCCTTTTAAATGTATGTGATTATATATATTGAAAGCTTATGATGAACGGAGTTTGTTCATTTTTACTTCCAATTTTCTTTTGTGGGAAAATGGAATAGAAAGATTTTTGTCTATGTTTGATGAGTAATGATATATTCATAAAAAAATAGTATAAAAATTAGGATAAATCATTAAAAGATAAATAATATTTAACTAAAAGATAAATAATTTTACTTATCTTTTAATGATTTTGTGTTAAATTTTATATCAAATTTTGTGAATGTATCATTTTTGTTGTTTGATTGTTGGTTATTTGGTTTTATATCTTGGTGTTAGTGATGGATATAAATTTTAATCTCTCACTATAAAAATTATACCATTTAGCGTCAAAATAAATCGACGCCAAAAACCATATTTTCGACGCAAAATAGTTTTAGCGTCGAAATAATCAGACGCCAAAAGTGGACGCTAAAATGTCGACGAGAATAATTTTTCGCGTCGAATTAAAAAATTGCGACGCTAAAGACTGTATTTGGTGTCCAATATTTTTCGACGCTAAATTAAATTTTCTGACGCTATAGGTTATATTGGGCGACGAAATAAGTCGACGCTAAAAGTCTATTTTGTTAAAAAAATTTATTTTTTTAAAAAATTATTAATTTACTTTTTTTTAGTCTAAAATAATTGATTTAATATTTAATTTAATTGAAAAAAATTTCTGATTAATAACAGAATTACGAAATATTATAATAATATTATATTCAATTTTTTTTTAGAAAAAAATATTATATTAAAACTATTTGTTCAAAATGTTTATATAAAACCAAATATAAAATTTATTGCTGCTGTGATGGGGGACGCTCGAGCCCGATGCACCCTGACTGATTGATGCCTCCAACATCTGAGGGAAAAACATCATTTGCTGTTGGAGATCCTCCATCCTCTTCTCGTGGTCCACCTTGACCTGTTTTAGCTCGTCCTTAGTCTGTTGTAGCTCGTCTCGGGTGGTGGCTAACTCGTCTCGAAGAGAGGCATTTTCCGAATTAACAGTACTGCGTGCAGATGACGTCGGTTTCTTACGAGTGCCAAGGCCAACGTTGTAAGCTATCTGATTCTTGAAAACCAATTGCGATAACTGCTCATCTGGTATCGGGTCGGACCCTGTCTCCTGAGTTTGATGTTGGAGTTCCATCATTTCGTTATGTTTCAAAAAATAAGTTAATATTAGAATTTGAGAAAAAAATTAACATATATAATATTAATTATTTTATTTTAAAAACTGAAACTTACATAGCAGCGTTCGGCTTCTTCATTTATCCATTTGTTCCTCTCATTGTAATGCGTCACACGGAAAAAATCTGGAAATGATTGCACATCACCTGTGCTACTCTGTTATAAACAAAGTAAATTCAATATTATTCCACATTAGTAAAAACAATGAACTGTTAAATTTTACGTTAGGATATATTTACCTCAGAATGTTCGGCACGATGTTTGATAAAAGGCTTCGAACCTCCACGGTGGTTAAAACGCAAGTGACTTCGATTTTCCGCATTTGCGTGACATTTATCCTGCATTTACCAACACTGTAAGTACCGAAAACAAAGACAATTATAAATTTTCGTTTATTTCAAAATTTACCTCGTGTTTTTTGTTAGACCAAAGCTCACATAAGAATGTCCAGTCTTGTTCCTCTATAAAATCAGGCTTGTGTTGTGGAGCATCTGAAGGTCCATGTTCGTCGAATATTGGTTTCAGGACTTTTGTCCTATAATCTTTATAACTTTTCCCCATATGGTAGTCAATATATTGTTGGACATTCACTTTGGTCAGATCGAAGTCGAACCACTCCTACATGAAAATTTGAGTAAATTGTTATTAAAAATAAAAATATAAAATAACAGACAATATCGAAAACTTACAAGTAGCGAAGGGAATAGCTGGTTCATTTTCGTCTCCCACAGTATCTTTCTCCAAGAAACGTAGTTTTGGGGAGCTTCATATCGAGCTGTAGCTCCTATGGCTGTATTAAACGCTAAATTATGTTGTCCGACTTGAGTGTGTCCATCATCTGATATCTCTATCCGGATACGGCCGTGAGCCTTAACGTACTTAGCCAACCTCAGGCCACGGGTGCGTCCTCGACCCTTCACTGTACTGGACTCACATGTGCTAGCAGAGAAATCACCAGGGCCAGTTGCCATTGCTGATGTAGATGGAGTCACGTTAGCCCGTTTGCGATTGCCCGGTGCCATCTGCAAAAACCCGTCGCATTAGCGTCATCAAATTGCTAAAACCAAGTTTGACTATAAATATTTCGAACTAAATGCCATAAAGAAAGAATAAGAAATTTGTCTAATGGATAATAAGAGCAAGCCCCATGCAGACAGTACGCATCCATGAATGAACCAATTAAACCCTCGGCAGGGAAAATCCAATTTTAGCTTTCAATTCAATCAATGTTGCAACGACAAATCACAAACGACGACACATCAACCAGCATCAATCTCCATGTTCTGGGCCCAGAACAGGGAGATTGATGCTGGTTCATAATCATTTACAACAATCATCATCATTCATCATTCATCAACAATCATCATCATCATCATTCATCAACAATCATCATCATCATTCATCAACAATCATCATCATCATCATCATCAATGATTCCACTCTATGAACAATCATCATCATCATGCAAATTCATCATCATCATCATCATACATCAACAATCATCATCATCATGCAAATTCATCATCATCAACAGCAATTAGATCATCAAAATTCATCGTCATCATCAACAACCATCATCATTGACCGGCGTAAACACACACGTATAACGCAAGCGCACGTATCGTTCAAGTAGTATAAAAATATCGATCCCACGAGGACTTAATATCAAAAATATTAATTTTATGAGGTCAAACGATTACTAGTATCTAACAGATTGTTTGATTGATTGATTTGAAATGGTGATGATTCTAAATTTAAAAGCAAGTAAATAAAATTGTCGAAAATATGTTTTAAGAAAATTCAATATTAAAAACTATCTAGGGTTGTGATTTCTTCCAATATCATTTTAAAGATGAAGTAGTTATCTTAAAGTTGGGTAATATATTGATTTATTAATCTGGAACACTAAATTATGTGTAAGCCTCTGTCGATGGTCAGACACAAATACCCAGTTTAACCCAATTGAACCATATGTCTATGTCAACCAAATTATCTGGATTCATTAAGTTTAAGTTCCAATTATGGCTACCCCCGCCCGACAGGTATATTCCTATCCTGTAAGGAAATCTATTAAAGGGTTATCTATCCTCAAGGAAGATCGTGGGCTATTGAGTCTAAGGCTGAAACCTAAAATCCCTATGTCTAGTTCATTTTAAGTTTACCAGTTCAATTTTATTAATGGCCAGTTAATGAAAAAAGCATTAAGTTTAAGACTCAATAAATAAATATTTATATTACACAAGCTATAATCTAACCCTTATACAACGGTGATATTGGATTTCATCACAACCTCAGATAACTGGCTTAGTTACGACACATATTTACAGGTGGTAAAAAAAACTTAAATAAAATAAAGACATAAAGTAAAATACTGAAAATGAAATACTGAAAAGTAAATGCTAAAAGTAAATGCTGAAATTAAATACTGAAATTAAATACTGAAAGTAATTGCTGAAAGTAAATTACTGAAAAGTAAATTGCTGAAAAGTAAATTGCTGAAAGTAAATTACTGAAAAGTAAAAACTGAAAATTAAAGAAAGAAAAGTACTGTGCGTAAAAGTAAATTGCGGAAAGTAAAAACTGAAAAGTAAAGAAAAGAAAATGCGAAAGCGAAAATTAATTACTAAAAGCTATAAATAAACAAACAAGATACAATCTTCTTAGTATTCTTAAGGAATTCCTTAGAAGAAAGTATGAATTTTACAAATGAAATGGCTTGGTATTTATAGGCAAAATTTTGCCACCATCAAATCATCAATCAATTCTCCACCAAATCCATTATAATTTCTCCACTAATTACCCCACCAAATCCATAATTGCTCCACTAATTGCTTATCTTGTTTGGTGGTGATTTGATAATTTTTATTAATTATTTATTAATTAATTTTTGCTTTGAAAATGATTGATAATGACTTTTAATAATTACACTCCACACACTTCTGGATGGTTCATCAATTTCGGTCATGAAATCTTCAGAATTCGAAAATATTTTCTCTTAAAAGTTGTAGATCGTTGAATCTTCTTTAATCTGGCACTTGAATCAGCTCAATCCGATATGAGTAAAAAGTTATGCCCAAAATATGACAGATGCGCAAAACTGGAATTTCCAAAACTGCACTTCGTCAAAACGCCCTTTCAAGTTTCCAATCTCCAAAATTAATATATCAAGTCCAATAATTGCCCTTATTTGATCCACATTTCATCCTAAATGATTTCATTGAGACCCGATATTATTTTATCTGCAAAATAAACTAAAAAACATCAAAACATTCATCAAACCCGAGAAACTAAACAAAATATTAAGTTAAAGGGGCGGTAAATATTGATATATTTTCCGCTCATCACACCCCCAAACTAACATTTTGCTAGTCCTCGAGCAAAACAACAAAATAAAATACAAGAAACAATTAGAATTAAACTAAGCCACTTTCGTAGGGATCACGGTTGCATTTAGCATATGCAACAAGCCTTTAAACCCCTAGGTGTCCCTAGTGGACGAGTTATAGTCTCGTGAGGGTTTACAGCAACGATACCCACAAATTTTACAAAAATAAAAGATAATAAAACTAATGCACACAAAAGCAAAAAGACAAGAGAAAAGAGAATAAAGAAGTTAGTGACTAATCAGGTGAAACTTCTACTCCAAGTTACTAGTTGTTTTGTTTTATTCTAAATTACTGAATAAGTAAATTCTCCGTTATATTTTTACCATTCATCATATACACAACCAACATAATATTAAACAACTCATTTTTTCCCACAACAGTCATAAGTGCAGTTGATAAGAGAGTAATATTTTTGTCCTAAAGTTCTATCAGATTTCACACCTTTTTGGAGCAATGGAATAACTTTTCTGATTTTTCTGATTTTTTTCTTTGATTTTTCTCTATTTTTTATTTATATACAATACCTTTCGTCTATGTAGCGAGCTTTGGGTCGGTGGCTCTCAAACCAGTTGGTTTTAGGGCACCAGGTGTTAAGACACCCCTACGGACTTAATTACCCAGACTTCAGATATAATATATTTTTGCAGCATCTTTGATCCATGTAGCGAGTGTTGGGCCAGTGACTCCCAAACCAGTTGGTTTTAGGGCACTGGGTGTTAAAACACCCTTACAGACTTAATAACTCGGATCTCGGACGTTTTTTTTTTTTTTTTTTTTTAAGATGTTTCTTCCAATTAAACTAGAGCACTGAATATTACAAACTTTTCAATTTTAGCTCATGTCTGTATGTTACCTATGTGATAATATCTGTCAACTGAGCATATGAAGATTCATTTTAGTCAATTTTATGGAGAATTACAAATTAAATAATTCAAAAGGAAATAAACAAAAATTAACTTGTTTCGAAATAGGTTTGAGATACGTCTCAGGAGTGGAAAATCCTTACTCAGCTACCTCTTACCAATTTCACCTTTTTAGTCAGAATAAAAAACACAAAAACGCAAAATATTTTTGTAATTTTTTTAAAAATTTTTCAATTTTTTTGTATTTTTCGAAAAATTTTGAACTAAAAATAAAAATAACATACAAACTAAAACAAGGTACTGATCAACTAATTCCCTCCCACAAACCTAAATGAGACATTGTCCCCAATGTCTTAACAGTAAAAGGAGAGTTAAGAAGGTCGTACCTGGTTAGCTGAAATCTACAGGAAATTAAAGGTTAAGATCCAGATTAATCCGACGCCTCTTACCACGATCGTCCTCGGACCAATTATCTTTGAAATGATAGGGTCAATTTGTGGTTCATAGCTATGAGTTGGTCTATTAGATCTGGAGCAGTTCTGGAAGTAAATAGAGTTCTTTTAAAGGTTTTGATATGAACCCATTCCTCCGTGCATCATCAAGAAACACACAAAGAAAATCATAAAATCCATCAACATTGTACAGCCCAATTGGTTTTGGTGTATGTTCAGGTTCGCCCAAGATAGTACAATAAAAATTTCTCCAATGTACCCAAGCCACCTGGCAAAGCGATAAAAGCATCAGCACGGTTAATCATTTCTACCAGTCGTTCAGACATACCTGACACGATCAGTTTCTCGCCGTTTGATGATCCAATAAGATTTGCCTCTGCCAAGGGTTTTGGAATGATTCCCAAAACATGACTGCCTCCTTCCTGTACAGCCCTTGAAACGATCCCCATAAGTCCAAGATTTCCTCCGCCATATACTAAGTGCATATTCCTTGCAGCTAAGACTCGACCCAATTCCTGTGCTGCTTCTATGTATTGTGGTTTAGTACCAACACTACTACCGCCAAAACACAGATGTTCTCAACTCGTCTTCTTGAAGTGGCTTCCATTTTTTATATGTATTCCTTTCTCAACTCTGGATGTATTCAAAAGTACAATAACGGGCTGAATTTATAGTTCCTGAAAAGGGTGAGTAAAAATAGCACAAGTATCTTCCAAAGGACGATTGTTAGCTAAACAACAAAAGAAATCGTGAAAGTCAAAAGGTCTTGATCCTGTCGGAGAAAATAAAAAAAAAAACAAAACAAAACACAATCACAATTATTAAGAAAAGACAAAGAGATATAATATTTACAAGAAAAGTAACGGCTTGAATGACGTCTATGCGTCAGGGACAAGCTTCCCATCCAATTTTCTTATAAATTGGCAAACAGGGTCTTTTTGAGTCAGATTCCCGAGACTTAACAGTTGTCTTTCCTTTTGGAATTGTGTATGTAATTTGCGAATAGCTATATGAACATATCCACTGGGATGCGTCTTAAGAGTCGAAGATATATCATCTAAAGACTCCTTACTCAAGCCATCCCTAATAAATTTAATTTTGTCTTCGCGATTATCAGACACCATTCCTAAAGAGCGACAACGAGTGTTGCAATTAAATCGTGCACATTTGAAACAAACACCATTTGCTCAGCTCTACGTTCTTTGCATATGTGCTTCTTCCACAACCAGGCAGATGTGAAATAAAAGAGTCAGAAGACTCACCTGCCAATCGGACTCGTGCTTCAATTACCCAACGAATATCATTAGGCACACCATGGATCGTCAGTAGACTCATCCGTTCCAAGCGAGCTTTGTAAACTTTCATCATAGATTTTTGAGGGAGAGAAGGAAATTGCTTGCGAAGATTTGCGAGAACTTCTTCCATATTGAAATGACTAAACCTGCAAAAATTAAACACACAAAAATAAAACACACCAAATCACAATATATACACAAATTGCATGGGTTGCCTCCCTGCTAGCGCTAAGTTTAAAGTCGTCAGCCAGACATGACTTCTCGAACGTTAAGCTGGATCTGAAAGTGTAACACTTTCTTTTTGTCGCTCAAATGATTCTCACAGTAGTGCTTGACACGCTTGTTTTAACCTTGAAAGTTTTGTTAGCGTCAGGATCATGTATCTCAACGGCTCTATTGGTAAAACTTTGGTGATCACAAAGGACCTGACCACCGTGATTTTGGCTTCCATGGGAAATTTTCACCTTGATTTGTTTAAAGTACCTTCTGCCCTGGTTCCAGTTGTATGCGCACTAACTTCTCATCATGTCTTTTCTTGCCCTTTTCTTTGTACAATTTGGCATCTTCAAAAGGCTGATTGTGAAATTCCTCCAATTCGTTGAGCTGGTGGAACTTTTTCTCTTCTGTTGCTTGTAGAGCAAGAATTAGCTCTTTCAGTGCAAAAGATGCTTTATCTTTAGGCTCCACAGGCAATTGACATGTTTTAAGTTGTCAGTAGAACTTTGCATTGCATTGAAGTTCTGAATGGTACTGTGTATCACATCGAGTCTGAAACATTCCTCATTATTTTCATCATCTGGGAAATTCATGGCCTTGAAAACATTGAATGTTACTTCTTGGTCCTGTACCCTCATGGTTAGTTCTCCTTTTTGTACATCAATAATGGCTCGACCTGTAGCCAAGAATGGTCTCCCAAGGATGATTGGCACGTCTGCGTCTTCCTCCATATCAAGGAACAATAAAATATGCTGGGAAAATGAATTTGTCAACCTTGACTAGCACATCCTCAACTACGCCTCTCGGAAATACAAGCGTTCTATCAGCAAGTTGCAGTGAGACTGAAGTTGGCATTGTTTCTCCAATCTGTAATTTCCTGAAAATAGAGAAAGGCATCAAGTTAACACTCGCACCTAAATCACACAAAGCCTTACCAAAGTTATGTTCTCCTATGACGCAAGGAACAATGAAACTGCCAGATCTTTCAACTTTGGGGGAAGTTTCCTCTGAATGATGGCACTGCATTCTTCTGTTAATGCTACTATCTCGTAATCTCCCAATCTCCGTTTTCGTGAAAGAATATCTTTCATGAATTTGGCATATGTGGGCATTTGTTCCATCGCTTCTGCAAATGGAATGTTGATATGCAGCTTTTGAAGATCTCCAGGAACCGAGAAAACTGCTGTCCAATTTGTTCTTCTGAAGACGTTGAGGAAAAGGTGGAGGTGGAGTGATATATTCTTTTTCCTTTGCTTCTTTTTCCTCCATATGTTGCTTTGTTTCTTTTGGAACTTCCTCAGCAGCTGTTTTGACTCCAACATCTTTGTTGATTTCAGTACCGCTTTTAACATGATGGCATGACATTGTTCCTTCCCCATGTTTCTTGGATTTGGCTCTGTGTTGCTAGGAAGGGTACCTGGCGGTCTGTAACTCTGAGCATTTGCCAGTTGTCCATTTGATTCTCCAGTGCTTTAATAGAAGTAGATTGACTTTGAATTAATGTTGCTTGGGATTGAAACATAGCATCGTATTTTGCTTCTTGCTTTTTGAACATCTCTGCAAACCATTCTTTCATTTCTGGTTCTTTTTCATGCTCCTGGCCTTTGTTCTGCTGGTGGAATCCAGGTGGTGGATAGTTTTGATGTTGGCCTGAATTGTTGCTCCATGCTAAATTAGGATGATTCCTCCACCCTGGGTTGTAGGTGTTGGAATATGGATTGTTCCCCTGTCTGTTGAAATTGTTGACATAATTCACCGTCTCTTCATGCTGAACTGGTTCTGGTGCTCCTTTATATGATGAACTTGTGGATCCACCATTAACCTTCATGTTAAGAGTTTCCAGATTTTTGCAAATCATATCCAGCTTGACATTCAGTGCTGTGTTGGCTCCAACTTCATAAATTCATGCAATTCTTTGGATCATGCTCCTTTCTGTTGGCCACAAAGAATTATTGTTGGCCATTTCTTCGATTAGGTCCCAGGCTTGATCTTCTCCTTTTGCCATCAAGGCTCCTCCAGCAGCAGCATCGATTGTGGTTCTCATTATTCCAGAAAGCCCATTATAGAATGTTTGGACTTGAAGCCATTTTGGAATCTCATGGTGAGGACATTTCCGGAGTAAATCTTTGTACCTTTCCCAAGCTTCGCAGAGGGATTCTGAATCTTGTTGTACAAAGGATGTGATGTCATTCCTCAGTTTTCCGGTTCTGGCTGGTGGAAAGTATTTTGCAAGAAATTTGGTGGCTAAAGTGTTCCAAGTTGTGATAGAACCTGCTGGTAGTGAATGTAGCCAAGCTTTAGCTCTGTCCTTCACGGAGTATGGAAAAACTCGCAGTCTCATTGCTTCTTCCGCTTCTCGGTTGTAATTAAAAGTGCCACAAACTTCAAGGAAGTTGCTGATGTGGGAATTAGGATCTTCAGTTGCATTCCCCCCGAATTGAACTGACTGCTGAATCATCTGAATGCATGTTTTGATGTCACACGCATTTGCTGGTAAGGGAGGAAGTACAATACAGGAAATGAGTCTGTCAACCACCGGAATGGTTCTGTCTCGAATGGGAATTGGTGGTGCAACGTTCCTTGGATCAGGTTCCATGTTGACTAAAGCTTCTTGGCCTTCTCGCCTTTCCTTTCTCAAATGTCTAATGGTTCTTTCAATTTCTGGGTCAAGCGGTCGGAGTTCAAAGCTTCTGGTTCGTCTCATGAAGTTTCTGAGAACCTGAAACACAAGAAAACAAAAACAATAAGTAAAAAGAAAATTAGATACAAGTAAAGGTATTAACCCCTAAACTAATAGTAGAAGATAAATAAGTCCCCGGCAACGGCGCCAAAAACTTGACCGGCGTAAACACACACGTATAACGCAAGCGCACGTATCGTTCAAGTAGTATAAAAATATCGATCCCACGAGGACTTAATATCAAAAATATTAATTTTATGAGGTTAAACGATTACTAGTATCTAACAGATTGTTTGATTGATTGATTTGAAATGGTGACGATTCTAAATTTAAAAGCAAGTAAATAAAATTGTCGAAATATGTTTTAAGAAAATTCAATATTAAAAACTATCTAGGGTTGTGATTTCTTCCAATATCATTTTAAAGATGAAGTAGTTATCTTAAGTTGGGTAATATATTGATTTATTAACCTGGAACACTAAATTATGTGTAAGCCTCTGTCGATGGTCAGACACAAATACCCAGTTTAACCCAATTGAACCATATGTCTATGTCAACCAAATTATCTGGATTCATTAAGTTTAAGTTCCAATTATGGCTACCCCCGCCCGACAGGTATATTCCTATCCTGTAAGGAAATCTATTAAGGGTTATCTATCCTCAAGGAAGAAGATGTGGGCTATTGAGTCTAAGGCTGAAACCTAAAATCCCTATGTCTAGTTCATTTTAAGTTTACCAGTTCAATTTTATTAATGGCCAGTTAATGAAAAAGCATTAAGTTTAAGACTCAATAAATAAATCTTTATATCACACAAGCTATAATCTAACCCTTATACAACGGTGATATTGGATTTCATCACAACCCCAGATAACTGGCTTAGTTACGACACATATTTACAGGTGGTAAAAAAAACTTAAATAAAATAAAAGACATAAAGTAAAATACTGAAAATGAAATACTGAAAAGTAAATGCTAAAAGTAAATGCTGAAATTAAATACTGAAAATTAAATACTGAAAGTAAATTGCTGAAAGTAAATTACTGAAAAGTAAATTGCTGAAAAGTAAATTGCTGAAAGTAAATTACTGAAAAGTAAAAACTGAAAATTAAAGAAAGAAAAGTACTGTGCGTAAAAGTAAATTGCGGAAAGTAAAAACTGAAAAGTAAAGAAAAGAAAATGCGAAAATTAATTACTAAAAGCTATAAATAAACAAACAAGATACAATCTTCTTAGTATTCTTAAGGAATTCCTTAGAAGAAAGTATGAATTTTACAAATGAAATGGCTTGGTATTTATAGGCAAAATTTTGCCACCATCAAATCATCAATCAATTTCTCCACCAAATCCATTATTAATTTCTCCACTAATTACTCCACCAAATCCATAATTGCTCCACTAATTGCTTATCTTGTTTGGTGGTGATTTGATAATTTTTATTAATTATTTATTAATTAATATTTTGCTTTGAAAATGATTGATAATGACTTTTAATAATTACACTCCACACACTTCTGGATGGTTCATCAATTTCGGTCATGAAATCTTCAGAATTCGAAAATATTTTCTCTTTCAAAGTTGTAGATCGTTGAATCTTCTTTAATCTGGCACTTGAATCAGCTCAATCCGATATCTGAGTAAAACGTTATGCCCAAAATATGACAGATGCGCAAAACTGGAATTTCCAAAACTGCACTTCGTCAAAACGCCCTTTCAAGTTTCCAATCTCCAAAATTAATATATCAAGTCCAATAATTGCCCTTATTTGATCCACATTTCATCCTAAATGATTTCATTGAGACCCGATATTATTTTATCTGCAAAATAAACTAAAACACATCAAAACATTCATCAAACCCGAGAAACTAAACAAAATATTAAGTTAAAGGGGCGGTAAATATTGATATATTTTCCGCTCATCAATCATCAAATTCATCATCATCATCAAATTAAAATCAACAAGTGAGACTTACCTGTAAATTCGTTGCTATAGAGTGTTGGAGCCGAGAATGCAGAAGAAGAAAGTGAGAGGGGATTGTAGGCACTGCATTTTTACACATAAGTCCCTATGATGAGTCTCATTTTGGAGACACTACCTTTTAAGTCACGGAGGTCACGGGAAACGGACATCGGAAGGGGAAATTCAGAATAAACAAGGTTCACTGTTTTCGTTAGTGCTGCGTTCGTGTTTACATTCGAAAGTCAAACAGATTGCGGGCGTTCGTGCCGCGTTCGAGGAAGCGTTCGAACGGTGTCGGTAATTCTGGTTTTGCTGCTAGCCTCACATCCAGCCCAATTAGCCCCCCAAAGCCCATAAAGCACATCCCAATTTAAATAAATAAATATTAATTAAAACATTAACTAAATAAGATAATAATTAAATTAATTAAATAAAACATATACCAAACATAAAATAAACAATTACCAACTTAAACTAAAATCATGCCTAAATTAAACAAATCACATACTAAATCAAAATATAATCATACCAAGTTAAAATCAATCAACCAATATATTATTCCTAACTTAAAATATTGTATTCCTAAACCAAGCCAATCAAATATTCAACCTTCCCTATCTAGCCAAGATTTGTCCCCCCCCCTCAATCTTTGACTTCCCTTAACCAAACCAAATCAAATCCCTCTTTAATTAGCCAAATCTCTTTCCTTGTCAAGCCCAACCCTTTTGCCTATAAAAAGAACCCTTCACCAACCTTCTCAACCCTAGTCCCTAGCTCATACACAACACACAAGAAAATTACAGGAAGAAGACACCCAAAAAACAGTAAGCAAAAGATAAAGAGGAAACGGCAGCGAAACCACAAGGAAACAATAGCAAAAGACGGAGAACGACGACTCAAAACGGTAAGACAACGAACGAGAACAGTGAACCGGGAGAGTTGCGGAGCATCCACCCTTCCGACGATCGTGTACCGTACATCCGAGAGGTGATTTAAAAGGTTAGACCTGAGGGTACCTTTTCATTAGTTTATATTCGTTTTTTTATTATTATTGAATTCTATTCGCATGAGAGTCGTTTATGGATGCATGTTGTGGCTTGAATGAAATGGAAGAGTGTCGTCTCTTGTGGTATATAGGATGGAAACCCAGACGTAAATTCCGTAGCCGAATCCGAATGGACGGTAGTGCGGTCTGTACTTGGGATACAACTTCACGTACCACTTGAGTAAACGACACCTTCTCTTGTTTTGTGTTGCTTTTATTTATTTATTTATTTTTCGTCACTTAAATTTTGCATGTTGCTAATTTATGCATGACTCAATCGAGCGCATGGGCTTAGTAAGTGGAATGAAAGATCCCATATGGGGATGGGTTAAAGCCCTTTACCACGATGTTTTGCCGCGCCGATTGACGTGTGTTCGGTTGGATGCAAGACACGTTCAATCGGACATACTTAGAATAATATGATTGTCTTTATGTTTGTATGCATGATGTGATGTGACGCGCATGGGCTTAGTATGTTGGTCTAAAGGTCCTCTCTTTGAGAGATCAAGAGCCCCAAAAGGCTACCTTTACGGCAGTACTTCGCCGCGCCCCTTTATTTTGTTGTTTATGTATTGCGTCCCATTTCATGCATCAGGTCTGTTCCCGTTCGAACGCGTTTACGAACGCAACTCGAACGCGCATGCGTTTTTTGCCTTATCATGCATCAGGTCTCATTTCCGTTCGAACGCGTTTACGAACGCCATACGAACGTGAGCATTCTATTTCATTTCCGTTCGAACGCGTTATCAAATGCCATACGAACGCGAGCATTCTGTTTCATTTCCGTTCGAACGCGTTATCAAACGCCATACGAACGCGAACCTTCTGTTTACCGTTCGAACGCGTTTACGAACGCTACACGAACGTACACACATTGAACTGAGTCTGTCTTATCATATTCATGCATAATTGCCTCTTGGTTGATCTTTCTTGTGTTATATAGCCAACCGTATTATTTGTATTCTGCATTTATCCATTCTATGTGTTCTTGGGATTGTATTCAAGCATGATTAGGCTGTTAGCATGTTATTTGGTTAATAGGTTCATGAGATAGTACTCAAGCATGATTATGTTGTTCTTAGTTTTCCATATCATAGGATTGAAATATGTTCATGAGATTGCCATGTGATGTTGCATGTTGTGATGAACTTGTTGATGTATGCATATGAATTTAGAAGCATGATATTTTTGGAAATAAATGTATTTAAGCCTGGTTAAATTATTACATAAATCCTTTTATTACAAGTGACATAAGTAAGGGACCATTCCGAACCCAACGGTTTGAGGTCTTCCCTTGCGAGGGGTGAGTGCGGCCTTAAATCTCATTTTCCCGGTTCACACCGGGTGGCGACTCCATTACTCTCGGTTTAGTCCCTCGTGGCTACTCCGTACTCCCGACCGGGCCGCGAGCCCGAGACAGCATTGCGTCGCCCCAGATTTTTTGTGTTCCCACAGTCTGGCGACTCCACTGGGGATAGAGAATCGGCCCAGAAATATTGTCTTGTGATGTTTGGATTTATGTTTTAATTGACCGTGTCTATAGTGGATAAAGTGAGGGTTTAATCAAAGGCATTTTGAGGCTAGGTAATGGTTTGGTGTCTTCCTTCATTCACTACCTTTCTAGAAGGAAAAGCTGTGAAGGCACCTAGATAGCCATCTACTCGTAGCCTATTGAGATGGACTAATTTGGATGACTCGTTGTTTATTCCTGACAACAAGCGATAAGAGCCTAAGAGGCTTGGGTATTTAAGTGAGCCTCGCTCTACCTTCCGTCTGGGGGATCTACAACGGGAAATCCATTTGACAGTCCGTCACACACCATAGCTCATTGGCACGTACCTTAGTGTATAAAAAAAGGCGCGCTCACTTGGTTGCTCGAACCCTTGAATGGGGAGACCTAGTTGTGGGCCATCCTTCGCCGGTGAGAGCCTTTGTCTATACTCTTACAAACCCACCTATAGACCGGGTTGGCTAAAGTAACAATTATTTCCTTGAATATGTGCTTGTGGACCATCCTCATTTGGGTGCAGTTGGACTATTGTCAGAAATGCGGGCTTGGTGGGCCATTTAAACTGGGGTAAGTTCGCACCTTATGACTATTAGGCCAAAAGCTTCTGAAATATTGATGGGCCACTTTGTAAAAATTATTATGTTATGTTTGCATCATCTTTCTTTTATGCTTGTGTTTGGGAACATCGTTGTTTGGATCCATTTGGACCATTTATCATGGGATATGGGCTTGTTGGGCCATTTAAACTGGGACAAGGACACATCTTATGACGATTGGGCCAAAAGGCTTCTAAATAACAATGGGCCATTTTATGATTGTGTTCGGAATATTATCATTTGGATTTAGTTGGGCTCTTTGCCATAAGACATGAACTTGTTGGGCCATTTAAACTGGGACGGGTTCACTCTTATGACAGTTGTCCCAAAAGCTTCTAAAATGATAATAGGCCGATTTGTTTGAGAATTTTATTTGATTTAATATATGTTATATACTTCTTATGCACATCATGCATACATATACCTTGTTGACATCCTCTGTGTCTTAAAAAAGACACCATAGATACCGTTTGGGTTAGAGAAGGAACCAGACTCACTAAAAGAACAAGTATGAGTGAATCCGATAATGAGGTGTCCCGTGTGGATCAGTTAGAGAATGGTCTCGCCAAGATCACTGAACAGTTGCAGGCTTTGACTACTGTTATGGCTGGTATAGCTGGGTCTCGTGCCGGGGTTAATTATGGAGATATGAGGCAAGAGGAATCTCCGAACAGATTGGGGGATGATACCCCCGCTTTTGATGATGATATGGCAGAGTATGCAGCGGGCAGGGTATCTGGGTCTCAGGCAGAATTTCAGAAACTTCGGGATCATGTTGAAACAGTTACCCGCAAAATGAGGGGTAAACATGAAGAGTTGTTAGATTATGAGGCAATGACCTTCGGAGAACAACTGCCAACTCAGTTTAAAATGCCGGACATGGCCAAGTTTAATGGGAACGGAGACCCGAGGGTCCATCTGCAGCAATATGTCTCAGTCATGAGTTCAATGGGCCTATCAGAGCGCCAAGTCCAAAAGATGTTTGGGATGTCACTCGAGGGGGCACCTGTGGTTTGGTATCATAGCCTTGAGAAGAAGGTTAAGGAAGATTGGAAGGAACTAGCTGATGCTTTTCTGAAGCAGTATGTTACAGACTTAGAAATTGACTTGTCACTCCGTGATTTGGAGAACACTAAGCAGAAGCCGAAAGAAAGCTTCAAGGAGTATGTAGACCGCTGGAGAAGCCAGCTTCTGAAAATGCAGACTCGGCCCTCTGAGAAGGACCAAATCAAAATGATCATCAAGGGCACCAAGCCCTCTATTTATAGTAAGCTGAGGAGGATGACTTCGATGATTTCTGATTTTCGACAGTTGAGGGAAACTGTCATGGATATTGAGGAAGAGGAGGCTGAAAACAGAAAGTCCTATGGCCAGAATAGGCGGACTTTTGGGGGGTATTCTGAGACTAAGCCCGCTACTGTCGAGGTTGCTGCTATCAGGAACCGGCAATTCTCCAACCTTGGTAGACCTTTGTCGAAGGTATTTGAAAAGTTACAGGGACAAGGAATCTTGAAACCCTTAGAAGGCAAGCCACTTCCGCACCCCCCACCACCACACATAAATGTGAACCTTTATTGTCACTTCCACCAGCTACATGGCCATGACACCGACAACTGCACCCGCCTCAGGCATGAAATTCAAGATCTCATAGATTCCCATAAAATACCCAACCCATGAAAAGAAGCCCTCAACCACCAAGCTTCTTACATGGATGACAGTGAAGAACCATAGGCCGAGGAAGAAGGCAGTGCTGCGGATGATGGAGATGTTCCTCCTAGTCTATTTGATCCAGTTTTTTTAATGACATTGATTTTGTTACTTGTTCGAACTCTTTTCCTCAACAATAATAAAGACGTTCATTTCGCTGAAACTCTTCTGCAATATGAGTATATTTGAGAAAATTATTCAACCTTGGTACTATGGAATCCAGTGATGAACACGGGGAACCTTCGCAATAAGCAAACAGAAAAGATAAGATAGACATTCAGAAATTGGGAAATAGAGGCAGTGAAACTATCAGACTTGGAAGGGAATTAGTTCACCGAGCCGATCAACATAGACAGATTGAAGCAATGGTTTGCCTGAGGAAAAGAAGACTAAGCAGTCACCAAGAGGATTGATGGAAGACCTAACCCGACGGGATAGGAACATGCATGCATGCATACACGTAACATATTCGCATCCTTTTTGTAATTGTTCTGTTTTGTAATAACAGGTTTCAAAGGAGAAAAAGAGAAAGCGTCAAATACAAGCCAACCAGAAGCAGTAACAGTACAATATCAGCAGTTTTCGAGAATGAATCGTAGAGGGTCGAGGCCCGAACCAGTATCAGTTTGGGATGAATCCCGAGGGCCGAGGCCCACATCAGTATCAGTGGGATGAATCCCGAGGGTCGAGGCCCACATCAGCGTCAGTCGAGGGTTGAGGCCCACATCAGCATCAATCTGGGGGCGAGACCCATGTCAGTAGCAGTTGGGGCCGAGGCCCACTTCAACATCAGTTTTGGGGATGAGTCCCAGGGTCGAGGCCCATATCAAACACAGTTTGGGAATGAGTCCCAGGGTCGAGGCCCACATTACATCAGTATCAGCATTGCCGGGTATGGCATTCTGGGGGCGAGGCCCATATTACATCAGATCAGTTCTGCCGAGAATGGCACTCCAAGAATGGAGATATAGTCCGGGAATGGGCAGTTCAAGAATGAACAAGTCGGAAATGACACTCCGAGAATGGAGATATAGTCCGGGAATGGGCAGTTCAAGAATGAACAAGTCGGAAATGACAGTCCGAGAATGGAGATATAGTCCGGGAATGGACAGTTCAAGAATGAACAAGCCGAGAATGGCAATCCAAGAATGGAGCAGAGTTCAAGAATGAACAAGTCGGAAATGACACTCCGAGAACAGAGATATGGTCCGGGAATGGACAGTTCAAGAATGAACAAGCCGGGAATGGCACTCCAAGAATAGAAGCACGGTTCGGGAATGAACCACCTCACAGTAACGGTTCGGGAATGAACCACCTTACAGTAACGGTTCGGGAATGGACCACCTTACAGTAACAGTTCGGGAATGAACACCTCACAGTGACGGTCCGGGAATGGACAAACCCACAGTAACGGTTCGGGAATGGACCACCTTACGGCAACAGTTCGGGAATGGACCACATCACAACACGGTTCGGGAATGAACCAGGGGTCGCAGCACCTCACCACCTAAATCAACTCAACACGTGGTAAGTCAAGTGGCAGCTGGCGAGCCATGTAAGTGAAAATGCATTGCATAAACTTTGATAGGATTGTCACTGTTGCATATTACACAAGTCCCATCAAAGTGGGGGCGACTGTAGGCACTGTATTTTTACACATAAGTCCCTATGATGAGTCTCATTTTGGAGACACTACCTTTTAAGTCACGGAGGTCACGGGAAACGGACATCGGAAGGGGAAATTCAGAATAAACAAGGTTCACTGTTTTCGTTAGTGCTGCGTTCGTGTTTGCGTTCGAACGTCAAACAGATTGAGGGCGTTCGTGCCGCGTTCGTAAAAACAATGAACTGTTAAATTTTACGTTAGGATATATTTACCTCAGAATGTTCGGCACGATGTTTGATAAAAGGCTTCGAACCTCCACGGTGGTTAAAACGCAAGTGACTTCGATTTTCCGCATTTGCGTGACATTTATCCTGCATTTACCAACACTGTAAGTACCGAAAACAAAGACAATTATAAATTTTCGTTTATTTCAAAATTTACCTCGTGTTTTTTGTTAGACCAAAGCTCACATAAGAATGTCCAGTCTTGTTCCTCTATAAAATCAGGCTTGTGTTGTGGAGCATCTGAAGGTCCATGTTCGTTGAATATTGGTTTCAGGACTTTTGTCCTATAATCTTTATAACTTTTCCCCATGTGGTAGTCAATATATTGTTGGACATTCACTTTGGTCAGATCGAAGTCGAACCACTCCTACATGAAAATTTGAGTAAATTGTTATTAAAAATAAAAATATTAAATAACAGACAATATCGAAAACTTACAAGTAGCGAAGGGAATAACTGGTTCATTTTCGTCTCCCACGGTATCTTTCTCCAAGAAACGTAGTTTTGGGGAGCTTCATATCGAGCTGTAGCTCCTATGGCTGTATTAAACGCTAAATTATGTTGTCCGACTTGAGTGTGTCCATCATCTGATATCTCTATCCGGATACGGCCGTGAGCCTTAACGTACTTAGCCAACCTCAGGCCACGGGTGCGTCCTCGACCCTTCACTGTACTGGACTCACCTGTGCTAGCAGAGAAATCACCAGGGCCAGTTGCCCTTGCTGATGTAGATGGAGTCACGTTAGCCCGTTTGCGATTGCCCGGTGCCATCTGCAAAAACCCGTCGCATTAGCGTCATCAAATTGCTAAAACCAAGTTTGACTATAAATATTTCGAACTAAATGCCATAAAGAAAGAATAAGAAATTTGTCTAATGGATAATAAGAGCAAGCCCATGCAGACAGTACGCATCCATGAATGAACCAATTAAACCCTCGGCAGGGAAAATCCAATTTTAGCTTTCAATTCAATCAATGTTGCAACGACAAATCGCAAACGACGACACATCAACCAGCATCAATCTCCATGTTCTGGGCCCAGAACAGGGAGATTGATGCTGGTTCATAATCATTTACAACAATCATCATCATTCATCATTCATCAACAATCATCATCATCATCATTCATCAACAATCATCATCATCATTCATCAACAATCATCATCATCATTCATCAACAATCATCATCATCATCATCAATGATTCCACTCTATGAACAATCATCATCATCATGCAAATTCATCATCATCATCATCATACATCAACAATCATCATCATCATGCAAATTCATCATCATCAACAGCAATTAGATCATCAAAATTCATCGTCATCATCAACAACCATCATCATCAAATTCATCATCATCATCAAATTAAAATCAACAAGTGAGACTTACCTGTAAATTCGTTGCTATAGAGTGTTGGAGCCGAGAATGCAGAAGAAGAAAGTGAGAGGGGATTGTAGGCACTGCATTTTTACACATAAGTCCCTATATTGAGTCTCATTTTGGAGACACTACCTTTTAAGTCACGGAGGTCACGGGAAACGGACATCGGAAGGGGAAATTCAGAATAAACAAGGTTCACTGTTTTCGTTAGTGCTGTGTTCGTGTTTACGTTCGAACGTCAAACAGATTGCGGGCGTTCGTGCCGCGTTCGAGGAAGCGTTCGAACGGTGTCGGTAATTCTGGTTTTGCTGCTAGCCTCACATCCAGCCCAATTAGCCCCCCAAAGCCCATAAAGCACATCCCAATTTAAATAAATAAATATTAATTAAAACATTAACTAAATAAGATAATAATTAAATTAATTAAATAAAACATATACCAAACATAAAATAAACAATTACCAACTTAACTAAAATCATGCCTAAATTAAACAAATCACATACTAAATCAAAATATAATCATACCAAGTTAAAATCAATCAACCAATATATTATTCCTAACTTAAAATATTGTATTCCTAAACCAAGCCAATCAAATATTCAACCTTCCCTATCTAGCCAAGATTTGTCCCCCCCCCCCCTCAATCTTTGACTTCCCTTAACCAAACCAAATCAAATCCTCTTTAATTAGCCAAATCCCTTTCCTTGTCAAGCCCAACCCTTTTGCCTATAAAAAGAACCCTTTATCAACCTTCTCAACCCTAGTCCCTAGTCCCTAGCTCATACACAACACACAAGAAAATTACAGGAAGAAGACACCCAAAAAACAGTAAGCAAAAGATAAAGAGGAAACGGCAGCGAAACCACAAGGAAACAATAGCAAAAGACGGAGAACGACGACTCAAAACAGTAAGACAACGAACGAGAACAGTGAACCAGTGAACCGGGAGAGTTGCGGAGCATCCACTATTCCGACGATCGTGTACCGTACATCCGAGATGTGATTTAAAAGGTTAGACCTGAGGGTACATTTTCATTAGTTTATATTCGTTTTTTTATTATTATTGAATTCTATTCGCATGAGAGTCGTTTATGGATGCATGTTGTGGCTTGAATGAAATGGAAGAGTGTCGTCTCTTGTGGTATATAGGATGGAAACCCAGACGTAAATTCCGTAGCCGAATCCGAATGGACGGTAGTGCGGTCTGTACTTGGGATACAACTCCACGTACCACTTGAGTAAACGGCACCTTCTCTTGTTTTGTGTTGCTTTTATTTATTTATTTATTTTTCATCACTTAAATTTTGCATGTTGCTTATTTATGCATGACTGAATCGAGCGCATGGGCTTAGTAAGTGGAATGAAAGATCCCCTATGGGGAGGGGTTAAAGCCCTTTACCACGATGCTTTGTCACGCCGATTGACGTGTGTTCGGTTGGATGCAAGACACGTTCAATCGGACATACTTAGAATAATATGATTGTCTTTATGTTTGTATGCATGATGTGATGTGATGCGCATGGGCTTAGTATGTTGGTATAAAGGTCCTCTCTTTGAGAGATCAAGAGCCCCAAAAGGCTACCTTTACGGCAGTACTTCGCCGCGCCCCTTTATTTTGTTGTTTATGTATTGCGTCCCATTTCATGCATCAGGTCTGTTCCCGTTCGAACGCGTTTACGAACGCAACTCGAACGCGCATGCGTTTTTTTTCCTTATCATGCATCAGGTCTCATTTCCGTTCGAACGCGTTTACGAATGCCATACGAACGTGAGCATTCTGTTTCATTTCCGTTCGAACGCGTTATCAAACGCCATACGAACGCGAGCATTCTGTTTCATTTCCGTTCGAACGCGTTATCAAACGCCATACGAACGCGAACCTTCTGTTTACCGTTCGAACGCGTTTACGAACGCTACACGAACGCACACACACTAAACTGAGTCTGTCTTATCATATTCATGCATAATTGCCTCTTGGTTGATCTTTCTTGTGTTATATAGCCAACCGTATTATTTGTATTCTGCATTTATCCATTCTATGTGTTCTTGGGATTGTATTCAAGCATGATTAGGCTGTTAGCATGTTATTTGGTTAATAGGTTCATGAGATAGTACTCAAGCATGATTATGTTGTTCTTAGTTTTCCATATCATAGGATTGAAATATGTTCATGAGATTGCCATGTGATGTTGCATGTTGTGATGAACTTGTTGATGTATGCATATGAATTTAGAAGCATGATATTTTTGGAAATAAATGTTATTTAAGCCTGGTTAAATTATTACATAAATCCTTTTATTACAAGTGACATAAGTAAGGGACCATTCCGAACCCAACGGTTTGAGGTCTTCCCTTGCGAGGGGTGAGTGCGGCCTTAAATCTCATTTTCCCGGTTCACACCGGGTGGCGACTCCATTACTCTCCGGTTTAGTCCCCCGTGGCTACTCCGTACTCCCGACCGGGCCGCGAGCCCGGGACAGCATGCGTCGCCCCAGATTTTCTGTGTTCCCACATGGATGATTTTTTCGTTTTAGCCGAGGAATTCAAGAAGATGACACTGGTTTTAGGGATTTAAACGACATTTAGCGTCGACTAATTCGACGCCAAAAGTAGGCGGTTTATTAAAAATTTAGGATTATTTTTCCGGGAAATTTAATTTTTTTAGTTAGCGTCGATTATTATTTCGCCGGAATCAATATACCGTGACTGAGAATGATACTGCTCACCGTGATAAATCCACGTACGGTAAGTTGGTGATATTCCTGGCATGTATAAATGATTATGAACTTCATCTAACCGCTTCTTTTTCCTATTCAAACAATTTGCACATGGACAATGAACACGACCTTTTGCATCAATGTGTTGCCTTGCGACTTCCATAAACTCATACAATCCATTACGATATTCAACACTCAATCTATCCAGAGAGCTCATCCAATTTCTATCCATTTCAGCAGAATACCTAAATATAATAATATAATTATTAGATATCATATTACAGTAATCAACATTACTAATTCATTAATACTTTATTTAAACATATATATATATATATATATATATATATATATATATTGGTTGATAAATTAAATAGTTGACAGAAAAATTCTATTTTGTTAATTAATATACTTACTCTACATATATGAATCATAAATCACTAACAAACAGCATATAAACAACATATATAATCATGAAAATTGAAAATAATAAAGAAATATGAAAGAAGATTTACCTTATCGGAAATTGATTACAATTTTATTGAATATTTTTAGGAGAGTTGTGAGGCTGTAGAGGAGAAATTCTCAGATTTCAGAGGATGAAAATGAAGAGAATGAGAGAAAAAACAGAGGAGGAGAAGGGTTGGTGGCATTCTGTATTTTAATCTATATTTAGCGTCGAAGCTGATTATTCGACGCTAATTGTTGTAGTTTTTAGTGTCGAAATAATAATTTCGACGCTAAATGTCGGACATTTAGCGTCGACATAAATTCAGACGCTAAAGATTCAAGGATTGTCGGTGGAAACTTCATAAACCTTTAGCGACGCTATATAGTCGACGCTAAATGTCTAGTTTTTAGCGTCGACACAGATTTTTGACGCTAAAAGTTTAATATTTGGCGCCAAAAATTATAGCAATAGTAAAATTATTTAGCGTCGAATATTATTCGACGCTATAGTCATAATTTTAGCATCGAAAACTGTTTTTGACGCCAAAAGTTGAATGTTTGGCGTCAAAATTTTTTTCCGTCACTAAAAATATGACAATTAGCGTCGAAAATGATAATCGACGCTAAAAGTTAGTTTTGGCGTCGAATATTATGTCGACGCTAAATGTTTGGACGCTAAAAGCCATAATTCTTGTAGTGTCTCTTTAAGGATTTTACAAAATAGAAACATATTTCAACTGGAACAACGGACATGGCTCTGGTGGTGATTAACTTATAATATAGATAACGTCATACATATTTCAACTGCATTAGCAGTAGATATTGTTGAAGCGGGGTTGGACAAATTTTTTATTTTTTTATTTTTTTTGTTTTTTTTGTTTTTTTTGTATATAGATGTCAAATAATTGATGGTTAAGGGTCTTAAATTTGTTGTATATTATAATATTATGATATTAAAGTTGATCTTTTTTTTTGGAATCGTTGGAAACTCCGCCGTCAAACTATCCATTTCGAGTTTAAGTGTAGCAGGTAAAATCCCCGATTATCTCATACTCTTACAAGAAATGCATTCTCTGGAATCGAATCCAGGACCTGAAGGTCAAATCCTGGCGCGCCTTTTGCTTTAGCACATTTGAACCTTAACTAAATACTCTAGGCCCAATAAGGTTGTCATACAAGTCGGCCCATATATAGACATTTCGAAATAATTGGCCCAATTATCTTGGAATGCAAACTTGTCTCAGTTGGAAAAGCCCAACAAGTTTACATCCCATAGTAAGAGGGTCAATCCACTTCAAATGGTTAGAGCCCAAACACATGCAATGGGGAGGTTTATTCCTAGGGAGAAACAACTATTGGCTCACATGTGGGCTCATTAGGGTCAAGCCTAGGCTCTCATTGGCGAAGGGTTGTCCATACGTAGGTCTCCCCACCCAAGGGTTCGAACGACCAATGAACACGCATTTTTATACCTCAAGGGTATGTGTCAACGAGTTATGGTATCATCACATTGCTATCCACCACCTTGGATGAAAGTGATTTCACGATATACAACACTATCAGGTTTGGAGGGTATGAAAAATGAATGAAGACATGATTGACTTCAGTCTTTCCATGGTATTATAAGGCATTTTTCCGGGACCAATTCTCTATCCCCAGTGGAGTCGCCATTTGTAGAAGCGTAGCATGGTTTACCGCTATACCTATGACATCAGCGACCACGACACTATTGAGCTCACAGCTTGTAGAGAGTACGGATTAGCCCATTGGGGACTAACTGGAGAATAAATGAGTCGCCACCCAGTATAAGACATTGTGAATGATTTAAGGCCGCACTACACCTCTCGCAAGGTCCTACCTTAAATTTGTTTGAGTTCGAAATAGTCCCTTACTTATACTAGTATAATATCCAGACTCAAATGATGATTTACATATAATACACAAATCACACAAGAATAATTTATATCGCATATAACCACACAATACATAATATTATAATCAAAGGAAGTACTTATCTTGCAGCGGCTAAAATGTAAAACAAAATTTATCGAGAAGCATGCTTCACGGGCCTGGACTCGTAGAATCCTAACCGGATTTTATCATATGGTTGGCTGGATTTTAACAGATATCTAACCGGACTTGCAGAAATTCAGGCTGGAGTTCGCTACGTAACCAGAAATACAAGCTCATGCATACCGAATAATTATGGATTTGACATCAAAATGATGAGGCAATAAATAAAGAAGACAATCAGACATTAGTAATGTTAACAATTCATGGAAATCAAGAAGCATGAGCATAATTATGGTGAAAATAGAAATAGAATTGGGCGCATCGGTTTCGTGATGGTATGTGGAATTGTGTCCCGAGTGTAAACCATGTTACCGTCCATTCGGATTCGGCTATGGGATCTACGTCCAAGTTTTATCCTATATACCACCAGAAATTGAAGGCCGACTGTAGCCATTCATGTGGCCAGACTTCCTGTAGGACAAATGCATGTCTGACCGGATATGCGGCATCAGCAAAACACTATATTTTAGATGCTCAGTGTAAGTTTTAGGGGCACTCAGGTCGTACCTCAAGTGTTACTCGCCTCTGAAAACACTGTCGAAGGTTTAATCTATTGCTTTGATCTATTGCTAGAAAGAATTCACAGGGTTGTTACGTGTTTTGGGGTTTGGTCTGGTTTACTGAGTGATTGGTGTAGCTTCTTTTGGTTTTGCTTTTAATTATCCTTCTTTGTTTGCTATGTGCATGCCTTTCTTATGAATTCAAAACAAAAACCTCTAAAAAAATAACTCCCCAAAAGTAAAGAACATATGTTCTTTTTATAGTGATAGGGTTATGGTTATTAGGGAAAATGTCATTTTGATAAGGAAAATCATTATTACGGAAAGAATTTATATAGAAACTAGTTAAGAATGAAAGTTCGTATTTATAGAAACCAGTTAAAAGGGAAAAAAGGAGAAAGAAGATTGAGTCGTTCTGCTATTCTAGAAACACGATAAATATTCGGCCAGACTTTAAAGGTATCCGGCCCGACATAAAGGTTTATACCAGGTCGAATATAGATGATGTTCGGTTAGAACTCTGGCTCTGGGTTTTTTGGATTTTCTTCATTTCCAGCATTATACCTTATAACGTCCCTAAAATCTTCAGATGTGTCCTCATAAGAGACTCATCATCGGCTGTAAAAATACAATATCTACACACTCAAGCGGCATAGTGGAAACATATCATATTCCATCAAATCGAGAATCAACTCATATCTCATAAATCAAACTTGTCCAAAATCATTATAATCAAAGCACTTTACGGAAAATAAAAAAGAACATAAAACAAAAGTATCAAAATAAATAAAAAAACAGAAGTATCCACTCACAGATTTTGGATGTCTTCGATAAGGCTCTACAGTGTTGACGTCATTTGCATTTCCCGACACTGATCTAAAATCAATTAATTTCATTATAACGAGTTACACAAAATATTTTTCGTATAACAAATAAAATATGCAATGCATTAGCAATCATCCTTGTGGGAATATTAAGATATAAAATTTCAAAATATGCAACAAAACTAAAAAGTTCACTATGGATCGACCAAATTTGAAAATTCGCTACGCTCTACAAAAGGCTAATCAAAGATTAATTTTTTTTATGGTGGGATCCCCTATGTGTTTTGTTTACGTGAGTTTTTACGGATCTCAATTCCGATCAGTAAAACTCATATTATAACTAGTTTATTACACACTGTTCAGAAGCAAAACTGAATCAAGTCTTTATGGAGGGAAGTCAAGTTCCATAATTCACCATAAGTTCATCCTTCATTGGTAAATTCTCAATTTTGATATGTTAGTCCTTAATTAGTCTAGTTTCAGTAGAATTTTACGGTTTATAAATCGAAGACCTAGACGTTAAGTTATAATCGAAATACCAAAACCTGTTTAGTTTGCTCGAAAATTGCACTCACTACCTGACTTCATTGCCATATGTAAATCATTCAATTCAGTCATAACTCCCATGCATTTCAATATAACAATAACACATTATTATGCATAAAACACATCAAAAGCTCATTCCGTTTACTGCCAAAAATCGGCCCCACTTAAACAAATTACAATGTTCATGCATTCTAAAGCTAAAATCCATCTTCTTCACCATTAGCATCAACAAATCCTCCATAGCCGAAACTAGTCACTAACACCCAATCCCCATAATTTGAAATTTAGTCACAAGTAGCCATTTAACCCCTTCAACCTTGCATAGATTAAGTACCAAACATGATACATTATTAATAACTCATTAAGTAAATTTTCTTTTTTTCAAAATTTATTCCCCACCAAAGTGGCTGAATCTGCCTCCACACCATCCTATACAATTTTCCTTCATCAAACCACACAAACAACCCAACTTACCCAGAAACAACCCTCAATTATCATAAGAATAATCAATTTGTTCCAAGGGGTGCAGCCCAACGGTTTGAGTTTGAGATCTTGTCTTTGTTGAAATTTCTCTAATTATAGTGTTTGGATGGAGGAGAGACATGTCCCTTGGATGGTACCCCAAGGAGACATGTCCTCCCATTTAGAAGAAAACTTCAAATGGTGCATGGTAAGAGGTATAGCCCTTGGGACGGTTACACCACAAACCAAAGGGTGCCCTTAAGGCACCCTTCTATGTCTATTTAAAGAGATTTGAAGGTTCATTCTATGGATCCAGTTGATGGAAAAAGTCTTGTATTTCACTATTTTCTTTTTTTTAGTAAAGAGTGAGTTCCCTCTATTTTTAAGTTCGAGATCTTGTTAAGGAGTACCCATTGAACAAGAGGAATCCGAGTTATCCTGAGAGAACATTAGCCACAAAATTCGTAGAGCACTGAGACAAGGCTGATAAGTTCTTAAGGACAGAGACTCTTCTCGACCTGGACTGTTGCATTCATCATTTTTCAGGTTTTCTTCACGTTAAAAATTTTTAGGGTTCTTTCATGTGAAAGTAGATCTACTTTTGAATTCTGTGTTTCGATTGTTTAAAGCATGCTTGTTTTATGTTTAATGACACTAAACCACCAACAATCTTAAGAATTTATCATTTAGTGTTGTTAGATAGTAATCCGCATGCTTAGATAAGAAAATTTTCTGGAAAAATAAAGTATGTGTATGAAAAATACGCAGGGCGTTCGAACGCCCGACGAACGCAAATGCTAAAATCTAAAATTTCGTAAGAACGTTCGAACGCGTCTTCAAACGCAACTCGAACGCAAGCCTTTTGCCTGAGAACGTTCGAACGCGTCTCCAAACGCAAATCAAACGCAAACCATCTGACTTAAAATGTTCGAACGCGTCCTAAACGCAACACGAACGTAAACTCTCTGGAATAGTCTGTTCGAACGTTAACTCTCTGGAACACTTCGTTCAAACACGTTCTCGAACGCTACATGAACGTGAACTATCTGGAACACTTCGTTCGAACGCGTTCTCGAACGCAATACGAACGTACACACACTGGACAGTCTCGTTCGAACGTAGATACGAACACGACACTAACGAATTAGTCCTGGAATAGTTTATAAACTGAAAAGACTTAGTTTAATTTAAGTATTCATAATATTAACTTACTAAATCATATACTGAATCACAATAATCTTAGTAGTATAGATATAAGTTATTATTAGGGTGTTCAATTATCACAAGCATACACATAGTGATAAAGTTGAAAAATAATTGTGTGTTGCATAATTGGTTGAGAATTTAAAGTGTAATCATACACAAGTAATTCCATTCAATCTTGATTGACACATACACATATATCTACACATATCGAATATTGTATTGTAAATCATAAGTGTAATACTGAGTTTGAATTGCTAAGAGATCCTATTGAAGAAGTGTTTAAAGGATATTCTGTCAAAAAGGCGATAAGAGCCTAAGTGGTCAGGGATTTAAGTGGTTACTCCGGAGACCCCTCGTCATCTGGGAATATTCCTTTATTTACTTTTCATAAGAATCTTTAGTCGAAATTCAATGACTTGTGTTTATTGGAACCACCATCCAATAGAACAACGAGTGGATACTTGGTATATCACTTGAACAAGATCATTTGTTGATCGTTGTGCAAATTATCTTTTGTAGACTAATTGAAACAAGATCATTTTTTGATCGTTGTGCAAATTATCTTTTGTAGACTAATTGACCCCTGTTGGTTTTCCAGTTACATATGGCTAGCGGAAACATCAAGTCTCTCATTGAGAAAAATTGAAAAAGTTTGGTGGGGCAAACTTTAAACAGTGGCAGAGCAAAATATTATTCTACCTGACAACTTTGCAGTTGGCTAAATACCTCAAAGACCCTCCGGATCCTGTGGAGGGTGAATCAGAAATAGCCAAACAACTGCGGGAAGAGACATGGTCGTCTGGCGACTTCTTGTGCAAGAACTACCTTTTGGGTGGACTTGACAATACCATGTACAATGTGTACCAAGACATGGTTTCTGCGAAGGTTCTCATGGAATCTCTCGACAATAAATACAAAGCCAAGGATGCCGGACAAAAGAAATTTATCGTGGGTAGGTTCCTGGACTACAAAATGGTAGATTCAAGAACGGTAATGTCTCAGTTGGGTGAACTGCAGTTGATCATTCATGAAATACTAGATAAAAGGTATGAAACTATGTGAGACGTTTCAGGTTGCCACTATTATTGAAAAGTTTCCTCCATCATGGAAGGACTTCAGGAGCTATCTGAAACACAAGAAGAAGCAGATGAGCCTTGAAGGCCTTAAAGTTCGATTGAGAATCGAGGAGGACAACAAGATGTCCGAGAAGGCCAGCTACAAGACTTTGGAGTCTAAGGCTAACATCGTCGAGGATGTAAATGGTAGCAAAAAGAGAAAGAACAGTTGAGCTGATTCTTCCCAAGCTTACAAGAAGTTCAAGGGAAAATGCTACAACTGTGGGAAAAACGGTCACATGGCAAAAGACTGCAGAAACAAGAAGTCTCAGGACAAAGGCAAGAAATATGAGGCCCATGTCGCTGAAGATGAGCAGTTAACTGATGAGATTTCAGAAATGAATCTCAGCAGTGGTAACTGAAGCCAACTTGGTTGGGAATCCGAGAGAATGGTGGGTAGACACTGGGGCTACTCGTCATATCTGTGCTGATAGCAAGATGTTTTCCTCGTATCAGAAGGTCGATGGTATCGATCATCTGACAATGGGAAACTCGTCTACCTCTAGAGTGGTTGGACAAGGCACAGTGGTTCTGACGATGACATCTGGAAATGAGCTTACATTGAAGAATGTTTTGCATGTTCCAGATGTTCGGAAGAACTTGGTCTTGGGCTCTCTCCTTAGCAAGAATGGCTTTAAGCTTGTATTTGTTTCTGACAAGTTTGTATTGACCAAAAGTGATGTCTTTGTAGGAAAATGATACCTCACTGATGGCCTTTTCAAATTCAATGTAATGAATGTCAATCGATACAGTGCTAATAATAAAGCTACGACTTACGCTTATATTATTGAGTCATAAAATGTATGGCATGAGAGGTTAGGAAATGTTAATTAATTAACATGGACCTTATACCTAAATTTACAATTGATAGCCAACATAAGTGTGAGGCATGTGTTGAAGCAAAAATACGTAGAACATCATTCCATAGAACGAAGTTTTGAACCCTTGGAACTTGTACACACTGATGTGTGTGATATGAATATTGTGCAAACAAGAGGCGGTAAAAAGTAGTTTGTCACTTTTATCGATGATAGCACAAAACTCTGTTATTTGTATTTGCTGAGGAGCAAATATGAAGCTATTGAGAGCTCCGTACACTATAAGAACGAAGTTGAAAATCAACTTGGCAAGAAAATCAAGAGAATCATGAGTGATAGATGTGGTGAATATGTTCCGTTCATGGAATTATTCACGAAACCACTGCTCCTTATTCGCCTCAATAAAACGGGATTGTTGAGCGCAAAAACCGAACATTGAAGGAAATGATGAATGTCATGTTGACAAGTTCTGTTTTACCTCATAACTTGTGGGGGGAGCCTTGCTTTCCGCGAACTACGTTCTGAACAAGCTTCCTCACAGAAGATTGGACAAGACACCATATGAGTTGTGGAAAGGTTATGTATCTTCCTACAAATATATGAAAATATGGGGGTGTCTTGCCAAAGTAATGGTTCTTAAACCTAAGAAGGTTAGAATATGACCCAAAACTGTTGATTGTATATTCATCGGATATGCTCGCAACAGTAGTGCGTATCGATTCTTGGTACACAAGTATGTGATTCATGAAATCAATCCGAATGTGATAATTGAGTCGAGAAATGTGAATTTTTATTTGAATAGACATTTCTTTGTAAGAAAGACAAAGAAGAGAGTCTCTCAAAAGATCTATTGATATCGTCAAGGACAGTGATCGGGCTGACCAAGAGTCAGATCAACATGGAAATGTTGAGGCAAATGAACCTAGACGTAGCAAGAGAGCTAGAACGTCAAAGTCATTTGGTCCCGATTTTCTGACATACTTGTTAGAAAATGAGCCTCAAAGCTTTAAAGAAGCGATGTCTTCTCCGGAAGCACCTTTGTGGAAAGAGGCTATCAACAGTGAGATTGATTCAATCCTACAAAACCATACTTGGGAGTTGGTTGATCTTCCTCCAGGTTGTAAGCCATTGGGCTACAAATGGATATTCAAACGGAAGATGAAACCGGATGGATCAATAGATAAGTACAAGGCAAAGTTTGTCATAAAAGGTTATAGACAAAAAGAATGCCTTGATTACTTTGACACCTATTCACCAGTGACTCGTATCACATCAATAAGAATGCTCATAGCTTAGCAGCTATATTTGGTCTTGAAATACATCAAATGGATGTAAATACGACATTCTTGAATGATGAATTGGATGATGAGATTTACATGGAACAACCAGAAGGGTTTAATATTCCTCGATAAGAACAGAAGGTGTGTAAACTTGTAAAATCTTTGTACGGATTAAATCAAGCACCTAAACAATGGCATGAGAAATTTGACAAAGAGATGTTGTCAAGTGGGTTTAAAACCAATGAGTGTGATAAGTGTGTGTACACCAAATCAACTCAAAAATGATATGTCATTGTATGTCTCTATGTAGACGATATGTTGATAATTGGTAATAATCATGAAATGGTTCAGTCTACCAAGAAAGTGTTATCCAGCAAATTTGATATGAAAGATTTGGGAGTAGCTAACCTAACTTTTCATCTATCAAAGAATATTGGCTCAAACGTATCGCAATTAGAGTATTCGAGGATCATCGGAAGTCTGATGTATCTCACGAATTGCACACGACCTGATATCGCTCAAGTTGTGAACAAGCTTAGGAGATATACTAGCAATCCATGACATAACCACTGGAAAGCCATAGTAAAAGTTTTGAGGTATGAGAAACTTCAAAATATGGGCTACATTACGAGAGATATCCTGCTGTTCTAGAAGGATACAATGATGCTAACTGGATATCTGATACAGTGGATTCCAAATCTACGAGTGGATTTGTTTTCACACTTGGTAATGCAGCTGTGTCATGGAAATCCTCGAGTCAAACATGTATTGTCCGGTCTACTATGGAATCAGAGTTCATAGCATTAGACAAAATATCGGACGAAGCAGAATGGCTTAGAAACTTCCTGGAGGATATTCCTAGTTGGCCCAAACCGGTGTCAGCGATAAGCATATATTGTGACAGCCAATCGGCTATTGGGATAGCCCAAAATACAATGTATAATGGTAAGTCTCGACACATACGTCAGAGACATAATACCATACGTCAACTGCTCTCAAGTGGCATAATATCGATCGATTATGTTAAGTCGAAGGAAAACCTAGCGGATCTACTAACTAAAGGTTTACCTAGAGAGCAAGTTGAGAAGTCATCGAAGGGAATGGGCTTGAAGCCTATAAATTAAGAATTGTCACTGTGGAAACCCAACCTAGCTGACTGGAGATCCTAAGATCTAGGTTCAAAAGGGACAACATAAATTTTTTACAATTCAAAACAAGCACTGGAGAGTTTTTTACTCTTTCCCATTCTGATAATGACGCAGAGTGCTGTCTGTCAAGGTTATGATAAACTAAAGCTTTTAATGATCACTATATTAGGAGATGAGTCCTAATGGGGGTAAAGTCATATTACCTCTTCATTGTAGATCACCTATTTCAAGTAAGAAGTGAGGTCGCTTCCATGAGATTTTTCAGGCTGATTTGCCTAAAGTGCTTGATGAATCCAGGACCGATGTTCAGGGCCGAAATAAACACAACCGTAGAACGGGAAAATGGTTGAAGTAAAGCTATGTGTTGGCAATTATCTTGGTTTACACCAACGACAGAACAGTTCAAGACTATGGGTCACTGGTTTGCCAAGTAAATTCGATTGTCATTCACTAGGATAGGTTCAAGGCGAAAGCTACCTATTTCGATGCAGCTTTAGTTCACGGAAACTCTCTCTAGTGTCTGCATGTATATTTAGAGAATTGTAAGGGATTGTTGAATTCTCTAATTATAGTTTTGGATGGAGGAGTGACATGTCCCTTGCATGGTACCCCAAGGGGACATGTCCTCCCATTTAGAAGAAAACTCCAAATGGTGCATGGTAAGGGGTATAACCTTTGGGAGGGTTACACCCCAAACCAAAGGGTGCCCTTAAGGCACCCTTCCATGTCTATTTTAAGGGCTTTGGAGGTTCATTATATGGACCCAGTTGATGGAAAAAGTCTTGTGTTTCACTATTTTAGTTTTTTTAGTAAAGAGAGAGTTCCCTCCATTTCCAAGTTCGAGATCTTGTTAAGGAGTGTCTCTTAAACAAGAGGAATCCGGGTTATCCTGGGAGAACATTAGCCACAAAATATGTAGAGTACTGAGACGGGGCTGATAAGTTCATAAGGACAGAGAATCTTCTCGACCTGGACTGTTGCATTCGTCGTTTTTCCAGGTTTTCTTCACTTTAAAAAGTTTTAGGGTTCTTTCATGTGAAAGTAGATCTACTTTTGAATTCTGTGTTTCGATTGTTTAAAGCATGCTTGTTTTATGTTTAATGACACTAAACCACCAACAGTCTTCAAGGTCCCAAGTTCAAATGTTGGGTAGAACCCTTATAAGAGCCTGAGACAGCACCTATTTACCCACGCATCAATTGAATGACGTGAGATTTCCCGATATTCCAAAAAAAAAAAGAGAATAATCAATTTCCAAAATACATACATAACTTGACACATAGTTCATCAAACCCATCTTTATAAGATAACAAAATGAGGCATAATTCACAAACTTAAATGCAATAACTTTGTCAACTAATCAAGAGAAACAAATAAGCAAGGACTATTACCTTTCAAGCTGAATTTCGAAATCCCCATTACAGAGCAACCTTCGGCCAGGGAAGAAGAAGAAGATGAAGCTTCATTTTTTTGCTCTCCAATAACAAATTAAGCACAAGCACCTAGTTAGGGGTTTAGAGAAACGAAAATGGTGATTTAGTAAGATCTGGTGTCCTCCTCACACTTTGGCTCAAAAGATCAGCCCTTAAAGAGATTTTAAAGATATTACACAAACAATACAAGGAAATGCATCTAGTGTTTGAGTTTTCACACCCCTAAACTTCATAAATATTGAGAGATTGACTATACGGTCGAAAATACTCCAGTATAAGTAGCAATTCACTACAAGAAGGAAGAAGAAGAAGATGAGGGTTTTAAAGGATTTTTAGTGTCATCAGAAATAATCGACGTTAAATGTAATACATTTAGCATCACCAACTTCATAGGCAACGCTAAAATATAAATATACAGCATCACTAACTAAGTTCGACGCTAAATGTTGACGATTATTCATATTTAACGTCGATAATTAGGTGTCGATACTAAATGTCTTAATTTTTTTACGTCGAAAATACGTTGGTGACGCTAAATGTTGTACTTTTAGCGTCTCTTTTCCTGTCGATGCAAGATGTTATTACTTTTAATGTCTTTTAATTTTGGCAACGCTAAATTATATATTTAGTGACGATTAACTTGGTGACGCTAAATCTTTGGACAATAAAAATCTTATTTCTTGTAATAATGGATTTTACTAATAACTCTGGACAAACTTGATCTTACGGCTATCTTGCGACAAGTGCAGGTGACTTGCGACAAGTACGGCTTGAGCCTGTTACACTAAGCTTGAAATAGGAGTGGACTGAGATTTTTTAAGTAAATTTTGGGGTTAAATCAGCATTATTGATTCTCCACTGTTCCATTAATTTATTTTTTATATAAATATTATATTTTAATATAGGCTTATAATATGTTGGGTTTTGTCTAGATAGCTAACAACGAGCAACTCTTATATTTAAACTTTAAATAAATCAAATTTGTCGTCAAATAATCAAATTAAACAAAAAAAAAATCCGATACATAGATTTTTTGATATTATTATATTCTATTCGAAATTATTATTTCATTAAGTCCATTAAAATCTAAACATCTTTTTATAATTTCTTTTAACTTAGATATTTTATAACTTCGCTTGACATATGTCAATATCATTTATTCTAATTTTTTCATCAAACACTTAGAAGTCTATATTTGGACATGCTCAAACCATCTTAATCATGTTTTTTTTTTATCTTCTCTCAATCGATACTACACTCATTTTCTCTCTAATTTTTTCAATTCTAACTCATCTCTCATAATCCACTCACATATCCATCTAACCATTTTATTTCAACTATCCTCATTTTTAAACATATTGATATTTTATTATTCTATAAAGTAATTTGAAAAAGAAAATATGCATACAGTCTAAGAAATAAGGTTTGAGAATTAAAAGTTTTTTTTTTTAAATAATATTAACAACCAATCTCTTACATGTTTTTGTTCAATTAAAAGATCAAATCAAGAGAGAATATCCTAATCTATGTAGACAACTTTGCAAATTGTCGGATTTGTTGTAAGTTTTGATTACATCTCGTAAAGTAAGTCCTCGAGAATACATCTTTATATACCATGTCACGGGTATAAATTTTAGAACTATATTTGTTCTGAAAATAGAGATTACAATAAATAAAATACATACACGGCTCAATATCATTACATGATTAGTGATGAGTGGTATTTCTATCACTATTTCCCACTCATTTAACCTAATATTTTGTATAATTTCTTGAGTTTTGTGAATATTTTGATGTGTTTTGTGTTATTTTGTAGATAAATAAAGTTTCAGGACATTCTGGAGGTGATTTGGACAAAAACAGTGAAAATTGGAAAAATGGCATTTCGGTAATTTTGGGCGTCGCGACGCCGGGTCAACGGGTCAGATTTGAGAAGTTTGAATTTGCTAACGTGCGTCGTGCCACGTGTCACCATCACAGCCGATCTGCTAACGTGCGCCGTGCCACGTGTCATCATCCTACGGTGCCGACAATTACTATTTCCACGTGTGCCACGTGTCATCCTACGTGTCGCCACGTCATCCGGTCAACGAGTCAACTCTGCCATGCGTCTTGCCACATCATCATCCACGTCAGCAGGTCAAACGAGTCAACATGCCACGTCAGCATCAGCCAATCACAGCTTGACACGTGTCGCAATCCTACGGTGCCGACAACTGATCTCAGCCACGTCAGCGCCACATCAACATAATAATTGAGCTCTTAGCTGCCTCGCCACATGTCGCCTTATCTTCTTATCCGAATGGCCACGTGTCAAACCAGAGCATGCCACGTCGACTGCAGCTGGCGTAGCGACGCCAAAGGTCTTGGCATCGCGACGCTGGAACCCCACCGAGGCCTTTAAATTCAGCTCGAAATTTCAGTTTTAGTTACACCATTCTATCACATTTCTTTGATGTAAATAGATAGTCTTCTCTCTCTAAGTTTCTTTTAATTTTAGTTTTGTAATTAATTTTAATTACGTTCTGTAATAATAGTAATTTACTTTTTACTTTTTACAGTTTTTACTATTCACCATGAGGAGGTAACTTCCCCAGCTAGGGTGAAAGGTAATTCTTTTACTATTGCTATTTAGATTAATCTCCCTTAAAAATAATATATTCACTATTTAAAATTTGACTTAAAAAGGAACTGCTATATTAGTCGGTTGGTAATTTAATTTTAATCTGGTTTAAACCTGACTAATCAAGGATACCGCCAGATTGGTCGGTTGGTAATTTAATTGTGGTTCCGCCTTTATGGCTGGTTTATTTTGATTCCACCTTTATGGCTGGATTATGGACAAATATTACCGCCTTAATGGCTGGTTGGACTTAATTTGACTTAATCAGGATACCGCCAGATTGGTCGGTTGGTAATATTATCACAAGTTTATATATTATTTTATGGGAGATATCTAAATAGTAAATAGTAGAAGTTAATTCCTTTTACCTTAGCATTTTATTTTATTTTCACCTTTCAGTATTTACTTTAACGCATTTACTTTTCAGTATTTTTATTTTATGTCTTTTATTTTACCAACCCTAGCTATGTGTCATAACTAAGCTAGTTATCTAGGGTTGTGATGAATTCTAATATCACCGGTTTATAAGGGGTTAGATTTTAGTTTGGGTAATATACAGATTTATTTATTGAGTCTTAATCTTAATGCTTTTTAATTAACTGGCCATTAATAAAATTGATTAGGTAAACTTAAAATGAACTAGACATATAGATTTTAAGTTTAAGACCTCAGACTCAATAGCCTACGATCTTCCTTGAGGATAGATAACCCTTTAATAGATTTCCTTACAGGATAGGAATATACCTGTCGGGCGGGGGTAGCCATAATTGGAACTTAATCTTAATGAATTCAGGTAATTTGGTTAATATAGACATATGGTTTAATTGGATTAGACTGGGTATTTGTAATTGACCATCGGAAGAGGCTTTTTCATAATTTAGTGTTCCAGGTTAATAAATCAATGTATTACCCAACTTTAAGATAACCACTTCATCTTTAAATGATATTTGAAGAAATCACAACCCTAGATAGTTTTATAAATTTGGATTTTTCTCAACCTACTTTTACGAAATTTTAATTACTTGTTTTTAAATTTGGAATCATCGCCATTTCAAATCAATCAAACAAACAACCTGTTAGATACTGGTAATCACTTAACTTCATAAATTGATAACAAAAGGTATTAAGTCCTCGTGGGATCGATACTTTTTATACTACTTGAACGATACGTACGCTTGCGTTATACGTGTGTGTTTACGCCGGTCAATTAGACTACAAACTATGTATATATTCTAAATCTTATTTCTTAACCAGTGCTAGCTCATTTGATTAAAATACTCGTACCCTGTAAAATTGGTATTGTGTTCGATTCCTCATCAGAGTATTGTGAATGGTCCCCAAGTGGCGTGACTTGGTGATGTAGGGTTCAGGATCTCACATTGAGGTCCTGTGTTCGAATTCAGGGAGCGCGTTTCTTGTAAGAGCCTATGACAGTCAGGGGTTACCTTCTATGCTTAAGTCCGAAAGTGGTGGTTTGACGGCGAGATTTCCAACGATTCAAAAAGAGTATTGTGAATGAATAAAGAACTCATATAATTATCATCTTTCGGACCTAGTTCTATTAATTTATGTGTCTAATTCTCATATCCTTTTAGTGTTATTCTTATTAATGAATGATAATTCGCAAAACGAAAACTAATATTTACAGAGGAGATTTAAACCTTCCTTAAAATTTATAACAAAGTTCTAATCATCAAGACACATGCTACAGAGATTCTAGAGAAAGTAGTTGGAATTTATCAAAGCACACAATAACATGAGAACTTAATAATCATCTTGCAAAATTATTATGCGAAACGATCATGGGTTTGCGTTGGCCAAAAATAGTAGAAAATTATTAAGCTGGGTGGTTTTCTTGTTGACATCAACTTCTATATAATAAGTGCTTTTGCTTCTCCCAAATAGATTAGAGACACCTTATAATATCCTTGCATAAGAAAAAAAACTAAAACTTAATGGCAAATTAAGCTAATATAGTCTTCGATAGACTATTAATTAATGATCTTAAGATTTCCTCGTAATTGAACTTCTCTTAGCAAAAATTTATGTGGGCGATTGATGATGATCAATAAATAATTAAACATAGAAGAGAGTAGTACATTAAATCTTTAAAGTTTAAGAGAGTTCAGAATCATAAAAATTATTGTAATTATTTTTTTTCTTATGAGGAGTTTTAAACTTCATATATCATCACTAACATCATAAATTTAACAGTAAGTTAAGAAACAAGGCAATCAGGTGGGTATGGTACAGAGATATCATTATTTGATCCGTTCAATTGATAGATATAAAACATTATATATACCTCGTTCATATTGAGATTTTAATTACCTTTATTAATATAATAATTTCAATATCCATATCCGATCTATCCTATTAATTGATATGGAAAATTATAACTGTATCCAACCTTAACATACCAATTCCCACAAACCTCACCCCGTATCGATTTTTGTCATTCCAATCTTATTCTCCAAAAGAGAAAATTGGTATGTGGATGAATAAATTAAACTCCATTAATCAGAAGTACAAAATCTCAATGAAGTTAAGTGTAAACCTAATCTCTTCCAAATTCTAAGAAAGAATTAACTTGAAGATAGCTTTCATAATCATCACCATCAAAACCCACCATGATCACAAAGTTACCAAATCCTTAATTGATCATCACTTCAACAACATGCACACAGAAGAAACAATTTATCTGTCTTCCTAATTTTTTACACCATTTAGGGTTTCTTCAATAGATATAGTACCTCAGTTTCTTCCTAAACATGTAAACGGCACCGGTTTTGTGGCCCGATAAAGACTATCAAGTGAGCGATATCTCCTCTTTTTCGGCCGATACATGATCTCCTGATCTTCTTTCCCAAAAATCTCTTCAATCACAGCCCGTACGCTCTCCTCTTTGCTCCTCTCACTGCTGCTATCTTCATCGCTTTCGCTTAGCTGCAGCAGCTGCTGAGCTGCCGCCGCCGCTGCCGCGTTTGAGTCCAACAACAGCTTCTGTGGTTTACGTAAAGATTTTGATTCCGCCATCGAAGAATTGAAAACGAAGTCAAGAAAAACAGAGAGTTCAGATATTTCAAAAATAATAGAGACAGTGAGTTTGAACCTTGTTACTGTCTAAAAGTCTGAAAGACGAGTTCCAGGAGATAAAGAGGTAACAGGGTTTAGCGTAGAGGGTACGTGTTGTTTTAGTTTTTCAAAGAGAAGCTGATGTGTTGGTGCTACGAAGATGGCTAGAAGATGTTTTTATTTATTTTTAAATAATTTATTTATTAATAACAATTCAATCTTGATCTTGTACTCTCAGTTCTATTTTAACGTCTAACCAGAGAGATTGTAGACCTTCTGATTTTCTGATTATTGCATCTTTGACTTGGTTGACCTATATATTGACCCTCAATCACACGGTGTTTAAGTTTGTTTTGTTTGTACAATATATCTTTAATTGGTTTTAAGGGTGGCAGAAAAGCTCGGGTTCGGATCGGCCCGTACGGGGTAAAAAAAGCCCGGGTCGGGCTTTGCAATTTTGGCCCGGGGCAAAACCAAAAAAAAAAAAAAAATATATATATATATATATATATATATATATATATTTTAAATATGTTTGTAACATTTTTATTTATTTGTAGTAATTAAATTGTTAATTTATCAATGAAACTTGTGATTTATTTGTAAATTGTCTTTACAAATAGTGTGAATGTATTTTATATTTGTATATTTTTAATATTTTTTTGAAAAATTCGGGCCACAAAAAAGCCTGGGCCCGAGTCCGGCCCGGAAGACACCCGGGGCGGGCTTTTCCCTGGTCCGGGCTTTTTTTGTTGTTGGCCGGGCTCGGGTCGGGCTTGTAAAATCCCGGGCAGGGCCCGGCCCGACCCGTTGCCATGTATAATTGATTTGTGTTTTGGTTGTCTTTTGGTCCTTCCTAATTTAGGGATGCCAATTTTTCTTGCCTCATTCATGCGATCCCAACTCGTTTGAGATATGATCCATCACATATTTTTATATCTTGATTTAAAAATAAGATGGGATAAGAAAAAATAATCCCGAAAATTTAAGCAATCAGATTTTAGTGGAACATAATAAAGGGACGAGATCATGATATATTTTTTATTCATATTAGATAAAAAAGACGGATCGGGATTAATAAATCTCAATTCGTTTAGTTCTATTGCCATGTCCTAATGCTTTAGTCACAACTAATCTATTTTTTTTTTCTAAAGATACATTTTCAGCCGTCTCAAGAAAATGGGATAATAACATCGGAGTCCCTAAACGTCATTACATTTTATCCAATTATATAGTGTTTACTTTTGTATCAAACAGGTCCCTCATCCGAACTGAAGCGACCAAACTAATGCTGTACAATCTTCAGACCATTACAGACAAGGGAAACTGGTAAAGAGAGTGAAAGATATTGGAGTTATTTCAATAGCCAATACTTCAAATATATAGTTAATATAAGTAAAAAAAATAATGTAAAATTTTATGGATCCAAATGTTATTATCCCCATGTGAAATTCAGAAATTCTCAGGGATAAGGGATTCATGTATCAACGTTGACTTGACCAAGACATGCATTCAGTAATGACAAAAATATTTTCCAATGTTTGGGTTATTGAGCGCAAATTATTTGTTTAAGAGTTTGTATATGGAAACAATTAGCAAAACTACAAAGGCAAAAAAGATGGTTGAATTTATTCTCTAGATCAACAACTCGTCTTATTTTGCTTATTCACTGAATTATTTCTTCTTGTTCTTTGTGTGCTGAGACTTACAAATATAACCTACCTAGTTTCAATGGATATTGCAAATATTTTCTGTTATGTTCTTTGATTTAAAACTTAAAAGAATGGGATTATATATAGCAAATGAAATACTCCTTTATTTTTCTTTAAAATATAGTTTTTTTTTTTTTTAATAATTTAGGCTAATGTCAACCCAATTCTCTCTTCCCACTCATGTGAGTGGAGTTCAAACTAAATGTGATAATTTACCGGCCCGGGCTTTTTTGAAAAGCCTGGCCCAAGCTCGAAAATCAATGGGTGAGCCTGAACCCGGGAAAAGTCCGGCCAGAAATGTAATCAAGCCGAGCCGGCCCAGCCCATCTCGGATTTGGACTCTGGCTTTTTCTGGCTCTTTTTTTATAATCAAAATCAGTAATAATTCAACTCTTATATATTAAAACATATCAACAAGAAGTTAAGAATAGAGTATCAATTCCTCAAAGTCAAAAGCATCAATCTAATAATAAAAAATTTATGGACTAATAGTATTTTTTTTAAAAAAATTTAAGCCTGGGCTTTTTGTTATAACCCAAGGCAGACCTGTCATTATAAAATCCAACCCAGGTTTTTTTTGATCCCGACTAAAGCCCGGACGAGCTAGACCAGGACCGAATTTTTTTGTCATGTATAGTTCAAACCTTATATCTCTTATTTTTACTAAATAGATTTTACCAACTAATCAAAACAATTGATATCGAAATTGAAAGGATAAATGCCTTTTAATCTCAAAATAAGTCAATTACTTAGATAGCTCCTATATTTTCAAGAATTACTTTAAAGATCTCTGTTATATATTCATTTCTAATAAAATATGTTTCAATTTTCTCATTTTTCTACTGCTACATGTCTAACTTTTTAAAATCTTAAGTTAAATTAAGCAAAAATGTTGTAACTGTGATCGTGGTTCCACACTTTAGTTTTTACATTATGTCTTGAATCTTTGTATTCGTATCTTATCCCAGGGATAATAATCTAATTCTAATCTTCTTCTATAAATAAAGAGTAATAATCGTAAGTTTAATGTGTTTATCCTAAGTGTTTTATTCATAGTTTATTTTCTTCTTTATTTATAATATGTTATCAGCATGATTTGCTCATAGTTATTTTATAAGTGTTGGCGGTATTTGTTGATAATCACAAACATGTGAAATATTTTTGTTGAATATGAAAACTTCAAACCAAGTCGAGAATTCTCTATCGTTAAAAACTTATTATCTCGCCTCAGTGCACTCACTGATCTCTTAACTAATGTTCTCTCATGATTCTTGGTTACTTCTTGACTAAGTGGCACTCATTTTGATAAAGAATTTTGAACTAGGAATAATGGTGGATATTCTCTTTAAACTCTCTTAATATGCCTAAGAATAAGTAAAATAGAATATGAATGTGAATGAATGAATTGAATGAATGGAAATGAGAACCCAATGACCCTTTTTATAGATATGAGGGTTGCCTTTGTAGAGGTACTTCTATGTCATTATATACCTCTCTTTAAGGGTTATAACCCTCCAATAAACCCTTTCAACCATAAGGGTTGTGTCATTTCTCATAAAAAAAATTATATCTTTTCATTTCCTATAAATACATGTCATGTTTAGAGAATTTTCTACAATCCCCCACAATTCTCTAAATATGAATGTAGACACTTAAGAGAGTTTCATTGAAATGAAACTGCATCAAAATAGATAGCTTTCGCCTTGAACCTTTCCTAATAAATTACTTTCAGAGTTACTTAGAAAATCAGTGTCTCACAGTCTTGAAATGTTCTATCATTGGTGTAAACCAAGACAATAGCCATAATACAACTTCACTTTGACTATTTTCCGTTCTATGGTTGTATTCAATTCGACCATGAACATTGGTCCTGGCTTCATCAAGACTTTAGGAAATCCAGCCTTAAAAATTCTCATGAAAGCGGTCTTACTTCTTACTTGAAGTAGGTGATCTATTGTAAAAAGGTATTTTGTCTTTACCCCTATTAAGATTCTTATCTTAATATAGTGATCATTAAAAGTATTCGCTTATCCTAGCCTTGGCAGATAGCACTCTGTGCCATTATAGGAATGGGAATGAGTATAGAACTCTATAGTGCTTGGTTTGAATTGCACAAAATTTCGGTTTTCCCTTTTGAACTTAGTTCTTGGGATCTACAGTCAGTTAAGTTGGAATTTCACAATGACAATTCTTAATTTATAAGCTTCAAGTTTATTCCCCTCGATGACGTATCAACTTACTCTCGAGGTAAACCTTTAATAAGTAGATCTGCTAGGTTTTCCTTTGATTTGACATAATCTATTAAAATTATGCCGCTTGAGAGTAGTTGTCTTATGGTATTGTGTCTTCGACTTATGTGTCGAGACTTACCATTATACATTATATTTTGAGCTCTCCCAATAGCCAATCGGCTATCATAATATATGTTTAGAGCTGTCACTAGTGTAGACATTACATTTTTATGCATAGTCTGATGATGAGTCTCTTATGAGGACACCCACAAAAAACTAGGGAAATTACAAAGATGAATACCAGAATGGGAGAGAACTCCAAGAATCCAGAAAACAACCAATGCCATGATGTATGGCTTACCTTTTTCTCAAACCAGAATATTCGGACGGATGTACCTATAAAACCCTAAATCAAGCGTACAAATCACAACTATAATTGAATGAGTATATTGTCAGTTACTGAAGTTACGAGATCTGATTATATCCGACCGAACATAAAATTCAAATTTAACAGTCGATCGGAGATAAATTTAAGTTGTCAACGCACGTGTTAACCATGAAGATTTTGAATGACTGGAATTATGGGCTTGATTACGTCTGACCGGATGCATATCTAAAAATGCAAATCTGGCCGGACAAGTATCGAGTTGTAACTGACGACAGATTGACAATCATTCTAGGTAGAGGCGAGAGAAGGAAAAGATCTTACCTCAATTCCATTTTCAGATCCTCTCCTCACAATATAAAAAGATGGGCTTCTCCTATTCACAAGGGGACCATTGATTAAGGGTGGTAAAAAAACATGGGCCCGGCCTGGGGTGAAAAAAGCCATGGCCGGGCTTCAAAATGAGGGGCCCGGCTCGGAAGCCCGGGCTCGGGCTCGGACATGGCTTGGCCCGAGCCCGATTTTTTTAATATATAAAATTATAAATATATAAAATTTATTATATAAATATATATTTTATAAATAAAAATATAATTATTTATTTTAAGCTCGACCTGAGCCCGAGCCTAAGCCGGCCCGGCCTGGTGACAGCCCAAGTCGGGCTTTCCCCTGGCCAGGGCCTAAATTCAATAAGTCTGGCCCGAGCCCGGCCCGTTGCTATCCTTATCATCGATCATCCTGAAATCACCTAAACTCTGAAACTCTAAAGAACGAAACCCTATCTAACAAATCTTTGGAGTTCCCTCCATGTGGAAAGCAACCCAGCAATTACCCAGTGTTCAGAAAGTGATTCTTTAGCCAAGTCAAGCTAAAGGTACGACTTGAGTGCATTATTACTTCCATTCATGTGTTTTTAAGTTACTGTCTTCTACACAGTATCTCCGGCTGGAACTGTCACAACGTCCGACTGGACATGCATTACTGTTGACACACATGTTTTTGCATTTTATTTATTTTCGTTTCACGCAGAATATCCCGCCAAACTTACATTAAGTCCGGTCGGATATTAAGTACACAAAATATTTTGTCTGGTCAGGTTTCTTCGAAGTTAGGCCGAAATGATGTATTCGGATTAGCTTGATTATTATTTTATTAGCAATTTTTGCACATTTATGTTTATTCATTTTGCCATTTTTATCACATTTACTATCAATTGTTGTGTAATTGTATGCTTTAAATCGTTCTTGTGTGATAATGCATTTAAAGGCATGTATATACCTCACTCAAACCAAGATGTTATATTGACATCAGTAAGAGACTGTTCCGAACCCAAACAGGTTTAAGGTCGACTCTTACGAGGGGTGTAGTGTAGCCTTAAATCATTCCCAGTATCTTATATTGGGTAGTGACTCCTTTATTTTCCTGTTAGTCCCTCATGAGCTATCTGTACTCTCTATGAGTTACGAGTCCAATAGTGTCATGATCGCCGACATCATAGCCATAGCGTCAAACCCCGTTTCGCTCATACAACTGATTTTGGCTAGTTTGGAATATCCTCTAAGAAATTTCAAAGTCATTCCGCTTTTTTACAGTTTTGTCTAATGCTATGAACTCAGACTCTATTATAGATCGGACAATACACATTTGTCTCGATGAAAATAAATCCACTTGTGGACTTGGAATGTGTTGTATCAGATATCAAGTTAGCATCATTGTTGTACTGGTAAAATTTGGGCCCAAGGATAAAATCGTCATTTCACTTCGGATATGTGGATAAAGTAAGGCTCAAGACAAGCCTCATGTTTCCCCCTTAATCTCTCAACTGTTGTAACCCTATTTTCCTAACAGAAATACCAACTCCACATGCAAATATTCTCCCCCCACCGAAAGTAGAAACATCAAAAATGTTATAGGTCCCAACTCAATATAAACAGCACTATGGCAACTATAAAGGTAATACCTATCAACCTATATATAGGGGCATAACTCGAAGTACAAGGCATTCAAGCCTAAGATAACTGATTCAAGTCTTAGCTTTCATACTTGAGCTCTCTAAACTTCTCACTCCCGGAACACCAGCCATCGCCCTTACGGCAGTCAACAGAAGTCAAGATAACTTCCAACCTTGTTCTTCCATTATTTACAGCTCGTATTCACTACTGACTTGCTCCATCAACCTACTGCAGTGGAAGCATTCAGAAATTGATTACTTTCAGAAAGTGAACTCTACAAAAAGCTCACTAAATTTCGATGCTACACTATGGATCAAGTAATGGCTCGAGCCCAAATTGAGATCAGGTGGGAGAAAGATAAGAGGAATAATAAGAGAGAAAATTCCACCAACCATCACAATGAGAGAATCTCGAATTCTCCCAAGCGACCTAATAAATGATGTGCTAGTAATATATCTCAATAAGGTGTCACTTGATGCAATTAGACCACAAAAAGAGCCATAGGCCACCCATTGTCACATTGGAGACATCATAGCTTCCCAAACAAGTATTCATAGGTTAAAAAAAATTATCTTTCATAAAACTCCAACTTAGGGAGAAACCCATTTGCTCTAATCGACCACATAAACCATCATCCGGCCCAATCGACATACTTCTCCCAATCGACATGTCAATACCCTCATATCCTCCAACATACCCAATCGACAATAAGTATTCTCTAGGAATGTCATCTTCTTCAGACTACATGGAAAGATTATCATATTCTCCATATGATGAGGTGGAAGCCCATCAACTACATACTACATGGATGAATTGTCATCTCTTTCAGAAGACATGAGAAGATAATTATATTCTCCACACTACATAGATTGATTTCAGTCAACTATAGACTCCATTCGACCGTAGCCTCATGGACCTCATTTAAGTCCATTCGACCGTATTAGATCTATTTGACAGTGGCCTCATGGCCTCCATCAGGTCCATTTGATAATAGTCTCATGGACCTTCATGTTGGATAATTATGACCCATAACATCACTATTTGTACATAACATGGTGTTGTTGTACAAATTAACTATGTGACAAAGGAAATTGTTCTTTTATCATTTGTAATTGGATTACCAAGATACATAAATGATAAAATTCCATATGATTAGTTGCAGATTAATAAGATATGAGACAGTATTAATTCTCTAAGGTTTAATCATTAAAATATCCATAGTCGTAGTATTATCGAGATTGGACATCGATAATGCGGAATAGACTAGTATTGCACTTGTGCGCGTTATGGGAGCATAACGACATAGTTCTAATATATTTGGGTATTTGATACTCATGCAAGTGTAATAGGAGGTTGTGTTTACCGATGGTACGGAAACAGCTTCACTCTGGATAGACCCATCGGAATCCCATTGATAGTATGACTATGTGTCTATGGGAGTCCGAATCAGGGTAGGTGTATTTGGTCTTAACCTGAGACTTGCATCGCTAATACTTGCGACAATCAATATACTTTGGTTTTGGTCGTCCAGGGCTTTAACAAGTTCTGTGTACGCCTCTTCTGGGTATATTGAGAATCGTAGTGTATTGGGTGTGATTTCAAGATGGAAGTATCACTTCAGTCATATGGAGATGATGATCACGTAGGATATGGAACTAGTACTCTTATGTACTGCAGTCATCGGGATAATATGACTAGATCATGTTTATCCGATTATAGAGACTAGTTACCAGAGATCCGATATATGATTCGTACGGGGCAGACACAATTCCAGCCCCAGGCCTAGCATATGATATCCGATACTGGATCACAATACGCAATACTACGTATAATACGCCTGATACAGATTACATAATCCTTAAAAGAATATTTCTGGAGAATTGTGTAGGCACGGTGCTTTGCTAGAAGCCAACCATGTCTTGTAAATCGGTAAGAACGTGGTACTAGGTACGCACGTATTCGGATATTTCGATGACATGATTTACTACCAACATATCCAGGGATCTCATGGTTCGCTTCTCGAAGATTCACTGATGACGTATGACTCGAACATAATTAATCTGGGATTAATTTATAGAGAGAAAATTAATCTAAGAATAATTACAGAGATATTTTATCTAAGATTTGGGTATTTTTGATTTGAACATGTTTTATTCAAATTGTTTGTTTGAGCATGCTTATAATATGTTAACTTTGAGTTGTGCATTATCAATTTGAAGAAAAAATTAATTGGACAATTTTGAGGCTTGGCCGAAAGTGATAGAACCCTTAGCTCTTGGTGATTTTTGAATTTTAGACAATTGGATGTGTTTAAAATGCATGGGATATATTAGTTTGTGATTTAATTGGATTGAAATCAAAATTGATATAAAAATCACCATATTGCCGAGAGCTTAAGAACTATGTTGGAATTGATTTTGCTTCAATTTGTGTTGGACATAAGTTGATAATTTAAAGCATGATTAATTAGTGTAATTGGTGTTTTGGAAATATTAATTTAACTAATTAATTATGGCTAATACACTTTAATTAATTAAATTGTGAAATTTGGAATATAAGAATTTAATTAATTGGGCTTAATTTGGAATTGGGCTAAAAATGTTGTATTTGGGCTTAATGGGCTTGGTTGGGCCAAGTTTGGTTTAGGTTAATTGGTTGGATCCAATTGGGCCTAAAACCATTTCCATAAAGTCAAAATATGATAATTGGGCCTTGTAAAATTTTAATTGGGCCTAATGGGCCTAAATTGATTTTTGGCAAAGGGTGACTCCTTAATTGGGCCTTGGTATTTGGGTTTGACCCATATTGACCAAAGCTCATGCCTTAAGAAATTAATTGAAAGCCCATTGGACTTTAATTAAATTGACATTGGATGTTAATTGAGCTTTGAGACCCGTTAAGATTAGATTTAGAATCTAAGTCGCAAAGGCTCATTATTCTTAAAACGAGTTGGACTCGCGCAAATCAAATCGTTGTTTGAACATTGGATGATCATTAATTAAAGATTAATTAATTGGATTAAATTGATTGATAACATGCTTCGTGTGAATACATGGATGTGATGTATAATGTATATCAGATGGATATTACATGGGTGAGGGCAATTTTGGAAATTATTGTAATAAATTTAGAATTTATTAAAATAGACATGTGTGTCCAGCCTACTACCTCTTGACTCTTTGTATTTCTCTTCTCACCTATTCCTCTCAATGTAAATGAGGTTTCTTTAGAAGTGTTATATAATTGGGTAGAAGTAAGAATAATGCTAGCCGGGGAGAGGAAATAGAGTGATTTGTTCTAGGAACAAAATGTTTTAAATATTCATCCGCATATCATTATTAATTTATTTAATGCGCCTTATTATGCTTTTAAAATGCATGTTTAAGGGTGAATGATGAGACCTAATCAAAGATAATTAATTGGTTGCCAATTACGCGAAAAACCCTCAACAAATATTAAGCGTTTTCCTTCCATTGAATGATTCATTCTCAAGATCCAAGATTGGCACTGATTTGTTGGCCAAAGTCAAGACCTTTGTCCATCGCAGATGTGTTTGAATCATGAAGGCTTTGTTCCATATCGCATGTCTTGTCTAAGTTGTGATTTGTTGGCCAAAGTCAAGATCACTTCTTTTCCTTCGACATCGATTACAAAACTTTCCATGGTCAATGGGTCCCGCTTAACTGGAATCATTAAGCTTGTTGTTCCAAAGCCAAGTGTAGGCACTGCATTTTTGCATATAAGTCCCGATGATGAGTCTCGTATGGAGACACTACCTCTTTGATTGTGAAAGCCGCGGGAAACGGACGTTGGAAGGGTAAAGTTGGAAATTAGCATTTGATCGGATTTAACTCACTTGTTTAGCTTCGGGTTCGCTTGTTGGACCTCCGTTTTAAAACTTAACCTTAGCCCAAGCCCATTAAATCACATCCAATAATAATTAAAACATTTAAAATATATGTCACAAATTAAACTAAGATAAATTAAATTAATTAAATTAAATTAAAACAATTAAATGAAATCTAAATTAATTAAATTAAAACCAATTATAACTAATTAAATCAAAACCAATTAAATTGAAATTAAATTTAATAACTAATTAAAAACCAATTAAAATAAATCAAAACAATTAAATAACTAAATTGAAATTTAATTAAAACTAAATCTAATTAAATTAAATTATAATCAAACTAAATACACATATAAATTAATTGATTTTGTTTCCTAATAAACCCATGCGGAAACTCTAACCCTACCCTCTCACGATATAAACAACAACAAACCCTAGACATCTTCCCTCTCTCTCTAACGGCTCACGCCCTTCATTCTCCCTCAGACACCTCACGCAGAAAAACCCTAAAAACAACTTCACGCCTCCCTTCTTTTCAGACAAGATAACTCATTGCCTCACGCCTCGAACCACACTCGGCAATCACAGACCACACTCATGTTGCACCTTCAACAGCCCCTCACAAACCTTCACGCAATTGCCCATTTCACGCTACACACTTCACCTCACGACACAGCCAACACAGCCCCTTCAAAGCCCTCACCAACCTTCACATTCTTCACGCAGCAACCTTTCTCTCTTCCACCTTCATTGCCAAACCGACACAAAAACATCAGCCCTTTAACAAACATATATTAACCACGCCACCAGCCCTCTTTCTCTCTCTAATCTCACAAACCAAAGACCACGAATCATCCATCAAACCCTTCTCGTTCAGCACCCCCTTCACGCACCATACACACATCGCACCCTAATCTGCCCTTCAACTCCACTTAACACGCCATTAGCCTCGACCTCACGCCACACACCCAAGCTACAAGCGCCCCTCACTCAGCACACTGCCCTTCATCATCAACAAGTAACGTGAACAACACAGACTGCCACACTCCTCTCGGTCAACTCACAGCCCACTCACATAGCCTTCATCAGCCTCCACAAACTGCCTCAAACTCACGGAAATAACAGCCCCACAAACTGTCTCAAACTCAAGCAAATAACAACCCCACAACAGCCCATATTTCAGGCCTAAAACACTGCCCGAAGTCAGCCCAAAACAATCCTGAAAACCACCTTAAAACCACACAGAAACAGCCCCTACACACAGCCAAAATAATGAATAAATAACTCTGAAGTCATCCAAAAACAGTCCCCCCTAAAACCCCTTAAAAACGCAAGCCAATTCGCCTTCAAAATCACCCACAACAGTCCCCTAAATAACCAAAACAGTAGCCTGAAAAACAGCAGCGAAACGGAGTAAAAACAGCAGCCCGAACAGAAAGACGTTGAGTTGGTGAACCAAAAGAGTTGCGGATCATTCACCCTTCCAATGGACGTGTAACGCCCTTTCTTGAGACGAAAAAAGAGGTTAGACCTGAGGGCACCCTTTTATTTATTATCTTTCGTTTATTTTATTTATTTTAGAAATATTATCGCATGAGAGTCGTTTGAGGCATGATGTGATTGTTGGATGAGCGGAATATGTGTTCCATTTTGTGGTATATAGGATGGAAACCCGGACGTAAATTCCGTAGCCGAATCTGAATGGACGGTAGTGCGGTTTGAACTCGGGATACAACGCCACGTACCACTTAAGAGCCACGTATTTCGTCTCATCCAAACTTGTGTTTGAGCATGTTTTAGTTCGTAGGTTATTTATTGGTTATTAAAGCATGATTAGGTTGTTAGCATGTTATTTATCTTAAGCATGATTTAATCGATAGAAATTTATTTCTTTATGCATGATTATGTTGTTTTCACATTAGGATTTAATTTATATTTATGCTTAGATTCTTATTTATTTTCTGCATTAGATAATTGAGCATGCTTGTGTGATGATTGTATGTTATTGCGTGTTTGCCGCTATGGCAACTTACTTTGAAGTATGTGAACTTAGATATAGGTTCTCATTGTTATTATTATGCATGCAGACTTAGGCGTAGATTACCCTTGAGCATGAATGTTGAGTAGATTCGGTTAGTTTATTGCACAAATCATATCATCACAAGTGACATAAGTAAGGGACCATTCTGAACCCAACGGTTTGAGGTCTTCCCTTGCGAGGGGTGAGTGCAGCCTTAAATCTTTGTCCCGGTTCACACCGGTTGGCGACTCCATGTTATATCGTACTCCCAACTAGGCCGCGAGCCTAGAACAGCGTCGCCGATTTCTGTGTCCTACACCAAGGCTTAGTTGATTCAGAGGAAAAAATGTTAGGGAATTTATTGGATATATTGGCATATATTAGATATATGTTTCGGACTTGGATGTCCACCTACTAGATCTAGGAATTGGATGAGATCCAATTGATCTTAGAGATCTACCTAGTTAAATATCATACAGCTTGTTGGCCAAAGTCAAGGTTGTGTGTTATTTAACGGGATCCTAGCCCATTAGGAAACTAGGTTTCCCGAGTACTCAATAGAGGGTTAGAGGCTCGTCGAAAAATAGTGGGAGGCAAGTATTAAATTTGCAATTTCGTTTAGATACTTGCCAATACGCGCTCATTTCATTTTTCGTCATTACATATATTAGTTGGACTAATATTTAATCGTTGTTTTAATTAAACAGTTGGACTGTATTCAAATTACTTCAATTTATAGTTGATTATATAATTGGATTATAGTAATCAATATATTTGAATTTAACCAATCAAATTATAGTTGATTATATAGTTAGACTATAGTAATCATTATATTCAAATTGTACCCGAAATCGTTGATTGGATAGTTGGACTATATCAATCAAGATAACTGAAAGATTAGAGTTTAAAACATAATCCTGGGAGAAAATATTTTTAAACGGCTTTAATTTTCAGATTGGGAATAGAACCTCATGATAGTCCTGGGAACTGAGAAGTTATTCTATTTGATAGAGAAACATCTCGGGCCTAAGCCCGGAGTTGAGCAAATAGTGGAGCATGAGTTTTGGATGACTCATGGTGATGATAACTTTAGTGCTCAATCTTTTAAGCTTACCGCAATGACACTTTAATTTTGTCATCAAAATTAAGGATTAGATCTTTGTATCATGATGATAAAATTAAAGATCTTCATAGATTTATTCTTAGATCTTAGAAGTATAAATTGCAAAAGAAGCTCTTTCGCTCGCGTATGTCAGAGGGTACATCTGTCGAGCACTAGGTGTCGCAGATGATTGCTGACATCGATCAGCTAGGTTAGCTGGGCATTACCTACGTGGCCGAGACTACCAAAGATTTGATCTTATAGTCTCTACCTGAAAGCTGGGGCAGGTTCATTATGAACCAAGAGTAAACTCTTGGAGAGTTGATGGCTATGCTCAAGGAGGCAGAGCCAGAGCTTCTAAAAGGGGCAAAGGTAAAATCATCACAGTCTTCTCGAAGACAAAGGATAATCCCAAGATGTCTGCCTAAACTGTGGCAAACAGGGTCACTGGATGTGTGACTGCCGTATGGACAAGGCAGACATGAAGGAAGTGAAGGCGGTGCAAGGCTCCGGCTTCAAGCATGTTTGTCATAAACATGTTCGCTACTGGTTTCAAAATTGGATTTTTGATATTATATGTGGTACATAAATATGTACTTATGTGCGGAATCTGCTGATTAGCAAGAGACTGACTTCAGTTGAGATCTACCCTACGAGTCGAAAACGGGGCGAGAGTCGATGTTTAAACCGTAGAATCCTAAGTTTAGGAACTACCCTTAGGGTATGTACTTAAATTAGGAAACTGTTATAATGTACCTAGTTTGACTAGAAATATTATCTCTATATCTAAGTATAAACTGTTGCGGGTATACCTTTATATTCCTAGAACACTAAGTGTTTTATTTTATAAAGATGATATTGAGATAAACACATTAGATGTGAATAACAGTATTTATATTTTCAATATAAATGAATCTCAAACGTATAATATGCCAAACAAATAGCTCAAACTGAATTAATCAGATGAGACTTATTTGTGGCATTGTTGTCTGGGACACATTAACAAGACTCGTATATCCACACTTTCGAAGAGTGGATACTAGGACAGATTTGATTCAAGTCAAATGATGTCTACGAATCTAGTTTATTAGGCAAAGTGCCTAAAACACCTTTTTACTAGTAAAAGTGTAAGTGCCACCGATCTGTTAGCCCTCGTTCATAGTGACGTTAGTGGTCCCATGTCTAGCTAGGCTAGAGGTGGATATGAATACTTTGTAACCTTTACGGATGTGGCATCGCGTTATGGTTATGTGTTTCTTATGAAACGTAAATCAGAAACTTTTGATAAATTCAAAGAGTTTCGACACGAAGTATAAAAACAGACTGGCAAGAGTATTAAAACATCACGATTGGACCGTGATGAAAATACTTAAGCAATAAGTTTCTCAATTACTTGAAAGAGTATAGTATTCTTTCAATGTGGATTCTTCACGGAACACCTCATTTTGACGGTGTGTCCGAACAGAGAAACCGAACCGTATTGGACATAGTAAGGTTAATTATAAGTCGCTCTGAGCTACCATTTTCCTTCTAGGGATACGCATTAAACAGTGCAACACTTATTTTGAATAAGGTTCCATGAAAATCTGTTAGACAGACTTCATATTAGATATGAACAGGAAAGAAATAGGGTTTTCTCATTCCTGAAGATTTGGGAATGCTGGGCATATGTTTGGATGATACCAAACTAGAACCCAAATCGGATAAGTACCTAATTTGTAGGTTATCCTAGGGTAATATAAGTATAATACTTATACAACTCACAAGAGAACAATGTAATTGTTGCTCTCCATACGGTTTTCCTAAGAGGAATACCTATATGCAGTAGTAAGTGAGAGGAAAGTAAACCTCGATGAAAATATGAGTAATACTATTTCAGACACCGATTCCTTAATGGAACACAAACAGTTCATCATGGATGAAATTGTACCATAATCTTCGAATACACAAGAACCGCGTAAGTCGGAGAGAGTCAAAAAACAACCTGGGAGGTATGGGTTTCTGATCCCACCTCATGAAGATGTCAATCTTATTAAGGAAGACGAGCTGGCTACGTATGAGGAAGTGATACAAGGTATCGACTACCTATCATGGCAAAGTGTCATGAAATCCGAAATGGATTCCATGTATACCAACCAAGTTTGGAAACTGGTTGTTGTACCGGAAGGCATTGTGCCTATTGGTACTAAATAAGTCTTCAAGGAAGACATATATGTATGGTAACATACAAACGTACAAAGCTAGGCTTGTAGCGAAAAGGTATCGTTATCAACATTGTGTCGATTACGACGAAACCTTTAACTCGTTGCCATGGTTAAATCCATTTGGATAATGATTGCTAATGCTGCATGTTTCATTTATGAAATATGACAGCTGAACGTCAAAGCCGCTTTCTTTAAACGGAAACCTTTTGGAGGATGTTTACAACATCCTGACGGTTTTGTCGTACCAAAACATTCAAACAAGGTTTGCAAGTTAATTTGATCCATTTATGGATTGAACCAAGCATTGCGTTCTTGGAACCAGCGTTTTGATGTAATCATAATGGTATATGATTTAATTCAAAATGAAAATAATTCTTGTGTATATAAGGAGGTTAGTGGGAGTGCACTGACAATGATTGTCCTATATAATGATGATATATCATTTCTTAGAAATGATATTCCCATAATACAATCAGTGAAAGCTTGTCTTTCATGAAAATTCTTTGTAGATTACTTGGGAGAGGCAACATTTATTCTAGGAATAAGGATCTACTGGGATGGATCTAAAAGTTGTTGGCACTCTCCGAGAACTCGTACATTGAAATGATGTACGTGACCTGGTGTCTCATATGCTTTGAGCATATAGAGTCACAATCAGGCCAATCCAGGTGATGGTCATTGGATTGATGTTAAGAACATCCTTAAGTATCTTAGAAGAACTAATGATATTTTCTTAAGCTATGGAGAATGAGAACTTGAAGTGACTGGGTTCACCGTTGCAAGTTTCCAAACCGACAAAAACGACTATAAGTCGTAATAAGAGTACTATATAGTTTGAATAACGGAATAATGAGCTGGAAATCTTCCAAGCAAGATACTGTTGCCGAATAAATAACAAAAACGGAATTTTACTGCAGCTGAGGTAGCAAAAGAAGCAATTTTGGATCTGTAAAATTCCTAAATTAGATTAGGTGTAGTTCTGTTAGCGGCTGAATTAGGCTACGGCACAGGCTAAAGAATTAATGGTCTCATCAACGATCCAAATATATACTTCATTATTTCATCTGATTCATCATATCATACATCGTGGCAATGTGATGATCGAATAAATCGCATCAGATGATAACCATGCAAATCCGCTGATGAAAACAGTTTCTCAGAAGAAGTTTGAGCGAACCGTACATAGTTCAAGTGTAGGACACTTGAGTGATTGGCTATAGGCCAAGTGAGAGATTGTTGGACAATTATGACCCATAACATCACTATTTGTACAGAACATGGTGTTGTTGTACAAATTAACTATGTGATAAAGGAAATTGCTCTTTTATCATTTGTAATTGGATTACCAAGATACATAAATGATAAAAGTCCATATGATTAGTTCCGGATTAATAAGATATGAGACAATATTAATTCTCTAAGGTTTAATCATTAAAACATCCCTAGTCGTAGTATTATCGAGATTGGACATCGATAATGCGGAATAGACTAGTATTGCACTTGTGCGCGTTGTGGGAGCATAACGGCAAAGTTCTCATATATTTGGGTATTGGATACTCATGCAAGTGTAATAGGAGGTTGTGTTTACCGATGGTACGGAAACAGCTTCGCTCTGGATAGACCCCTCGGAATCCCATTGGTAGTATGACTATGTGTCTATGGGAGTCCGAATCAGGGTAGGAGTATTTGGTCTTAACCTGAGACTTGCATCGCTAATACTTGCGACAATCAATATACTTTGGTTTTGGTCGTCCAGGGCTTTAACAGGTTCTGTGTACGCCTCTTCTGGTTATATTGAGAATCGTAGTGTATTGGATGTGATGTCAAGATGGAAGTATCACTTCAGTCATATGGAGATGATGATCTCGTAGGATACGAAACTAGTTTCTTATGTACTGCAGTCATCGGGATAATATGACTAGGTCATGTTTATCCGATTATAGAGACTAGTTACCAGAGATCCGATATATGCTTCGTACGGGGCAGACACAATTCCAGCCTCATGCCTAGCATGTGATATCCGATACTGGATCACAATACGCAATACTACGTATACTACGCCTGATACAAATTACATATTCCTCAAAATAATTTTCTAGAGAATTGGGTAGGCACGGTGCTTTGCTAGAAGTCAACCATGTCTTGTAAATCGGTAAGAACGTGGTACTAGGTACGCACGTATTCGGATATTCCGATGACCGGATTTACTGCCAACATATCCAGGGATCTCATGGGTCGCTTCCCGAAGATTCACAGATGACGTATGACTCGAACATAATTAATCTGTTATTAATTAGTAGAGAGATAAAATTAATCTAGGATTAATTACGGAGATATTGTATCTGGGATAAAATATTATTTAAAAAGAGAGAACGATTAATTTGGAATTAATCGATAAAATAATATATTTGATATATTAAACGAAATTAGATTTCGACGCGGAATTAAAATTAGATTTTAATTCGGGCGAACAAGTTAATTTAGAATTAATTCGCTAGCGACGTGAATAGTAATTTTGCTAGACATAATTATTTAATTAAATTTGATTTAATTACATCGCAACGGAAAATTCGTTTATTCAGAATGAGACCCGGGATGTGTTGCGGGCCCACTCGGATTTTGAATCAAGTGGGGCCCATAAGTCACATCACTAGTCAACTTTGTCACTTTAAGTTGATGGAAGTTGTTGGTAGGTGATTGTGTGTAAAACACACAAGTGTGATGGATTGAATGACATTTACCATTTTATTATTTTTTGGTATATGACTTTCAATTTGGTAATTAGATTACACAACACTCACTCATCTCTCTTCTCTCCCATCTCTCACGGCATTGGACCATTTTTTTCTCTCCATTTGGCTTGGCCGAATCTTGCTAAGAAGATGAATAAAAATTGTTGCAATTTTTCAAGTGCTAGCACACATCAAGGAGTAATTCAAAGGTGATAGGGAAACATTTCCTATGAGTTTGGAATTCAAGAATATCATTCACAAAGCTTGGAGCTTGAAGATCAACACATGGAGCTTGGCTCAATTATATTGAGGAAAATTTTGTGTTCAACGCATCCAAAATCCGATCAAAGTGAGTATTTTCCGCATTCTTACTTTGTTGTATTCACATATTTCATTGCTTAATTGATCTTGGTTTGACCTAGAAAACCCAACAATGGTATCAGAGCGGTTATTGAGCATAAAATTGAAATTTAGGGTTCTTAATCTTGATTTGGGTATTTTTGATTTGAGCATGTTTTATTCAAATTGTTTGTTTGAGCATGCTTATAATATGTTAACTTTGAGTTGTGCATTATCAATTTGAAGAAAAACTTAATTGGATTAATTTTCCCCAAATTTGAGGCTTGGCCAAAAGTGATGGAACCCTTAGCTCTTGGTGATTTTTTTTTGAATTTTAGACAATTGGATGTGTTTAAAATGCATGGGATATATTAGTTTGTGATTTAATTGGATTGAAATCAAAATTGATATAAAAATCACCATATTGCCGAGAGCTTAGGAAGCATGTTGGAATTGATTTTGCTTCAATTTGTGTTGGACATAAGTTGATAATTTAAAGCATGATTATTTAGTGTAATTGGTGTTTTGGAAATATTAATTTAACTAATTAATTATGGCTAATACACTTTAATTAATTAAATTGTGAAATTTGGAATATTAGAATTTAATTAATTGGGCTTAATTTGGAATTGGGCTAAAAATGTTGTATATGGGCTTAATGGGCTTGGTTGGGCCAAGTTTGGTTTAGGTTAATTGGTTTGATCCAATTGGGCCAAAAACCATTTCCATAATGTCCAAATATGATAATTGGGCCTTTTAAAATTTTTATTGGGCCTAAATTGATTTTTGGCAAAGGGTGATTCCTTAAATCGGCCTTGGTATTTGGGTTTGACCCATATTGACCAAAGCTCATGCCTTAAGAAATTAATTGAAAGCCCATTGGACTTTAATTAAATTGACATTGGATGTTAATTGGGCTTTGAGACCTGTTAAGATTAGATTTAGAATCTAAGTCACAAAGGCTCATTAATAAAGTGTAATTATTTAATTTGGAATTAAATAAAGAATTAGTATTGAATACAAATTAAATTGGATTTAATATTGTAGTTTGATATAATTCAAGAATTCGTACTTTGAGTACTTATTCTTAAACGAGTTGGACTCGCGCAAATCAAATCGTTGTTTGAACATTGGATGATCATTAATTAAAGATTAATTAATTGGATTAGATTGATTGATAACATGCTTCGTATGAATACATGGATGTGATGTATGAATAATGTATATCAGATGGATATTAGATGGGTGATGGCAATTTTGGAAATTGTTGTAATAATTTAGAATTTATTAAATTGGACCAGTGTGTCCAGCCTACTACCTCTTGACTCTTTGTATTTCTCTTCTCACCTATTCCCCTCAATATAAATGAGGTTTCTTTAGAAGTGTTATTTAATTGGGTAGAAGTAAGAATAGTGCTAGCCGGGGAGAGGAAAGAGAGTGATTTGTTCTAGGAACAAAATGTTTTAAATATCCATCCGCATATCATTATTAATTTATTTACCGCGCCTTATTATGCTTTTAGAATGCATGTTTAAGGGTGAATGATGAGACCTAATCAAAGATAATTAATTGGTTGCCAATTACGCGAAAAACCCTCAACAAATATTAAGCGCTTTCCTTCCATTGAATGATTCATTCTCAAGATCCAAGATTGGCACTGGTTTGTTGGCCAAAGTCAAGACCTTTGTCCATCGCGGATGTGTTTGAATCATGAATGCTTTGTTCCATATCGCATGTCTTGTCTAAGTTGTGATTTATTGGCCAAAGTCAAGATCACTTCTTGTCCATCGACATCGATTGCAAAACTTTCCATGGTCAATGGGTCCCGCTTAACTGGAATCATTAAGCTTGTTGTGCCAAAGCCAAAGCTTAGTTGATTCAGAGGAAAAATGTTAGGGAATTTATTGGATATATTGGCATATATTAGATATATTTTTCGGACTTGGATGTCCACCTACTGGATATAGGAATTGGATGAGATCCAATTGATCTTAGAGATCTACCTAGTTAAATATCATACAGCTTGTTGGCCAAAGTCAAGGTTGTGTGTTATTTAACGGGATCCTAGCCCATTAGGAAACTAGGTTTCCCGAGTACTCAACAGAGGGTTAGAGGCTCGCCGAAAAATAGTGGGAGGCAAGTATTAAATTTGCAATTTCGTTTAGATACTTGCCAATACGCGCTTATTTCATTTTTCGTCATTACATATATTAGTTGGACTAATATTTAATCGTTGTTTTAATTAAACAGTTGGACTGTATTCAAACTACTTCAATTTATAGTTGATTATATAATTGGATTATAGTAATCAATATATTTGAATTTAACCAATCAAATTATAGTTGATTATATAGTTAGACTATAGTAATCATTATATTCAAATTGTACCCGAAATCGTTGATTGGATAGTTGGACTATATCAATCAAGATAACTGAAAGATTAGCGTTTAAAACATAATCCTGGGAGAAAATATTTTTAAACGGCTTTAATTTTAAGATTAGGAATAGAACCTCATGATAGTCCTGGGAACTGAGAAGTTATTCTATTTGATAGAGAAACATCTCAGGCCTAAGCTCGGAGTTGAGAAAATAGTGGAGCATGAGTTTTGGATGACTCATTGTGATGATAACTTTAGTGCTCAATCCTTTAAGCTTACCGCAATGACACTTTAATTTTGTCATCAAAATTAAGGATTAGATCATTGTATCATGATGATAAAATTAAAGATCTTCATAGATTTATTCTTAGATCTTAGAAGTATAAATTGCAAAAGAAGCTTTTTTGTTCGCATATGTCAGAGGGTACATCTGTCGAGCACTAGGTGTCGCAGATGATTGCTGACATCGATCAGCTAGGGTAGTTGGGCATTACCTATGTGGCCGAGACTACCAAAGATTTGATCTTATAGTCTCTACCCGAAAGCTGAGGCATGTTCATTATGAACCAAGAGTAAACTCTTGGAGAGTTGATGGCTATGCTCAAGGAGGCAGATTCAGAGCTTCTAAAAGGGGCAAAGGCAAAATCATCACAATATTCTGGTAAGACAAAGGATAAATCCCAAGATGTCTGCCTAAACTGTGGCAAACAGGGTCACTGGATGTGTGACTGACGTATGGACAAGGCAGACATGAAGGAAGTGAAGGCGGTGCAAGGCTCCGGCTTCAAGCATGTTTGTCATAAACATGTTCGCTACTGGTTTCAAAATTGGATTTTTGATACTAGATGTGGTACATAAATATGTACTGATGTGCGGAATCTGCTGATTAGCAGGAGACTGACTTCAGTTGAGATCTACCATACGAGACGAAAATAGGGCGAGAGTCGCTGTTTTAACCGTAGAATCCTAAGTTTAGGAACTACCCTTAGGGTATGTACTTAAATTAGGAAACTGTTATAGATGTCATTCCCCATGGCTCATGTAGAGTCAAGTTGAAGACATGGCATTCATCTTGTCCAGACGAAATTGAAGACTCCCATGGTCCTTTGACCTGTAGTATGGGGATTATCCTGACCTTCATCTGGTTCATTCGACTGGGAACATTCCTCTTGGCTCATGTTGAGTCAAGTTCAAGACCTAGCCTTCATCTGGTGTAGACGACATTGAAGACTCCCCTGGTTCTTTGACCTGTAGTATAAGGATTATCCTGAACTTCATATGGTTCAGTCGACTATGAACATTCCCTATGGCTCATGTAGAGTCATGTTGAAGACCTGGCCTTCATCTGGTCCAGAAAAAATTAAAGACTTCCCTGGTCCTTTGACCCGTAGAATGGGGATTATCCTGACCTTCATTTGGTTTAGTCGACTGGGAACATTCCACATGGCTTATGTAGAGTCAAGTTCAAGCCCTGGCATTCACCTGGTCCAGACGACATAAAAGACTCCCCCTAGGTCCTCCTCAAGACCAGTCAGTTGGAGATTAGCATGATCTTCATCTGGTCGACCGAGGTTCTTTCTTGACATTTTCTTAGTTTCGTTAACATGTTATTAACCTTTAACAGGTCCAAACAATATCAACACCCAGGTCGGGTTGACCGAGGATCATCATAGATATTTACTTAGCTCCACCAACGTGGTATGACTTTTACAGGTCCAAGCAACATCAAAGTCCATGTCTAGTCGATTGAGGATCATTCCTGATGTTGATTTGGCTCCATCAACATAGTATGACCTCTGACGCATCCAAATAATATCAATGCTCAGGTACGCCTACGCCGACCCCAAACGACATACTCGTCGAAATACTCTCCAAGCCAATGACTCTTTGACTTAGAGAGTAGGGGACAAACTGTACGGTGAAAATTTAGGCCCAAGGGTAAAATCGTCCTTTCACTTCCGATCTGTGGATAAAGTGCTGGGAAGCGGCCGTGAGTGCGCAGCGGAAAAATAAATAATTATGATGATACTCTACCTTTGCCCAAGACCCATTTGTTTTTATTATTCTACAAGCCTAGGCATGTTACTATATATTCTAAGCATAAAACGCATAAAACATGCAAAGAACATAAGCCTAAACATGCTAACTATCATAAGAACTCTAATTAAAATAAAAAAGAAAAAGACTTACCTGAACCGAAGACTCCTCCAGTCCTCCCTCCAATCTACAAGTTTTCTCGAACTCAGCAAGCTCTTCCACGTTCCAAAGAGCCACCCAAGTGTGTGGCCTCCAAAGATGCACACACCAAAGCCAAAACTCAACAGCAAGACTACGCCTTGAGTGCACGAGTATTTTGCCCTTGGTGCTAGCCTAGGTAAATACCTCAAAACTCTTAACTCGAGGTTCCTCTAGTCAATTAGACTTATGGATCCTCAAAATCAGTGGCTTACTCTTAAACTTTAGAGTTGATCACTTATATAAACCCAAGATATGAAAGGTTTGGTGTAAAAATTTGTGAAGAATTCTTTGGGTTTATATAGTGCTCCAAAGACAACAAAATTAATTAAGAATCCGATGTGGGATAAAAGCCAATTTAATCTTAGCCATTGGATCTTAATTAGTGGTTTAATGAGATTATAAAACCCTAATAAGAGTTTGGGCCGAATTGGAATTCAAAACAAAGAACAAAAATAAATAAATAAAATTTTACTATTCACACGAAACTATTCACGTATTACCATTCACATGAATAGTATTTTTTTAAATCTATTTATTCCAATTTCCAAAGTGCCCCTATCATCATTCACCAATCCCTAAGCCACTATGGAACCTCATAAATGATCTGTTCAATAATTAAACACATTGAACCATTTATGAACAATTCCTACAGCAATCATATATGCTGTTAATATATGTATTGTGCACTGTTAACCATTGATTTCGACTTTGTTGTGTGTGACCTTTTGGGTTCCCCTCAAGTTGGACATAAAATTAATCGTGATAATTTAATCGAACATAAATTATCCTCTGATCCGATGGTCGTTCAATTTCAATGACCAAGGTTGACATCTAGCAACATACCAAGACCCCCAATGAGAAGGAAATATATATATAACCCATTCTGTATGCGATTTACATATGATAGGGTCTTTCGCCTCACTATATCCCCACATATTGACCAATGGTACGGAAAGAAGTCTACCCATATGGTCAAAGGTATGATGTTATGTAGTGTCATGAATCGTGCTAACCCAAGAATCTCACATGATTCTTCCACCGTGGCCATATCTTCAGCACTGATCACACATATCCCCCGAACTGGAATACTACTCTTATAAGAAAATATTATTCGAGAGAGTGGTGATTCTCTGTTGTATCTTTACAAACTTCATGTGTTTCAACAAATGACCCAATCATACCCTTATGACCGGATCTTTTGAACCGGGAAGGAGAATGTCAAAGTTATTTGATCCACATATAAGCTTGTAAAGACCTCAAGTCTAAGGACTAGTCATATAATCGATACATTAAAGTTCTCACAGACACACATGGATAAACACTCCATATGAAAACTTTCGGCGGTCAGTTCGATGGACACGAGCAACTCATGCATCCATGTGATACACCAAGCGGACGGATCTCCGCTAGTAACATATGAGATCGGCTACCCCACTTAAGGGTGGATCATATTATCATGCCAGTCTCTCTGCTTTGTGAACGCACAGATTATTCATAAAACTATGACTATGAACATTTAAGAGTAATGATTCTCATAAGGCGTGGAAGCCATCGTCTTATTACTTCAAGGGCTTTATTACAGTGTTGATGATTCATATAAGTTATGTAAGACACGTATAATAAAGATTTCTATTTTATTAATTAATGAAAATATTACAACACATGTACATATAGCCCATCCACAAGTTGGGTATAGGGCATATCCCTAACAATCTCTCACTTGCACTATAGCCAACTAGTATGAATCTGGACACCATACTCTCGGGTGTGCCTATCATGCTTTTGTTGAGTCAGCCATTTAGTCATAGAATCTGCAAGATTATCTTCTGTGGGTATTTTCTCTATAATAACTTCTTTTCTCTCAACAATCTCCCTGATGAGATGAAATCGCCTGAGTACATGCTTGTATTTCTGGTGGGACCTTGGTTCATTTGATTGAGCAATGGCGCTCGTGTTGTCACAGTACATCGTGATGCCATTATTTATCGCAGGAAGCAATTCCAGTTCCGTTATGAACTTCTTTATCCAGACTGCTTCTTTAGCTGCCTCAGATGCTGCAATATACTCGGCTTCAGTGGTGGAGTCCGATGTAGTTGACTGCTTTGAGCTTTTCCAACTGACAGCACCGCCATTCAAAGTAAACATATATCCTGTTTGTGATCTGCTGTCATCTCTGTCGGTTTGAAAGCTCGCATCACAGTAACCAATGACTTTCATCTTAGAACAATCTCCGTATGTCAAAAACATATCCTTAGTTCTTCTCAGATACTTGAGGATTGTTTTGACAGCTGCTCAGTGCTGCTCACCAGGATTTGCCTGATACCTGCTCGTTATGCTAAGAGCATAAGAGACATCAGGTCTTGTACATAGCATGGCGTACATGATCGATCCTATTGTTGAAACATAAAGGATCATACTCATACACTCTCTATCTGAATGAGTGTGTGGACATTGCTCCTTAGATAATTTGATTCCATGACAAGTAGGTAAATTACCTCTTTTGGAATCTTCCATTTTGAATCTTTTCAAAAATTTATCTATGTACGTAAATTGAGAAAGTCCTAACAACCTCTTAGATCTATCACGGTAGATCTTAATGTCGAGGATGTAGGCTGCTTCTCCCAAATCTTTCATGGAGAAATTCTGAGATAACCATTGCTTGGTGGCTTGTATCATGGGAATATCATTCCCGATGATTAATATGTCATCGACATATAATACAAGAAATACAACAGCACTCCCACTACTTTTCCTGTAAACACAAGGCTCGTCTACATTTTTGATGAAGTCAAATTCTTTGATTGTCTCATCAAATCGTAAAATCCAACTTCTGGAGGCTTGCTTGGGTCCATAAATGGATCGTTTAAGCTTGCATACTTATTATGATCATCCTTAGATGCAAACCCCTCAGGTTGTGTCATATAGACTTCCTCTAGGGGTTCCCATTAAGGAAAGCTGTTTTGACATCCATCTGCCAAATCTCATAATCAAAGTGTGCAGCTAGTGCCAGTAAAATTCGAATGGACTTTATCATTGCAACAGGCGAGAAGGTTTCCCCATAGTCAATTCCTTGGATTTGTCTATAACCTTTCGCCACCAACCTAGCCTTATAGGTTTGGATGTTGCCTTCTACGTCAGTTTTATGCTTGTAAATCCACTTGCAGCTTATGGGTTTTATCCCTTCAGATGCATCTACCAAGTCCCAGATTTGATTCTGATACATAGAGTCTATTTCAGATTTCATGGCCTCAAGCCACTTGACTGAATCAATGTCACGCATTGCTTCGTCATAACTGGTGGGATCGTCATTAGCAATGACCTGATCATGTTCCTCATCAATATGGAAACCATATCTTTCAGGCTCATGTCTTTCCCTACCAGACCTTCTGAGTTCATAACCTTGTGGTTGTTTCGTCGCTGCCTTTTTTAGAGGCTTGGGGTTTAATTCTATGTTAGTTTGTTCTTCTCGTACCTCATCGAGGTCAAGTCTACTCCCACTATATTTCTTGAGAATGAATTCATTCTCTAGAAATTTAGCATTTCGTGAGACAAATGTTCTTTGTTCATTTGGGACGTAGAAGACGTATGCTCTTGAGTTCAAGGCATATCCTACAAACTTACATTTAACTGCCCTATCATCCAATTTGTTAGTTTGTGTGAGCTTGACATATGTGTCACATCCCCAAATTCTTAGATAACTAAGACTAGGACGTTTCCCAGACCATAACTCATATGGTGTTTGACTAACAGTCTTGGAAGGAACTTGTTTAGTAGTAGTGTTGCAGTTTCTAAAGCAAGACCTCAAAATGAAAGAGGTAGATCCGTGCCTGGCATCATTGATCGGACCATATCTAATAATGTCCGATTTCTCCTTTCGGAGACCTCATTATGCTGTGGAGTTCCGGAGGAGTCACCGGGAAACAATGCCATTTTCTCTCAAGTAAAATTCATTACTTAAGTATTCACCCATCGGTCAGACCTTAGTGACTTAATACTTTTATTAAGCTGGTTTTCTACTTCAACTTTGAAGTCTTTGAATTTCTCAAAGGCTTCAGATTTGTACCGCATAGGGTACACATACCCATATCGCGAGTGATCATCGATAAAGGTAATGAAGTAGGAGAATCCACCTCTAGCGGTGACTGACATTGGTCCGCATACATCAGAATGTATGAGTTCTAATGTCTCTGTTGCATGTTGTCATTTACCTTTGAAGGGTAATTTGGTCATTTTACCAAGTAAACAAAACTCAAAAGTTCCATAAGGTTCATATTTGAAGGGTCTGAAATATCCATCCTTATGTAGCTTAGTTAATCTTGTTTCATTGATATGACCTAAACGACTGTGCCATGGAAGTGATTCATTGAGATTATTCGAGTTAACGTTGTATATTAGAGGTTGAACATTCTTTGTTAGTTTGTAAGACATAGATACCATTATTCAAAATACCATCTCCATATTTTATTTCATTGAAATAAATAGAACATTCATTACAACTTATTAGGCATGAAAAGCCTTTTACATAAAGAAGAAATTGAAATGATGTTCTTTACTACAGAATGTACATAAACACAATCTTCTAAGTCTAAAACTAAACCATTCAGCAAAACTAATGAATAAGTCCTCACGCACAATGCAGCCAGTTTTGCTCCATTACCCATGCGTAAGTCAACCTCCCCATGACGGAGTCTTCTACTATTTCTCAGGCCCTGCACATTGTTACACAAGTGAGTCCCACAACCGGTATCAAGCACCCACGTAGAAGGTTCAGAGTTTTGAGAATATAGTTCAATCATATACAACATACCTGAAGCATTGGGCTTCTTGGCCTCTTGGGCTTCCCTAGCTTCATTGGCTTTGAAGGATCTGCAATCTTTCTTCCAATGACCATTCTTTCCATAAAAGAAACATTTCCCATTTCCTTTTTCTTCTCCACCTTACCATTGGGCTTTAGGTGATCTGGAGCATTGGTCTTGCCCTTATTTTTCTTTGGGCCTCGTGGCTTCAGGTCCATACTCGTAAGCATGACGGAGGTTTTAAGCTCCGATTTCAAGTCCTTCTCTGCTTGCTTTATCAGATTGTGTAATTCTGCTAAAGTAGTTTCTTATAACAGAAGAAGAAACTGCATAATAAAGTTAGAGAATTCTTTTGGTAAGGACTGAAGAATTAGATCCTGACATATCTCATGATCCATGATGAACCCGAGGTTGGCCATTTTTCAATGTGGCCAATCATCTTAAGCACATGTCCACTAACAGATCCTTCATTATACCTTGTTTGGAATAAGGCACATGACATTTGGAATCTCACGGTATGAACGGAAGTGTGCATACAACTCATTCAAGTGAAAGATGATGGTTTGAGCAGCCATATCTTAGTGAGCTTTCTGAAGTTCGTCCGACATAGAGCTAAGCATTATGCAAACTGCTTGCTCATCATCATCGACGTGTTTCTTCAAGCTCAAATGTATTTTGGTCAGCATCTTCTGCGGGTTTAGGGGAAATGGTCTTTCAAGAACGTAGAAAATATTTTATTGTCGTAAGATTATTTTTAAGGTTTTCTAACCATCATAATAGTTTCCCCTTTGAGCTTATGCTCATCAATGATGGAACGAATGATACTCTGTTTGCCATTGAATGTTTGTGAGATATTTTAACCCACATGTTAAGAGAGAATGTTAAAATTATGAATATGTTTTCATTAATGTTTCATAATAACATGGGCTTTTAATATTATGAATTTGCTCCCACTCAATATTTTAAAATTTTAAGCAAATCGCATCAACCCCAATATGATGGATTTCTTGTGGGTAAGGATCCCATTATCATCATTTCAAACTCCGACTAGGGCCGGTCGTTATAAAATAGAATAATTAGGTAGGTTCCCAACCATTTATGATATAAATCACAATTCATTGATCATTGGGTTGGGCAATCAAACATGCCATAGCTTATGCTAGTCCTTGTGGACACTCAATCTTTGACACTACGTTATAAGACCACGGCTAAGGGTCGATGCATCTTATGACTCAGAAAAGTCAAACCATTGTCAATAGTACGATTTAGGGACAAATTGGTATTGGTCAGTCTGGTAAAGCCTAGTCCTGCCAATACAGTTTAAGCTCTTTGGGTCTATACTTTACAATGGGAGGTAAATTTTAGACTTAAATATTATTGAGGATTTTAACAAGTTTAAGTGAATAACTGTCAAATGGATTCCTCCATTGAAAATTCCCCAGATGGAGGGTGGAGCGAACTCTCTTAAATATCCTTACCTATTAGGCTCTTATCGCCTTGGTGACAGGAATAAACAATAGATCCTCCAAATTAGTCCAACACTTTAAATATGCTTTAAGGTAAGCTTTGAGTAAATGATTATTTAGATGTCTTCACAGCTTTTCCTTTTGGCTATAAAAAGGTAGTGAGTGAAGGAAGACACCAAATTATTATCTAACTCTAATAATACCTTTGGTTAAATTAACTTTAGTTTGGAAAGTTTTATTAACGCCTTGATCCCACCCCACTTGTATAATTTTATAATGTATTTTATTATAAACAAGTGATTTATATTTATTAGCCTTAAAGGTAATAAATTTCTAAGTTCATCACGGAATAATTACTTAGCTAAGGGATAAGCAATACACTATCTATTTCTTAGAAAGTCTTTAGATGCTTGCACCCTAAAATAATCATGCTAATTCTTATCATACATAAAATTATCAAGCATATAAGTTTTAATATGTTGGAATTATTTTATGCATTAAATAACTTTGATTAATATTTAATTATGATATTGCATTTTATTTTATTCAAATAAATTTACTATTCACGTTTTTCTGCAGACGCGTGAACTTTAAATACAATTTCACAATTCCAATCTTAACCAAATAATGCAAAACTTGTACCTAAAATTAAGTTCAGGGTGTTAGATTTCCAACGAGCTTTTAAACACCCAATTTAGAGTTCAAATGAGTGAGAACTAATCAAAACAAAAACGGCGCGCTGATACCACTGTTGGGAAGCGGCCGCGAGTGCGCAGCAGAAAAATAAATAATTATGATGCCGCTTTCCCTTTGCCCAATACCCATTTGTTTTGATTATTCTACAAGCCTAGGCATGTTACTATATATTCTAATCATAAAACTCATAAAACATGCAAAGAACATAAACCTAAACATGCTAACTATCATAAGAACTCTAATTAAAATAAAGAAAGAAAAAGACTTACTTGAACCGAAAACTCCTCCAGTCCTCCCTCCAATCTACAAGCTTTTCTCGAACTCAGCAAGCTCTTCCACGTTCCAAAGAGCCACCCAAGTGTGGCCTCCAAAGATGCACACACCAAAGCCAAAACTCAACGGCAAGACTACGCTTTGAGTGCACGGGTATTTTGCCCTTGGTACTAGCCTAGGCAAATACCTCAAAACTTTTAACTCGAGGTTCCTCTAGTCAATTAGACTTAAGGATCCTCAAAATCAGTGGCTTACTCTTAAACTTTAGAGTTGCTCACTTATATACCCAAGATATGAAAGGTTTGGTGTAAAAATTTGTGAAGAATTCTTTGGGTTTATATAGTGCTCAAAAGATAAAAAAATTAATTAAGAATCTGATGTGGGATAAAAGCCAATTTAATCAAAGCCATTGGATCTTAATTTAGTAATTTAATGAGATTATAAAACCCTAATAAGAGTTTGGGCCGAATTGGAATTCAAAACAAATAACAAAATAAATAAAAAAATTTTTTACTATTCATGCGTTAATATTCACGTGTTACTATTCACGTGAATAGTAATTTTTTTAAAAAAATCTATATATTCCAATTCCCAAAGTGCCCCTATCGTCATTCATCAATCCCTAAGCCACTATGGAACCTCATAAATGATATGTTCAATAATTAAACACATTGAACCATTTATGAACAATTCATATATCAATCATATATGTTGTTAATATATGTACTGTGCATTGTTAACCATTGATTTCGACTTTGTTGTGTGTGACCTTTTGGGTTCCCCTCAAGTTGGACATGAAATGAATCGTGATAATTTAATCGAACATAAATTATCCTCCGATCAGATGGTCGTTCGATTTCAATGACCAAGGTTGACATCTAGCAACATGCCAAGGCCCCCAAATGAGAAGGAAAGATATATATACCCATTATGTATGAGATTTATATATGATACGGTCCCTAGCCTCACTATATCCCCACATATTGACCTAGGGTACGGAAAGTGTCTACCCATATGGTCAAAGGTATGATGTTGGTAGTGTCATGAATTGTGTTAACCCAAGAATCTCACATGATTCTTCCGCTGTGGCCACAGTCTCAAGAACTGATCACACATATCAACCCGCGAACTGGAATACTACTATTGTAAGAAAATATTATCCGAGAGAGTGGCGATTCTCTATTGTATCTTTACAAACTTCATGTGTTTCAACAAATTACCCAATCATACCCTTATGACCGGATCTTTTGAACCGGGGAAGGAGAATGTCAAAGTTATTTGATCCACACATAAGATTGTAAAGACCTCAAGTCTAAGGATTAGTCATATAATCGATACATTAAAGTTCTCACAGACACATGGGATAAACACTTCATATGAAAACTTTCGGCGGTCAGTTCGATGGACACGAGCAACTCATGCATCCATGTGATACACCAAGCAGACGGATCTCCGCTAGTAGCCTATGAGATCGGCTACCCCACTTAAGGGCGGATCATATCATCATGCTAGTCTCTCCGCTTTGTGAACGCTCAGATTATTCACAAAACTATGACTTGGAATATTTAAGAGTAATGATTCTCATAAGGCGTGGAAGCCATCGTCTTATTACTCCAATGGCTTTATTACAGTGTTGATGATTCATATAAGTTATGTAAGAAACGTATAATAAAGACTGTCATTTTATTAATTAATGAAAATATTGCAAATACATGTACATATAGCTCATCCACAAGTTGGGTATAGGACATATCCCTAACATAAAGTAAGGCTCAAGACAAGCCTCATGTTTCCCCCTTAATCTCTCAACTGATGTAACCTTTTTTTCCTAACAGAAATACTAACTCCATATGCAAATATTCTCCCCCACCGAAAGCAGAAACATCAAACACGTTATAGGTCTCAACCCAATAAATACAGCACTATGTCAACTATAAAGGTAATACCTATCAACCTATATATAAGGGCATAACTTGAAGTACAAGGCATTCAAGCTTAAGCATATTGATTCAAGTCTTAGCTCTCATACTTGAGCTCTCTAAGCTTCTCACTCCCGAAACACTAGCCACCGCCGTCACGGCAGTCAACATAAGTCAAGGTAACTTACAACCTTGTTCTTCCATTATTTACAGCTCGTCTTCACTACTGACTTGAGCGTCGGAGTGCCTACGGCACCCACCACACCGGTGGGCAGTACTCTTGCCCACTCTACTTTTGTTTTGCAGGATCGCTAGTGCCCCCAACCTATAAATTCTCGATTGTGGACCTCGGGTGAAAACCAACATCCACAGTTGTACCCTTCTATAACAATAAGATATCTTGTATAATGAAGATCATATTTTGAAGTTTCTTTCAGATACCTCAAAACTCTTACTATGGCTTTCCAGTGGGTATGTCCTGGATTACTCGTATATCTGTTAAGCTTGTTTACGGCTTGAGTGATATTTAGTCTCGTGCAATTCGTGAGATACATTAGACTTTCAATGATTCTTGAATAATCTAATTGTGATACGCTCAAACCAGTATTCTTTGATAAATGAAGAGTTGGATTCATAGAAGTTCTAGCTACGTTTAGATCTCCTTTGTTATATTTCTTAAGTATTTTATCAACTTAATAAGCTTGAGATAATATGTATCCCACTGATGTTTTGGAAATTTTAATTCTTGAAATCACATCAGCTATTCCTAAATCTTTCATGTCAAATTTGATGGTCAAAGTGTTCTTGGTAAACTGAATCATAACATGATTACTACCAATTGTCAACATATCGTCTATAAAAAGACACACAATGACATATCATTTTTGAGTTGATTTGGTATACACAAACTTATCACACTTATTGATTTGGAATCTACTTGACAACATCTACTTGTTAAATTTTCCATGTCATTATTTAGGTGATTGTTTTAATTCGTACAATGATTTATAAGTTTGCACACCTTGTGTTCTTATCCAGGAACATTGAGAACTTTTTGGTTGTTCCATGTAAATCTCATTATCCAATTCACCATTTAATAATATTATCTTTATATCTATTTGATGTATTTTAAGACCAAATATAGTTGTCATGGTTACAAGCATTCTTATTTAAGTGATACAAATCACTGGTGAATATGTATCAAAGTAATCAAGTAATTTTTTTATTTATAATCTTTTATGACAAGTCTTGCATTGTATTTATCTATCGATCCATCTGGCTTCATCTTTCGTTTGAAAATCCATTTACAGCCCAGCAGCTTACAACCTGGAGGAAGATCAACCAACTCTCAAGTATTGTTTTATAGAATTAAATCAATCTCACTATTTATAGCTTTTTTCCACAAAGGAGCGTCCATAGAAGACATCACTTCTCTATAGTTTTTAGACTCATTTTTAACAGGTATGTTAGAAAATCAGGTCCAAATGACTCAGAAGTTTTTGCTCTCTTTCTATGTCTAGGTTCATTTTCCTCAATATTTTCATGTTTATTTGATTCTTGGTTAACTTGATCACTACTTGTAACGGTTTCAATGGTTCTTTTGAGAGACTTCATTCATTATTTTTCATTACAAGAAAATATATCTTCAAAAAATGATGCATTCCTTGACTCAATTATCATATTTGGATTGATGTCAGGAATCTCATATTTATGTACCAATAATCGATACGCGTTACTGTTGTGAGCATATCCAATGAATATACAGTCAACATTTTTTTTGTCATATTTTAACCTTCTTAGATTTAAGTACCATCACTTTGGTGAGACACCCTCACACTTTCAGGTATTTATAAGAATGTGTGTGACCTTTCCACAACTCATATGTTGTCTGGTCCAACCTTTAGTGAGGTAGCTTGTGAAGAACGTAGTTGGCGGAAAGCAAGACTTCCCCTAATAAGTTTTGGGGTAAACTAGAGCTTGTCAATATGACATTCATCATTTCCTTCAACATTTGGATTTTACGATCTGCAATCCCATTTTGTTGAGGTGAATAAGGAACAATAGTTTCGTGAATAATTCCATGAATAGAATTATATTCACCGAATGGTGATACATATTCACCCTATATCACTTCTGACTCTTTTGTTTTTCTTTCCAAATTGATTTTCAACTTTGTTTTTGTAGTGTATAAAGCTCTCAATAGTTTCATCTTTGCTCATCAACAAATACGCATAACAGAATCTTGTGCTATCATCAATAAAAGTAACAAAATATTTTTTACCGCTTCTTCATTGTATAATATTTATATCACACACATCAGTGTGAACAAGTTTCAAAGGTTCATAACTTCATATGAAATGATTTTTTTTTCTTCAACATATGTTTATATTTATATTGGTTATCAATTGTAAATCTAGGTATAAGGTACATATTAATTAATTTTCGCATTATAACATAATTAACATGCCTCAACCTACCATATCATACATTTTATGAAGATGTGGCTTTATTATTATTAATAGCATTTTGTTGACTGACAATCATTACATTGAATTTGAAAAGGCCCTCAGTGAAGTATCATTTTCCTACATAAACATCATTATTGGTAAGAACAAACTTGTTAGAAACAAAGACTAACTTAAAGCCATTCTCGCTGAAGAGCGATCAGGAAACTAGATTCTTCTTGATGTCCGAAACGTGCAGCATATTCTTCAATGTCAGTTCTTTTCCGGAAGTCATCTTCAGAATCATTGTACCTTGTCCTACCATTTTAGAGGTGAAAGAATTTCCCATGGTCAATTGGTCTCCATTGTCAACCTTTTGATATGTAGAAAACATCATACTATCAGCACATATATGGAAAATAGCTCCAGTGTATATCCACCATTCTTTCGGGTTTCCAACCAAGTTGGCTTTAGTTACAACTACTGAGAGGTTCAACTGTGGGATCTCATCAATCATCAGCTCATCTTCAGTGACATGGGTCCCATTCATCTTTTTCGTGCTTTGTCCTGAGACTCATTGTTTCTGCAATCATTTGCCATATGGCCATTTTTTCCATAAATAGTTGTTTCTGCATTATTTGGACAATTATGGTGGGTGGTAAGATCCTAATTAATTTTACTTCTTATATTTAGTATTTATTATATATATGATACATGATGTGCATTGCGCAGGTTTGGAGATAGTTTATCCTTAATTCCTCAACACTTTAAAGTGTGTGACCCATTAGGTTTTTCCTTATGTTGCCATTGGAGGGACTTATAGACTTTATTTGTCTAGATAAATTAATCCAATTAATTTATCCTCAATTAGCTTCTTAATTAAGAAATAAATTTACGTAGATCAAAAGCGGCATCTAATAATGCATCATAACCCCTAATTGGGAAATAATACTAACTTTAGTGAAACTTATTATGTATACAATTACCATATGATTCAATCTTTTCACTTGATATATATCATACAATCTAGAGTATGGAAAATGTCGACTTTATTAATCATAGCTAGAACTTTGATTTAAGCTGATAATATATATATATATATATATATATATATATATATCCATGGCCATTGACTTATAGTATCACGTATGTCAAATTGCACCTATTGGGATATCGACTCTTTGTTATCCAGAGCGGCAAATCTTTTATTGATCCTTCATAACCTTTGTATGCTTTTCATATTGCCCAATCATGACCCTATGCGTAATCTCGCTATGGACTTCAGAGGTGTAATGTTAAAGCGTATAAGATCCACAAGTAAGGTACCATAGAGACCTCAAGTCTAAGGATCAATTATATTATCATAACTAAAAGAAATACAATACACATGTAGATAACACTCCATATGTGTTCTCAAGCAGGTCAGTTCAATGTACTTATTTTCCAACAAGTATCCATATATTAGATTAAGTGAACACTTCTTCTAGTAGCTTATATGATCAGCTACATTCCTTCCTTAAGAAAGCAGACATAACATATGCCGATCTAAATTGGATTTATCGATATCATAATATTGATAATCCTATGATCGAGAACGTTTAAAAATGACGGGATCTCATAAATTAAACTTAAGTTAATCTCTCTAATTATCATTATAAGGACTTTATATTATAAGTAGTCGATATGAATTATAAACAAAACTCATAAACATGGTTTTAAAAACCAAATCGAACCAGACCAGCCGGTTGAAGCGGTAGAATCAAGAATTTATTATGAGTCTGGTCTAACTGAATCCTAAAATTAGGTTGCTATAAAGTCGGTCAAAACCGATGAATTGGATCGACCAGTTCTTAAAAGTAGTCGAAATGAATTATGGAGAAAAGTTATAAACATGTTTAAAAACCAAATTGGATCAGACTAGCTGATTGAACCGATCAAATCGAAAACCTACCGTGAGTTTGGTCCAATTGAATCCTAAAAATTGAGAGTAAAAAATCAATTAAATCGATGAACTGAACTAGTCGGTTCTTAATTTTTTTTTTAAAAAATTAAAATTAAAATTAAATATTTTTTATAATTTTTAATTAATTAAAATCTTTATGACGTCATCTGATTTTGCCGGTTCAATCAGAACAGTTCAACGATTGAATTAGTGACCCTTTTAATCTTTTAGATCTCCGGTTTGATCACTTATCCGACTTTTGAAACACTGCTTATAAATAAATTATCAATTTTATTAATCAATGTAATAATGTGAATCCATATTAGATCTAGGGCATTTAACCAACAATCTCACACATGCACTAGATCTAATCTTTTTGAAACCTTACACTAAACACTTCAGTGTGCCTATCATGTTTTTGTTATGCTAGTGCCTTAGTAAGGGAATCTGATAAGTTATCTTTAGTAGGAATCTTCTATATCTTCACATCATCTCTCTAGATTATCTCTCTAATTAGGTGATATCGCCTAAGAATATGTTTGGACTTCTGTTGAGACCTTGGTTCTTTAGCATGTGTTGTGGCTCCAGTGTTGTCATTGTACATCACAATTGCATTGTAACTGTCAAGAACAATACCTAAGTTTGTGATGAATTTCCTTATCTAAATTGCTTCTTTAGTTGCTTCTGAAACGAATGTGTATTCGGCTTCAATTGTTAAGTCTGATGTAGTAGTATGTTTGGAATTCTTCCACTTCACCTCTAAACAAAGTAGACAAAGTATTCAAATTGTGATCTACTATCATCTTTATCAAACTGAAAGCTAGCATCGCAACACTTTGAGCTCAGAACATCCTCCATAAATCAAGAACATATCATTAGTCATTCTTTAATACTTAAGGATTATCTTGACTGTTGTCCAGTATACATGGCAACGGGCCGGGCTTTGATAAGCTCAGCCCGAGCCCGGCAAAAAAAAATTGGCCCGGGCCCGATTTTTTAATTATAAAAAATTATAAAAATTAAAATTTATTATATAAATATATATATTTTATAATTAAAAATATTTAATTATTTATTTTAAGTCCGGGCCCAATTTTTTTATTATAAAAAATTATAAAAATAAAAAATTTATTATATAAATACATATATTTCATAATTAAAAAATTTTAATTATATATTTTAAGCCCAGGCTTTTTAGGTCGAGCCCGGCCTGGGCCCGGGCCCGAGTCGGGCTCGGATTTTGAGGCCCGGCCCGGGTTTTTTCCACCCCGGGCCAGGCCTAGCTTCAGGCTTTTCTGCCATCCCTATTGTCCAGTGACCCTCACTAGGATTAGCCTGATATTTGCTCGTAACACTTAGAGCGAAAGACATATCAGATCTTGTAGATAGTATAGCGTATATGATTATTCATGTAGCTAAAACATATGGTATCTGTTTCATGTGTTCAACCTCTTCAGAAATTTTAGGGCACATCTCATTGGAGGGATATATTATATATCTCATATGCAAGTAGCCTCTTTTAGAATCCTTCATCTTAAACCTTTTAATAACTTTGTCTATATACATGGATTGTGAGAGGCTAAGCAACCTTTTATATCTATCTCTATAGATCTTAATTCAAAGAATATAGGTTGATTCTCTCAAATCCTTTATGGATAATTTATTAGATAACCATAATTTGACTGATTGGAGCATCTTATTATTAATATGTCATCCACAAATAATATTAGAAAGACAATTGTGTTCTCGATAACCTTCTTATATACACAAGGTTCATCTTTATTTTTGATAAAATCAAACTCTTGCTTTAATCCATAAATGGATCGTTGTAGGTTGCATACCTTATTTATGTTTTCTTTAGAAATTAAACCTTCATGCTATATTATATACACATCCTTTGTAGATTTCCATTTAGGAATGCAATTTTGATATTCGTTTGTCAAATCTCATAATCATGGTATGTAGCCATTGCAAGCAAAATCCTAATAGACTTCAACATGACAACTGGTAAAAAAAATTCTTCATAATCAATTAATTGAATTTGTCAGTAATATTTTGCCACCAATCTAGCCTTGTAGGTTTGAACTTTGCAATTTGTATTTGTCTTTCTTTTAAAGACCCATTTAAACCAAATGGGAGTAATCTCTTCATGTGAATCTACCAAGTTTCAAAATTGGTTGGTATGCATCGAGTCCATTTTAGAATTTCATGGCTTCAAGCCATTTAGAAAAGTTAATGTCAGGCATTGCCTCTGTATAGCTAGTAGGATCATCGTTCTTAACTATAAATATATCAAGTTTACTTGCCATTAGAGATCTACATCTCTCTAGATCATGTTGTTCTCTAATAAACTTTCAGAGTTCTTGAACATGTGGTTGTTCCACTGCTAATCTTTTACCTATTGAAGGTAATTTAATATCATTTGGTGGTTTTGGAACTTCATCAAGTTTCAATCTACTCCCACTATCTTAATTTTCTTGGAAGAAATTTTTTCTCTAGAAAAATAGCATTACATAAAACAAACACCTTTTGTTTACTTTGACGTAGAAGTCCCTTTGTTTTTTTTTTGGATACCCCACAAATTTACATTTAGTTGACCTTAAATCTAGTTTGTCAGTAGACAATTGCTTCATAACCCTAAACTTTCATAAAGATGAGATTAAGACATTTGTCATGACATATCTTATATGGTATATTACTAACAGATTTAGATGGAAAGTTATTTGGAAGGTAAGCAGTGGTTTCCAATGCTGGTCCTAATGATGATGTTGGAAGATTTGTGCTAGACATCATTACGCACCATGTCTAACAAGGTTTGATTTTTCTTTTTAGAATATTGTTGTGTTGTGGTGTCCTTGGAGAATTCCATTGTGAAATGATGCCATGTTACTTAAGATAGACTTCAAACTCATAACTTAAGTATTCTCCACCTCGATCAAATTGTAGTGTCTTAATACTTTTACTAGTTTATTTTTCTATTTTATTTCTGAATTCTTTGAACTTTTGAAATGATTCATACTTATATTTTATTAAGTATACTTAATCAAAACGTGAATGATCATCAGTAAAGGTTATGAAATATGAGTAACCACCCTTTGCTTGAATTGACATAAGGCCACATACATCGATATGTACTAGCTCTAGTAATTCTGTTGCACATAGTTCTTTTATAGTAAAGGGTAATTTGGTCATTTTACCAATTAAATGGGATTTACAAGTTGCTTATGATTCATAATCAAATTGGTTTAAGTAACTCTATTTATGCATTTATATGATCAAGTCTATAATGTCAAAGGTATGATTCTTTTAGACTATTTTGTTTATTTATATTGAGATAATGTTATTTAATTCCATAACATATAATCAATTGCTCAAATATCCAGTACCATAATATTATTATCATATGAAAATTAACTATAATTTTTCTTTATTAAAAACTTAAACCCTTTCTTGCCTAAATAAGATACAGAGATAATGTTTCTACTAAGTATTTGAACATAAAAATAAATTTCTAATTCTAAAATTGATCCACTTGTTAATGATAGAAACTAAGTTCCTGTGGCTAAAGCAATATTTTTTGCTCCATTTCCTACTCGTATGTCTACTTCACCTTTTTGAAGTCTTTTATTTTTCTTGAGGCCTTGCATATTCTTACATATGTGAGAACCACAATTGATATCTAATACCCAAGTAGAAGATTTAATATCATTAAGATTAATCTCAATTATAAATATACCTAAAGTGGAAATAGCTGCTTGTTTTTCTTCTTCTCTTTGAGGTGTTATGTACAGTTTCTTTTTCAATGCCCATCGTTGCCATATAAGAAACATTTGTCCTTATAGTCACACTGTCATTGAGCTTATGAGTGTTTGCCTTTTGGGCATTGCCCTCTGAACTTTTCTTATGGTATTTTTTTTTAACTTTTTGGAACCACTAAGTAACATCACAGAACATTTCTGTGGTTTTAAGTCTTTCTCAGCAAGCCTTAACATATTAAGCAATTCATGAAGTGTAGCTTCCAATTTGTTCATATGAAAAATAATAATGAACTGAGAAATAAACTCTGGCAATGATTGCAATACAAGATCAATATATAAGCAAAGTCTATGATAAAACCAAGATCAACTAATTTTTCAATGTAACTAATCATCTTAGCATATAGTCATTAATTGAGAATCATATTTCACATGGATCAGAAAAGAGCCTTAGATATTTGATATCTTTCAGTATAACTCTTTGACATGAATTATAATTATGCTAGCATCCATAAACTCATGTTGCTTTTGTAATTTTGATGCCATTGAGCTCATCTTCACACATAATGTATGCTCGTTATCATCACAATACTTCAACTAAGCATTATATTCCTCTTATATTGTATTTTCAGCAGGTTCTAGTATAATATTTATTTCAAAACATAAACCTTTTTCTCTTGCCTATGAACAATTCTCAGGTTGCAGTACATATCCACGAACTTAGGTTAAGTAACTTATTAACATCAAGTATTCTTCATAGAGATATATTATTACTCATGTTTTGTTTAGAAACCTGATGAGTGGTAATTATATCACTATTTCTCACTTATTTGACCTAATATTTGGTATAAATTCTTGAGTTTTTTTTGAATATTTTGATGTGTTTGTGTTATTTTGTAGATAAATAAAGTTTCAAGACTCTCTGGAGGTGATTCGGGGCCAAAACAGTGAAAACTGACAAAAAGAGATAAAATGGTCATTTGGCGCGTCGCGACGCGCAGCCTACGTCGCGACCGCTAACGTGCGCCGCACCTCTGCTAACGTGCGCCGGGACACATGGACCAATCAGATGGATTTTGCTAAAATGCCCCGGATGCTAACGTGAGCTGAATATACTAACGTGCGCCTGTCATGCTAACGTACGACGTGTCACGTGTCATCATCATATGCTGCCGACAATCTCCATCGCCATGTGTCGTCCACGTGTTAGCCACGTGGCGTCCACATCAGTCACATGTCGAGTCAACGTGCCACGTGTCAGCCACGTCATCATCAGCCAATCATCTCGTGACACGTGTCACAATCACACGGTGCTGACAATCACATCACCACGTCAGCATAATTATTGAGTTAATCATTCAAAATGCCACGTCAGCAGATAAGGGAATCAAAACAGCCAATCAGCGTGTGCCCCGTTATCGCGTCGCGACGCGAGAGGCCTATTGACGCCTATAAATTCAGCTCGAAATTTCAGTTTCAGATGTACCTTCCTCTCTATAATTCTCTGATAATATTAAGGAGCTTGTATATAGTCTATTTAAATTTCAGTTCTGTAATTAATTTTAAATTACTTTTTGTAATAGTAATTTACTTTCTTTACTTTTTCAGTTTTTACTATTCAGTAATGATGAGGTAATTTCTCCCTGCTAGGGTGAAAGGTAAGGCTTTTATTATTGCTATTTAGATTAATCTCCCTTAATTATAATATAATAGCTATTTAAAACTTGACTTAATGAGAATACCGCTATATTGGTCGGTTGGTAATTGATATTAAATTGGTTTTAACCTGACTAAGAAAGGATATCGCCTGGTTGGTCGGTTGGTAATTAATTATTAATTTGACTTAATCAGGTTACCGTCTATATGGCTGGTTGGTAATATCACACAAGTTAATTTATTATATGAATGGAGATATCTAAAATAGTAGTAATAAAAGTGGATCCTTTAACCCCTAGTATTTTCTTTTATTGTACTTTTTCCTTTTTAATTTATAGCATTTACTTTTCAGCATTTTATTTTATGTCTTTTATTTTTAAGTTTTTAGTAGTTGTAAAAATGTGTCGTAGCTAAGCCCGTTATCTGGGGTTGTGATGAAATCCAATATCACCGGTTTATAAGGGGTTATTTTATAGTTTGGGTAATATAAAGGTTTACTTATTAAGACTTAAGCTTAATGCGTCTTGTTAACTGGCCACTAATAAGATTGATCTAGTAAACTTAAAATAAACTTGACAAATGAATTTTAGGTTTAAGACCCTAGACTTAATAGCCCACGATTTTCCTTGATGATAGATAACCTTTTAATAGATTTCCTTACAGGATAGACATATACTTGTCGGGTGGGGGTAACCACAATTGGAACTTAGTCTTAATGAATCCAGGTAATTTGATTGACATAGACATATGATTTAATTGGGTTACACTGGGTATTTGCATCCGGCCATCGACAGAGGCTTTTGCAGAATTTCGTATTCCAGGTTAGTAAACCAATATATTACACAAACATGAAATAACAACTTCATCTTTTAAAAAGATATTGGAATAAATCACAACCCTGGACAGTTTTATAAATTTGAATTTTCCTCAACCAACTTTCGCGCCATTTTATTTACTTGTTTTAATTTTTAATTTTTAATGTCACTATTCCAATCAAACAACCAATCCATTAGATACTAGTAATCATTTGGCCTCATAAAATTAATAGCTTAGGTATTAAGTCCTCGTGAGATCGATACTTCTTATAATACTTTAACGATATGTGCGCTTGTGTTATACGCGTGTGAAAACGCCGGTCAAAACCTATACGAAGAATATAGAATTTTGATTAATTTTATTGCATTGATATAAATAATGAGATATTTGGACTCTTAATCTAATGGTTACTTCCACTATTTTATTCGAATTTGGTCAACCCTTTTAGTGACAAAATTGTCATTGGCTGTGATCTCATCTTACTTAAAATAAAATGACAACATGTATTAATCACTCTATTTAAATTTGATTAGGTAGGTACTTGTTACTAGTTACATCTTATGTAACCCATAAATTTCATAATGAAATTTTAACATAAATCAAATTTATTTTAAATTTTTAATATTTTTTTATTTTCTACTATTGATGTCAACATCCAGCATGATGATATCATAACCTTTTTAAAATTATTTTTCTATCACTAACGTCAATGCATGACATCATACCGATGTCAACGTATGACGTCATGTCGATGTTAGCATATGAGATCCCATCAACATGACATCATCACATGATGTCGTGCTGACCTCATGTTGACACCATCAACAAAATATGCAAAGTATATATTCTACTATTGTTGGCTTGTTCCACTTTTCTTCTAAGAATAGTCCGTATTTTTATTTAATTTAATTCTTAATTAAATCAATAAATCAAGTCTGTATCTTTATTTAATTTAATTCTTAATTAAATCAATAAATCATGCCCCATAAACATAATCACTACAATATGCATAAAATAATATCAAAGGCATGCATTATTAATTTAGGTTATAATACCATTGTTGGAAATTTACAGAAACTTAAAATTCATATTTTAAACATAAATTTACAATCCAAGATCTTAATAATTAACATGTTTTATGATATTAAATATATTATAACCATAGGTTAAGAACTTATCTTGAATCTATATCGCCAATGGAGTTAAAATAATCCTTAATTCGCTCCTCGTATAATCTTCTAATCCAATGGATAATATATATATTTAGAGTTGCTGAAACTTCTTTCAGAACTCGTCATGGTCATGGACTTATATTATCTCGTATGTCAAATTGCTCCTCTTAGGATATCAACTCTTTGTTATCCAGAGCGACAAATCTTTTATTAATCCTTCAAAACCTTTGTATGTTTTTCATATTGCTGAATTGTGACCCTATGTGGAATCTCACTATAGACGATGAATGTGTAATGTCAAAGCTTATATGATCCACATACAAGGTATCATGGAGACCTCAAGCCTAAGGATCAGTCATACTATCGTAACTAGGAGAAATCTCATAAACATGTGGATAACAGTCCATATATTCTCAAACGGGTCAGTTCGATGTACTTGTTCTCTAATAAGCATTCATATGTTACACTAAGTGAACATATTCACTAGTAACTTATGAGATCAGCTACCTTCCTTCCTCAAGGAAGCAGACATAACATATGTCGATATAAAATGGATTTATCAATGTCCTAATGTTGATAATCTTATTATCGAGAACGTTTAAGAATGACGAGATCTCATAAATTAAATTTAAGTTAATTCATTTGATTGTCATTCAAAGGAATTTATATTATAAATAGCCAAAATGAATTATAGATAGAACTTATAAATAAAGTGTCAATTTTATTAATCAACGAAATAATATAAAATAACATATTTGTCACTAGAGAAATACCTGTTGGAAAATTAAAAATCAAAAAACAAAAAGCAGGTGGGACTCGCATGCTTTTTGATAAAATATATCAAAAATTTAAAAAATAGGTGGCTCCCACCTGCTTTTTGATTTTTTAATATTTGTTATGTGGGATCAAGTTCCACACAAGTATTTGTCTTGTCCCTATTAGATTTAGGGCATATAATCGAAGATGACTTTGAGGAGAGCCGGCATAGATAGCCGGTTGGGACCCCAAATTTAACTGAAAATTAAAAGCCCAATATAAAGAAATTTCAAATTTTAATATATAATATATAATATATAATATGACTTATTTATTTTTTATCTTTTATCAATAGAATGTTGATTTTAAGAATTAGTTTAGAGGCCATAAAATTCAAAGTGTCTTGCTCTAGCATATAACCAACCGTAACAACCACCCACTTCAATGTTAAAACTATGAAAGTTAACGAATCGATAGCTGGATGCGGAGTCGGCAACTAATGCTAAAAATAAAAATATCTATATAATAAAGGAGAATGGTGTTGGAGGAAAGAGAGTGTATCCAGCGGCTCTCTTTATGTGGCTTGATTGACGGCCCAGATCATTTCATTGGTATTGGAGAAAAGAGAGTGAATGATTGATGGAAAATAGAAAGTTAAAATAAAATCATTTATTAAAAAATAAATTCATTTAATTTTGTAACATCGTGCCGTAGGCAAGGGCAAATATTGTAATATCGTGCCGTAGGCACGGCCAAATACTGTAACAACCGTGCCGTAGGCACAGTCATCATTTAATTAAAAAATAAAATCATGTAATTCTGTAACACCGTGCCGTAGGCACGAGCAAATACTGTAAGGCACGGGCCAAATACTGTAACACCGTGCCGTAGGCACAGACAAAAACTAATATATATATATATATATATTATATATATATATATATATATATATATATATATAGATATATATATATTATATATATATATATAGTTACAATGTGCAATTTGTGCATTGCTTAAGCATGCGGTTTCTCAAATGTGCCATTATCCAATCACATTCATTAATCTTGCTATTTAAGCAATCATAATTATCAAGTGACAAGATAACATTTGGGTCCCTGACTTCTTAACTTCTCTCAAAAAGAACATAATTTGTTGATTTATGTTAAACATATTCTTGAACTTAAATAACTAAAATTCCTTAATGCATTAAGGAATGTATTAATATTAGTGGACAAATTTAAAGGTAAAAATTTGTGACATGAATTGTCATTTTAAAATAAACATGACACGAGTAAATGAATTCAAAATGATCTAAAATAACAAAATAATTAATCAATTTGAATTTATGCCATTCCTTTATTAATCATGTCGGTTAATTTAGAGTGTTTGACTTGTAAACTCGTTAATACATGAATAATTATTTGCATAATCATGAAATTGATTAGAGTTTGAGTATGTAGTAATACAAATATATATTTTTTTTAAATACCTTAACAACATGTTAAACAAGTAAAATTTTTAAAATAAATATATATTAAAAAACCATAAAAATGATAAAATTAATAAATAAGTTGGACGATAATCATTTCCGTCTAAATTTGACATGATAATAGCCTCTAAGAGCGTAGTTGGGTTGGCAAAAATAAACTCTTTCAAAACACAATACTTGAGTTCGAGCCATGAAATGAAGTAATAAGATTAAAAATATATTTGAATTTACTCACCCATTTACCTTAAAAAAAATAACAAGACAATAATAATATGCAATATACAAAATGTTATATAAGTTAACATAAACTGCCTGAAAATTCAATATTATAATGGCAACTTGGTCATTTTCCAAAGGATTAGGAACCTTTTTAAAACAAATAAATAAGACCATGTTATTATAATAAAAATGTAAGAAAGAAGGGAGTCATATGTTATTTGCACTCGTCGACTCGCTCTCTTGGACTCTTGCCACTCTCCGTCCATTTCTCTCGCACCAAAATATTTTCAGACGAATTTCAGTCAAGGTTTTTTTTTTCCTCAATAAACAAAAAGAATCAAAGCAAATGGCGGAAGAAAAAGAATCAACGTCGATTCCACTAAGTCAAGCTGAGAACGGCGGCGAAGATCCCGAAGATCCAGTCAAATCTCCCCCTACTTCCTCCGGTTCTTCCACTCGTCAGGTTCGTTTTATTTTATTTAATCTCCATCGTCCTTTTTTTTAATTAAATTAATTAGGTTAGATATTTCTCAATCTATTTGTATCTGTTTTTTTTTTTTTTTTTTTTCCTTTTGATTCCGGATCTTGTTTTATTATTTAACAAAGTAGGGATGAAAATAATAAACTAATTAAATTTGTAAAGTTTTTTAAAAAAAAACGGAAAAAAAATAAATGAAATGTCTCAAATTAGAAATTGAAGAAGAAGATGAAGAGTTCGTATTTTGCGAAGAGAAATAAAATGGAAACATTAACCTAAAATGTTATTTTAGATTCTGTTTTTTGTGTAAGACAGATGATGAAAACTTAAAACAATGTAGGAGCTAATGTTATCATTTATTGATTTTATGTTTATCTGTTTGTTATTAAATTTCTAGAATATGTTTGATGACACTTTTGTAAAATGTTTTCTAAAAATGAAAACAATGGAAACAATTTAAAAAAAAAAATTATCTTGAATTGAAAAATAAAGAATGTATTTTGGAATTTCTTTCAAAGGAAATTTCTTATTTAAATCGGTGTTCTAAAAAATGGCCTAGGCGACCGCCTAAGTGCTAGGAGGTGCTGGGAAATTGTGGGTTAGGTGGCAACCACTCGGAAAAACAGTGGTTGAGATCGGCACGTGGATTGCAGGGGTACGTTGGCCGACCGTTTCTAATCCTAATCCTAATTCAACCCAAATTTCCAAACTCTAAACCTAATTGACTTCAATTTGTCAAACCCTAAACCTAATTGACCTCAATTTGCCATAAACTAACCTTAATTTGACATTAATTTGCTAAATCCTAACCCTAAATCTAATTGAACCCATATTTCCAAATACTAGTTAAAATTTTTTGAATAAAAAATAAAACCACCTAATATTGCCTAGCCCGTTTGTCTAGCCGCACCTCTACCGTACACCTAGTGCATATTGTTTGGTAGAACCACAATTTAAATTCTGTTTTTGAATTTATAAAATAGAAAATGATTTGGAAAATAGTGAATATAGGCAACTAAAATATTATGAAATATAGCTAAAGAATTCATAAATGAGCTAATGAAATAGTACTTCAATTTTATTTTAAATGATCTATGATAACATTGTTATTGAATTTTGAGATATTGATGGAACCATTGTTTGAAAACTCCATTTAAGGTGCCACGTTGCAGCCAACGACACGCCGAGGCGCTCGGGCCGAATTTTCAAGGGGCCCGCCCGCCACATGATGCCTCGAGTCAGGGCGGCCTAAGGTGGTTTGAGGCGGATGCCTCAACCCAAAAGCCCAAAATTGCTATTTAAAAAAAAAAATTAAATAAGGGAGTTGAAAGTCAAACAAAGAGTCCAAAATTGAGCTTCTTTATAAACTAAAAGGCTACAAAAATAAAATCTCCAATTTTGAAATCCTAACTATCAGTGTTTTTAATCGCATTGACTGGGAAGCTCTACCTCGATGCATCGCCAAAAATGGCAAAAATAATTATTATTTTTGAAAATACCAACTTCTACTATTATAGTATTTGTTATTAATAAAAATAATTTGTTATATGAATTAGATATAATTATGACTCTTCGGAAGATGACATTTCTGATGATGACTCTTTGGAAGATGACATTTTAGACCCACATTTCATGCTATTAGACACAAATGATGCTTATTTAGAAATTAATGGTCATTTTATTTTCATGAACATGTTTTGTTATGTTTCATTTTGTTTAGTTTTGATGGATGCTTTTATGAATTAGTTGATATAGATGTGTTGTGGATGATTTCATGATTTCAGGGTTTTTTTTTTTTTTTTTGGATGGAAGCTGTCGCCTCGACCGCCTCGCCTCGCCTCGCCTCACCTCACGCAGGGGACTGCCATGCACCACATAACGAGTTTTTAGATGCTATCGATACATAATGCTTCTCTAAAAAGTTGCCAATATAGCATTGAGACTGAAAAACATAGATCATATCATAGTTTGAAAACTCCAATTGAGGCGCGCGTCGAGGCTATCGCCTCAGGCTGAATTTTCAGCAGGCCCGCCTCAAAGGCTTGAGGCAGTCCGCCTCATGAGGCCCCGAGTCGAGGCGGCCCGAGCGGTTTGAGGCGAACGCCTAAACCAAAAGCCCTAAAATTTTATTATTTTTTTAAAAAATAAAAATTTTATATAAGGGAGCTGAAAATTAGGACAAAAAAATCTTGAATTGAGCTTCTTTATAAACTAAAAAGCTATAAAAAATAAAATTTATAATTGATAGGGTAACTCGACCCCGATGTTTCGCTGAAAATGACAAAATAATTATTATCTTTAAAATTAATTAACATGTACTATTATATTTATTTATTAGTTATAATTTGTTATTAATAAATTTATTTACGATAGGAATTATATATGATGATGACGCTTTGGAGGATGACACTTCAAACACACATTTCATGCTATTAGACACAAATGATAGCCTATTTAGAGATTAGCAGTCAGTTTACTCCATGAACATATTTTGTTGTGTTTCATTTTGTTTAGTTATGATGAATGATTTTATATATTAATTGATATGGATTTGTTGTGGATGATTTATTTTGATGCTCTTAGTTTTTTCGTGTTCGGATTGAGGCTGTCACCTCGACCGTCGAGACTACCCGCCTCGCCTCACACGGGTGGACCGCCTCGCACCGCATACCAAGTTTTCAAACCTTGGATCATATAGCATATAGAAATTTGCGAGTCTTTTTATTTCTTTATACGCACATACATGCAATCTGATCTTGAAATAGTTCGTATTATTTTAGTGAGAAAAAAATGATACTAGTATTCATGTTTGATATTCCTGCTTCTTTCTTTTGTTTAGGCTTGCTGCTATGTTCTCCAGAGTTGGATCTCAAAAAAGTTTATGACCGGATGGTAAAAGTGTATCTATCGTTTGCGGTGTTCCAAATGTTTACTCGTACTATTTGGTCTTTCATATCTGACATTTCATTGGCTTCTTGAATTGCAGTGTAGTTCTTTTCCCTGTGGCAGTTACATTTTTTATTACATGGTGGTTTGTTCAATTTGTTGATGGTTTCTTCAGTCCATTATATGAGCACCTCGGCTTTGACATTTTTGGTGAGCTATAATTGCTTTACAGTTGGTCTTTGGCATGTATGCAGTTCTGATGTATTGCTTGATATAAATAAGCTTATATTAGTTGTTTTTGTTTCTGCATTTAACATTTCTTTGGTTTTTTAACATAGATCATTATTGGAGAATCACAAAATCAGATAGTAATGCTTGAGATGTATAATTTTAAAAGTCAAGCAAAAATACAACTTAACCACATGGAGAACTCCCAAATTACACTTTTATTCTGATAAATAAAAACTTAAAAAAAAAAAAGTGAAAATTCATCTATCTTGAAATGTCCAGGCCTCGTGAATGAAAGATGTATATTAGTCTAGGCGCATTAAAATTCCTTTTAGCTATTATACGTCTATTTATATTTTGGGCACTTGGCCTATGATGATTGATG